>CM050516.1:580000-727500 GCA_027563665.1 Antrozous pallidus | reverse complement strand
ACAGCCCAGAGACCCCGGGTTCGGGCCGGATGGGAGCGGGTCCAACGCCGGTTTTCGCGGTTTGCCGTGTGATCCATCCACACCCTCTCCCGTCGCGGATCCCCAGAACCCGCCCCAACCTGCACGCCCGGCAGGCCCATCCCCGCCGGGGACACCCCGCAGGACGGGACGCCTCCCGCCCCGGTTCCCCTCCCCGACGCGCCCCGGGTCCCAGACATTGGCCCGGTTGTAACGGTTCTCGGTTCTCGTTCATTTCCCTTGGGGGGACGTCTGGGGCTGTTGGTGTTAGGATGCGAGTGAGTCTAACCCTTTCCTTCCTTTCCCTCCAAGGAAACCTCAGTGGCAGTTGCGTTTCTTACATCCTGCCCTCCTCCCATCCCCCCGCCCCCAATCTCCGTTTGGGGGGAATTCACGGCCATCCCCAGACACCTGGGCACCCGGGCTCCGACCCTGAGCTGCACCTCCATGTCTGCCGCCACCAGAGCTCCGCTGAGGACACTGCCCCTCCAGGCAGCAGCGGCCACATCCCCACACCCAGCCTGGGCCAGGAGGGGGGTGACCAGGCCGGGAAAAGCACGAGGGCATCTCCTCCCTCACAGACCTGCCCCGGAGACTGGGGGGGGGGAAGGGGGGACACAGCAGGGAGAGTGGCTTCAACCCCCACTCCACCTGCCGCCTCGGCGGCTCACGTGCATAAACTTATTTCCAGAGACAGGGGGGCCCGCTTCCCATCATCACGACCCTTCCTCCGGGGATGGGCGGTCCCCACGGCCTCCTCAGTGCGCTGCACGAGCCCACAGCCCAGGTGCCCCCCGCTGAGGCTGCTCTGAGAAACCAGCCTTGGAACCTGGACCCCGGACCTGGCCGCCGGGCCCCTGCTGCTCCTGGTCCTCGTGGCCCTGCAGAGGCCCTGGGTGCAGGCAGCCTGGAGCGTGGCTGTGCGGCCCTCGGGGAGGCCCCCTTGCCGCTGTGATACCAGGGAACCCTCCCAGCTCCGCCCCAGGCATGACCAGTCCCTCCAAAGGCGTGAAGCTCCGACAGCCCACAAGCCTCCAAAACACGATAAGAACAAAACAAGACAAAAAACAAACAAACAAACAAACAAAAAACCCTGAGATGCTGAGGCCCGGGGGAGCGTCCCCTCAGGCACAGCTCACGGTCTGATGCCCATCACAGCACGCACCGGGCTGGGGAGCCGATCCCCAGCGGCGGGGGGGGAGGGGGGGCGTGCAAGAGGCAGCAGATCAATGTCTCTGTCAATCAATGTTTCTCTCTCTCCCTCCCCTCCTCTCTCTCTGAAATCAGTAAAAACTTATTGAAAAAGAAGATGCAATGCTGAGCTGAAACTGGTTTAGCTCAGTGGATAGAGCATCGGCCTGCGGACTGAAGGGTCCCGGGTTCGATTCCAGTTAAGGGCATGTACCTTGGCTGCGGGCACACCCCCAGTGGGGGTGTGCAAGAGGCAGCTGATCACGTTTCTATCTCAACAATGTTTCTAACTATCCCTCTCTCTTCCTCTCTATAAAAAAATCAATAAAATATTTTTTAAAAAAGAAAAGAAAATACGATGCTGAGCCGAAACACGTGTGGCTCAGTGGATAGAGCGTCGGACTATGGACTGAAAGGTCCCTGGTTTTATTCCGGTCAAGGGCATGTACCTTGGCTGCGGGCACATCCCAGGTAGGGGGCGTGCAAGAGGCAGCTGATCGATGTTTCTCTCCCATCGATGTTTTTGACTTTCTATACCTCTCCCTTCCGCTCAATAAAATATATTTTAAAAGAAAAAAGAAGAAGAAAATACGATGCTGAGCCGAAACCCGTGTAGCTCAGTGGATAGAGCCTTGGCCTTAGGACCGAAAGGTCCCAGGTTTGATTCCGGTCAAGGGCATGGATCTAGGCTGCAGGCACATCCCCAGTGGGGGGTGTGCAAGAGGCGGCTGGTTGTTGTTTCTCCTCGTTTCTGACTTTCTATCCCTCTTCCTTCTTCTCTGTAAAATATGATTAAAATATTAAAAAAAAAAAAAAAGGAAAAAAGGAAATACGATGCTGAGCTAAAGAAGCCGGACACGAAGGCCACGTGGTGTGAGCTCTCAGGCCGGACCACGATTTGCTAACCTGACCACGTTTGGAACGTGTGCCTTTGACGAGGGGCCGCCAGCAAGTGCTCTGGAAGGAGCAGCGCTGGCTGGACTAGACTTGGGCTGGACCGGAGGTCAGCCATCAGGACGGGAGGCGTTTGATTCCTGTCAAGGGCATGTACCTTGGTTGCGGGCCATACATCCCCAAACAAGCCGGGGTACCGGGGCTCCCGAGGGGATAGGTGCTGCGGGCGGGGGGCGGCAGGAGACGTCAGTCCGTGTATGTTTAGTTTCTAGTTGGTCCTTTTTCATATCCTCGAGGTTCTCGCTGAGCTCATCGGCTTTTTCTAGGAGCCTCTTGAAATACCTTATCACTGTGGTTTTGAACTCTATATCCAGTCGTTTGTTTTCCTCCATTTCTTTTGTTTTCGATCTTTTTCTTTTTTTAAAAAAAATTGTATTTTATTGATGTTTTTACAGAGCGGAGGGGAGAGGGATAGAAAGTCAGAAACATCGATGAGAGAGAAACATCCATCAGCTGCCTCCTGCAGGTCCCCCACTGGGGTCGTGCCCGCAGCCAAGGCACATGCCCTTGACCGGAATTGAACCCAGGACCCTTCAGTCCGCAGTCCGACGCTCTATCCACTGAGCCAAAACTGGTTTCGGCTGTTTTCGATCTTTTTCTTTCTCTCCCCATTTTCACTGCTTCCCCGAGTTGCTTGGGTAGCTTTGTGTGCTAGGTGTCTCGGCCTCCCCTGTTACCTAAGGTGGACGCTCTTGGGGCACCCCTTTGTGGACTGTGTATACAGCCTTGTTGCAGATAAGTCTTGTTGGTTGTTGGTATCACTGGGAGGAATTGACCTCCAGGCCAACTGACCGTGAGGATCAGCTGTGTCTACTCTGGGAGACAAGCCGGAAGACAGAACTTTCACTGCCAGCAGAACCAGTGCCTGCAGCTCAGGCCACGCTGCTCCCTGCCCATCAAAGGCACAGGGAGCGGACAGAGACGCCACCAGGAAGGCCAGACTGCCCCTTCCCCCCCCGCCCCCGCCGGAACAGATGTCCCCCCCTCCTGCACAACCCATCCTGCCTGGGACGTGGCAGGAGAGGACGGGGGGGGGGGGCAGCAGAGGCACAGGAGGGGAGCTGGCGCGCTGGAGGCAAGTGGGTCCGGGTGGAGTTACAGCCACTTAAACACCGACCCTGCGGGAGGAGGAGGGGCGGGGAGGGCAGGTGGAGAGGGCGGGGGAGGGCCACTAGATGGAGGTAGGTCTCCTGCTCGAGCCGCCAGATGCATCCCATCCAATCCCCTTTCACTCCCTTGTCCTGGATAAGACAGCTCAGCCAGGCAGTCCCATCTCCTGGCCAGATGCCTTGTGAGGGCGGCTGATGAGCAGGGAGAGGGGTTTTCCACCCAACTACGAAAAAGCAGGGAGCCCTGGCCGGTGTGGCTCAGTGGATAGAGCGTCGGCCTGCGGACTGAAGGGTCCCAGGTTCGATTCCTGTCAAGGGCATGGACCTTGGTTGCGGGCCATACATCCCCAGTAGGGGGTGTGCAGGAGGCAGCTGATCGATGTTTCTCTCTCATCATGTTTCCAGCTTTCTATCCCTACCCCTTCCTCTCTATAAAAAAAAATCAATTAAGGTATATATATATATATTTAAAGGAGGGAGGTGGAGGTTTGAAGCCCAGATCCAGCCCTTGTGAGCTCTGTGAGATGTTTCTACTGGGCGGGTTGTTCAGACGGAATGCGTTACTGAATACAGCACTCGCAGCACTGCCTGGCACACGCCAAGGGCCACATAAACCTTAGCTCTTCTGCTCTCTTGGTTGTGAAAGACTCTCCAGATGGGCTTGGGGAGGGCGTGCCCACAGACCCCGCCCAGCTAGAGGGGCTGTGAAGGAAAGGAGCCACGCGCTGAGCTGACAGGCTCAGGAGAGGCCTGCGTGGCGGTCTTGCAAACTCAGAACTAAAATAACCACAAAAAGATGGTATGAAAGTTAAATATTTAACTACAAACAGGTTATAGTGGACAGTCATGTCCCAGTCATGTCCTAGGCCGATAGTTTCCCTGACAAAGATCAGCTTAGATCTTTACTGAGCCATTTGCCTTTTTGCCTCTAAGATAACATATCTGTGAGATGTCTGGGTTACTTGTAACTTCCTTTTTACCCCGGACCCCTCAGGGCACAACAAATGGCACCAGGAGGTTCCCTCATTGTTGTTGTTATCAAGTTAATTGTCAACTGTTAATTACATTCAAGTATCCTGTATCCATCTCTGGAAAAGCAGCAAAAGTCCATCATTTCACTTTTTACCCTATCCAGAGGTTTCCCTGCTTTGCTTTATCCCATCTCCTTAACCCATCACCAATGAATTTCCTGTAACTCACCTGCATCCCTTTCCTTTGATTGCAATGTATAAATACAGATGTAACCCTCCATTCTCCAGAACATTATCTCAATGGTTCTGCTTCCCGGCATATGTCCAAAGTTTGGCTCAAATACACTCACAAAAATTCTTTAAAATATATATATTTCTATTGATTTTTTACAGGGAGGAAGGGAGAGGAATAGAGAGTTAAAAACATCGATGAAAGAGAAACATCGATCAGCTGCCTCCTGTACACCCCCTATACTGGGGAAGTGCCCGCAGCCAAGGTACATGCCCTTGACCGATTTCGAATCCGGGACCCTTCAGTCCGCAGCCACTCTATCCACTAAGCCACATCGGTTTCGGCTCACAAAAATTCTTTACAGGGTTTCAATGTTTTTTTGTTTATTTGTGTTTTACGTTAACAGGGCTAAAGGGCTCTGACCCAGGTTCTCTCGTGGGCCGCACCCTTCGCAGGCTCCCCAGTCCAGTTCCACGAGGCCTCCACTGCTGTGTCGTTTCTGCATTTTCCGATTTCAGCAAGAATCCCCTCACCCCGGATGTTTCCTCTCAGTAATCCCCCACTAGCCCCGCGGCCGGGCTGCGGGGGGGCCTGGCGGGTGCTGAGGCCCGGGTCACAGTCCTGCCCACAAGGGAGCTCTGGAGGGCGGCTGGTCTTGGGTTCCCCGCTGGGCAGGTGCCGGCGGGCAGCCACGCCGGGGCCTCTGGCTTCCGTAAAAGGCTGGTCCCCGCCCTCAGCAGCCCGGTCCTCTGTCCTCGTGCATCCGGGCGGACACACCTTGGAAACAGCAGCACACACTCTTCACTCTCCCCGAGGCCTGGCACCGCGCTACCCGGCGTTGAGCGGGGCGCTTCCCAGGAGCCGGAACCCAGTTGTTCACCCCCAGCTACTCACAGGCCGGAAGGCCGGGCCAACGGACCGGAAGCTCTGCATGTTGCACTTCCGGTTGGCAGAGGGGCGGGGTCTAGGAGGCAGGTCCGCGTCGCCTTGCGTCACTTCCGGACGCGGAGAGCCAGGTGAGTGTGGGCGGGATGGCGGGTCGAGGCCCCAAACGCAGGAACTAAGCCTCCGAGGGCGGACTGGGGCGGCGGGACCGGCTGGCTCACCTGCCAGCGGCGGTGGCAGCGCGGAAGGCCGAACGCTGGGTGGGCTGCCCGGGGTGCGGAGCGGCCGGCCGCGCGTGGAGGTGCGACCCCGGGAGCGAAGGAGGCCCCTCACCGCTTCCGGAGACAGGAGCGCGGGCGGACATCCCCCTTCTTGCCGGCCTGTCGGTGTTTCCGTGTGTGCTGGCCACCGAATCGGGGGCCGGGGAGGCCGGCGTGGGCCACCCGCGTGCCGGTTCTGCCGCCCCGCCGCTGCTCGTTAGGGAGCCCGAGGGTCCCTGACACCGATGACTGCTCCTTCCCTCCAAGCCTCTCCCTCCGTTCCTTCCTGTTTCTCTTTTATGGGAACAATTCTGTCTTCCTTTTTTTTTTTTTTTAAACAGGCACGTATTTATTTTATTTTTAATATATATATATGTGTTTGTTTTTTTTTACAGAGAGGAAGGGAGGGGGATAGAGAGTTAGAAACATCAATGAGAGGGAAACATCCATCAGCTGCCTTCTGCACACCCCCCAACCAAGGTACATGCCCTTGACTGGAATTGAACCTGGGACCCTTCAGTCCGCAGGCCGAGGCAGTATCCACCGAGCCAACCCGGTTAGGGCTTATTTTATTTTTTAAATTTTTATTGTTGAGAATATTACAGATGTGCCTTCTTTCTCCCCCCATCGCCCCCCCCCCCCCCCGGTTCCCGCCAGACCCTTTCACCACCCTACTGTCTTGTCCATAGGTGAGATCTTTGGTTAATCTCTTCCCGCCCCAGCACCCCCGCCCCTCTAGGTGTTGGTTAGAGCCGCTGTGTCTCCTGGAGTTGGCAGAGTGGTCTCTGTGGTAGGTGCCCCGTAGGGCCCAGGGGCTCAGCCTCCCCAGTCACCCGAGCTGGGAGATCTAGGTGCACGCCCCCCACCCCCACCCCCCGTGGGCTGTGTGCACAGTCTTGTTATTGAGCCTTGATTGCTGTTGGCGACCTGGGAGGACTGACCTCCAGGCCGACTGGCTTCGAGGACAACCTGTGACGACAGTGGGAGAGCTGCTTTCGCGCTCACTGAGTCTGCTCCCCTGAGTGTGCGGCTCCCGCGGGTATAGAGCCGTCATCTGCTATGGTCTGTCCGCCGGGTGCAAGATCAGCCACCGGCTGGGGCCACCGGCCGGAGCTACAGAGAGAGCTTCGGATCTTGCAATGGGTGTGGAGGTGCCCAGGCGAGGCCCAGCTGTGAAGCCAGGCCAGCCGGTGCTAGAGCCGAGTCCTGGCCTTTCACCGATAGGCGGGGGCAGCTGCAGCTCGTTGGAGAGATTTTAGCAAAGTCTGGAGCCTGAGCCAGGACAGGCGGTCCGTGAGGGAAAGCCGCAGCACACAGCTGGTGGGTCTTGGGCGACCGCCAGGACGGAGCCGGCTGTGTGGGCCGGCCGGTGGAGACAGGTACGGGGACCAGTAAGGCCTACAGCCGGGGAGGGCCCAGCACAGGAGCAGTGACCGCTGTGAGCACCCCCAGGAGGAAGCCACCCTGAAGTCCTGCCCAATGCCAGGCAGTCTAGTTCCTCCCAGCCGGAAGCCAATCATTGTTTTGATGGTGGAGAGCTGTGGACAGGGAATCAGGAAGGGCTGGTCCACCTTGACTGCTCTGAGGGGTCGGAGCTGGTTACTGGGATGTTGGTGGTTGGAGCAGCCCCACCTGTCAGTCCTAATAGATTCACTGATTGGCTTTTACTGGTGTTTCTGGTCTGGGGGAGACGGGTGTATCTTACGATTTTAATCTTAATAAAAGGGACGGTGAAGCCAGAGCGAGCAGTAGTCCTCCCACCAGAGCTGGACTACCGCCTGGCCCCCATTTCCCAAATTAATGTTTTTCTGAGTCTCTTTATTCATTTGTGTGCGGCCTCCTCCAGAACCCGGACCCTGAACCGGGGACCCTGAATCACGCGGGACGTGAAAGGGGTTCCTGTTTGTGTCTGGGTCCCTCAAAGCCACAGCAGCCTCAATGTCAGGAGCTCCAGTCCCCGTTGGTGCGGACAGCCCGTAGTTACAGGGACCTCTCTTCCGGCCGGGGAACCCGGGCTGGGACCCCTGCCCCTGACGGGGGCACTCTGCAGCCAAGATATCCCTTCTGATTGAAAAAACAGCCCATTGGGTGTTAGACCCTCCGCCCCTCCCCCTTCCCCCAGGCTCAGTGCCTGCTCTTTGCCACTCTGGTTGCTGGGCCTCCATGCCGGCTCTCAGGCGGGAGCCGGGTCCGGGGGAGGGGTGTTCTGGGCTTCAGCTGCGATTTGGGAGGCGGCATGTCCTGCCCTCTACCTAAACTGCCGCCGTCTCGGTTCTTCCCTTCCGGTCCCGTGTCAACCAGGGCACCCCTGAGGGAGCCAGCCATGGAGGGCAAGCCCTTGGTGACGTCCAAGCAGAGGACGGAAGTGGTGTGCGGGGTCCCCACCCAGGTGGTGTGCACGGCCTTCAGCACGCACATCCTGGTGGTGGTGACCCAGTTCGGGAAGATGGGGACCCTGGTCGCCCTGGAGCCCAGCGCTGTGACCAGCGACATCAGCAAGCCTGTGCTCACGACCAAAGTCCTCCTCGGGCAGGACGAGGTAACGGGCTGGGGGACTGTGGGGAGGAAAGCTGCATCTTGGTGTTGTGAGGTGTGTGCCCGGGGGTGGGGGGGGTGCTTTCCCAGCCCCTCAGCCTCTTACCAGCGCCCCCGCCCCCCTCAGTGTGACCCTGTGGTGAGATGTGGGGGTGGCCGTCCATGCTCCCGTTCCCGATCATTCTCACCTGGGCAGAGCCCCGCCTGCAGCCCTGCCTTTCGGGCCTCCCGGTCAGAGAGCAGGCAGTCGGGGTCCGGGAGCTCCGAGGAGGCAGCGGAGTGACGCCCTCTGCGCCGTGTGCGCCTGGCGTGCTCTGAGCCACGGAGCGCCAAGTCACTGTCACAGCGAGCGCCGGGGTGCCGGTCCCTGGGGGCGTGGAAGCCAGTCTGGCTCCTGCGGGTACTTCCAGCACGAAAGCCAGACGTGACCGGTCTTCTCCCTCCCTCGCCAGCCTCTCATCCACGTCTTCGCCAAGAACCTGGTGACCTTCGTGTCTCAAGAAGCCGGAAACCGAGCCGTCCTCCTGGCCGTGGCCATGAAGGACAGGAGCCTGGAGGGGCTGCGGGCCTTGAAGGAGGTGATTCAGACCTGCCAGGTGTGGTGACCCGGACTCGCAGCCACCCCTGCGGCTCTGCAGAGCCGGGGGAGGCAGGGCCGCTCGCTGGGGAGCCCCTCCTGCGCCCTGGAAGCCGAGGAGAGGGGCCTGGCTCCCGCAGGCGTCTGTCTGGTCTCGGACCCTGCCCTGGGATGGAGGGAGCGCTGGAGTGCGTGCGGGAGAGCCGGGGTGGTCTCACCAGGCCCCGTGGGCGCATGGGTTTGAGAATTGAAAGGAGTCCTGCCCTCAGTGTGTGGCACCGACAAGTGGGAATTGCTTTTGTATTAAAAACACATTCAGAACCCAAACCACTAACCCCGTCTTCCTGCATGCGCCATGAACCCCCCCTCGGCACCGGGGCCTGAGCGGGAGGAAGCGTGGGTGGCAGACACAGGGGCTTGGTTCCCACGGTGAGGGGGCCCCAGGAGCTGGTCCCGCGCTCACCTTGCTTCTCCTGCGGCTCTCCCGAGTGAGAGGGCTGACGGGCGCTGACTTCCATTCCGTTCTCCCGCCTCTCTGTGTGGTCACCTCGATGGGCCGGGGTGAGGCATGGGACCAGCCGGGGGAGGGCGACAGGGCAGACCAGCGGGGACTGTCCAGGGGAGGGCATTTCCAGCAAAGGAGGGAGGTGGCGGGGGGCTCGGCAAGGCTGCAGGGACCACGCGGGAAAGCGCACGCCCGTCTCACGTGGGGCACGGCGCGGGGGCAGTGAGGACTGGCTCCGGGGAGATGGAGAGGAGTGGAAGGCTCAGCCAGGGAAGTGGGGGAGAGGATTGTTTTTTACTGATTTCAGACAGGAAGGAAGGGGGAGAGAGAGAAAGAGAAACATGGATCGGCTGCCTCCTACATGCTCCCTGCTGGGGATCGAGCAACCCTGGCATTTGCCCTTGACCAGAGTTGAACCTGGGACCTTTCAGTCCACAGGACGACGCTCTATCCGCTGAGCCACACCGGCCAGAGTGGGAAGTCAGGACAGTGTGATGCCACGTGCTCCCCAGCAGGAAGCTGTGAGCCCAGGGCAGAGGCGGGCGCCGGGCGCCGAGTTCAGGACAGGGACAGCCAGCTCCAGGCTCCACGTCTCCTCTGAGCCCACAGAGCACAGGACGGGGAGGCCCTCACCGCTGGGGAGGGACGGGCAGGACAGTGTGGGACAGAGGGCCGTGCGCTGGAGGGAGGGGGGAGAGGGAAGAGGGGGAGAAACCCGGAGAGAGAGTCTAGGAGAAAAACCCAGAAACGAGCCCTTGAGGGTGCCACACACCACGGGCTGGGGGGGGGGGGGGGTGCATGGGCGCCCACACCCTGCACTCGTGGGTTTCCTCTTAATCTCCTTCCACCCCACACCATCCAGGACCCTGAGGGTCTCTGCACCCACTTCACAGATGGGGAGCATTGCTTCTGCGCCTACAGCACCCCCCTCCTGCCCGCAGGTGGCACTCCCTTAACCCGGAGGGGCTATTACACCCCGCCACTGTCCGCAGGTGGGCACGCCCTCAATCAATGAGAAGGGCTGTCCCAAGACACCCTCGGGCTTCCCAGCAGAACACTTGGAGGGAGGAAGAGAAACATGTGAAGGAGGGGGGACGGCCACACTCCGATGTGACGGGCACTGTGTCCGCACTTCACCTTGTAAGGTGGGCATCAGACCCTCACCCACACGGGAGCCAGAGGAGCAGCCGCCCAAAGCCACACCTGGTCAGGGGTCCAGACAAACCCCACACTGGCCGCCCCACAGGATGGGGGGCGGGGCATGCGGAGGGTGTGGCCCAGATGCCCCTGGGCAGGTAGGGCGGGCCTGGCAGTGAGAGTTTTCTGGGTCGGAACAGGCCAGAGCGTCCATGGGGCTCAGCACCCTCACACCTCAGGGTGGAGCCCTGCACCAGGCCTGGCCCAGGCAGCCACCAAGGAAGTGAACTGTGCAGGGAGGGGGGTGGGGTGCATTCACATATGTGCATGTGTGTGTACCTGCAGAGGAGAGGGGTGTGTGGTATCCAGGCAATGGGGGTGGGGGCTCCTGGAGGAAAACCCACACCTTGAGATTCTGAGAGTCACAGTCCTTCACCCCAAAGGCCGTGCCCCTGACAGACCCAGGATGTCACCTGGTACCCAGAGCATCTGCGGCCCCAGGCGCACACCCGGGACTGGCAGCACGCTCAGCTGACGGGCAGCTACAAGCCGGCCCAGGGCGCAGGTTCTCCCTGCAGACCGAGCAGCGGGCCTGGGAGGGCCGGGCTGGGCACGGGCAGGAAGGAAGGACAGGAGGAGGGAACGAGGTTGGGAGTCCCCGGGGCTGACGGGGTTGCTGGGCTGGCCAGTCCCTTGGCCTGGGAAGAGGGAGCCCACTTACGCCGTGCCCAGTTGCCTGGACCCCCGGCGGGAGGAGCCGGCTGGGCCCGAGTTCTCCCGCAGCAGCCGGGACCGGCTCTTTTCCGTTTTTTAGGTTTTTACGGGTTTTAGAGCAGGAGTGGGGGACATCGGCCCCACCGACATGCAGGGTCGGGAGACTGCTCTGGCCCCGCCGGGGTTGATATCAGGGCGAGTGAGTTAAGGGTTTGGCCTCATTGGAGAACGGGGGTGTGCCGAGTGAAACTGGAGGAGGGGTCTCGTGAGGAAGGAGGCTGAGATGGAAGGGATGCGGCCAGGGGCGCCCTGGGGCTCCCTGGGACCCTCTGAGGAGCACAGCCCCAGACGCCCTGATTTCCGGTTCTGGCCCAGAACGGGGAGCCCCACGTTCCTGTTGGTTTAGGCCAGTCTGTCGTCGTCGTGGGAGCAGCAGCCCCGGAAGATGAGTCCCTCCCTGTCCCTCCTTTTGGGGCTTTGACCGGGTTCTGGGGACAGATGAGCCCTGTGCTCCACCGGGGGGACCCCCTAGATCTGTCACTGTCCCGTTTGCAGGACACCTGTCCTGTGTCTGTTCCTGGCTCCCCGGGCTCCTCGGCAGCGACAGTGCAGGGGGCACACCAGGCGGGCTGCTGGGTGGGAAGTGCGGGCCACGTGGCTCCGGGACGAACAGAAATCTTGGCCAGATGGGGCAGGCTGGCTTTTGAGCTGGTGGTTGTGCCCGGCCTGCGAATGGTGCTACAAAGATGGGAATGGGGCCGCCGGCCGGCGAGGCTGTGGTTGAGCATCTACCTGTGAGCCAGGTCAGGACTCACGCCTGCTGGTGGGCTCATCCCCAGTAGGGGGCGCGCAGGAGGCAGCCGATCCATGATTCTCTCTCGTCATGGATGTTTCTCTCCCTCTCCCTCCCTCCCTGAAATCAACAAAAAATATATTAAAACACGTGTATATCCAAATGGAAAGGAGGGAGCGGGGGGAGGGAGGGGACGTCGATGAGAGAGAATCACGGACCGGCTGCCTCCTACACGCCCCACACTGGGGATCGAGCCCGCACCCCGGGCCTGTGCCCCGACCGAATCCACCGGCGGCCTCTTGGTGCAGGGGACGGCGTTGACCACTGAGCCCACCAGCTGGGCATGCCCACCTTTGGGAGGAGCGGGTGACGGCCTCCCGCGCCTGCGCCCCAGCTCTGACGGGCTGGCCTGTGGGAACAGGCTGAGGGAGCCCCGGGCTCGCCCAAGGTCACATCACAGGCACGGCGAGCGGTGGGTCAGGGTCCACCCACGAGTCTGACCCCGGGCTCCGGGCCCCTGGCCCAGGTGAGGAGTGGGGAGTCCTGACTTCCCTCCGAGAGGCGATCCCTCCCTGCTCACCCACCGCCTGAGGGGCCCCCGAAAGCGCCTCGAGGCCCAGAGGGAGGGAGGAGTGGCTGCGGTCCCTGCGCTGGTGGGGGGCCAGGCCGGGACGTCCCCCAGGCTTTCCGGGTCCTGCAGGGAATGCTGGGAGGTCCAGGGCCGGGGGTCCAGCCGCTGCCCCTTCCCTCTGCCCCGGCTCCCCCGGCGTGACCAAGGCCTGAGCACCCAGCCCTTGGCCGGGATTGAGTCCTGGTCCCGTCGCCCCGACCCCACGCCCTGGCGGTGGTAGCTGAGCCGATGGCCTTTGTGTGGCCGGGACGAGCGCTCAGCGACACGTCCTGCCCTGCCGGCGCCAGCAGAGGAGGGCCCAGGGGAGAGCCGGGGGACCCGTTGAGGGGGGGGCCCTGGGAGGTGGGGTGTCGGGTGGCCCCCACCTTGTCTCAGGGCATGGCTCAGCTATGGATGGGGCTGGGGCAGGGAAGGGGGGCCTGTCCCTCCTGGGAGAAGAGCCGCCTGCCTCAGAGATGACCGCAGGCACCCCGCTGGCCTGGAGGAGGAGCAGTGCCGGACGGAGGCCAGGAGCCGGGCAGTGGGTCACTGGGGAAAGGCAGGCAGGTATCGGGGCGAGGGCAGTCCGGTCTGGGGCTGCCTGGCAGCTTCTCACGCCCCCACTCCCACCCCTGACCTGCCCGGCCTGGCCGCCTGTCAGAGCAAACAGTGGTCAGAGGTCTGTCCTGTGGCAGCCCGGCCGCCGTCCAGCCCCAGACCGGAAAATCAGGCCCAGCCGGCCCGGCCACCTCCCATGGGTGTGGGCTGGGCCACCAGCTGCCGGGGCCAGAGAGCCAGGGCGCAGAGCTGCCGCCTCCCCCAGCCACCCGACACGGGCCGGCCCTCGATTTCACTGTGCGCGGCTCGGCACAGCCGGAGGGTTGCCTCCCCCACCCTCCTGCATCCTCCCTGTTCACAGGCCTGGGCCTGCAGGACTGGCCCTGGAGGGCCACCTGCCCACCTTCCCCTGAGCCCAGACCCTCAGAGATGGCAGAGACCAGCAGGCTGTATCCCAGGGAGGGGCGGACGGCCCAGGCTCCCCTCTACGGATGAGAAAGCGGAGGCCCTAGCAGCACAGGGACCTGTGAGCTGGCTGAGCAGAGCCCCAGGTTTGCGAAAGGCACACAGGCCTAAGCCAAAGCTGCCCCGTGAGGCAGAGCCATTGCCCACGGTGGACAAGGCCCTGGAGAGGGGCAGCTCGGAGCCGGGGCTCTGGAGGCCTTCCGAACAGGACTGTGCTGGGAGGGCAGCTGCGGGAACAGCCCAGAGCCGTCGAACTGGCCACCACCATCAGGGCCAGCCTCGAGTGGAAGGAACCTCCCAGGAACCAGGGGCCCTCGGGAGCCATACACTGGCTCGGCTCAGTCTGATGTCAAAATCCCCTCGCCCCCTAGATACATGCATACACAAACAGAATTTTTAAAAACCCCCTCGCCCCCGCCCGTCACTGGCAGAGCTATGGGACAGACCACCAGGCCTCCCGCCCACCCCTCTGCACAGTGCAAGCTGCACTGCCCGGCCAGCAGGGGCGGGGCGCAGGGGTCGAGGTTAACCTGTGAACCCAGAGGTCACGGCTCAATTCCTGTCAGGGCACATGCTCGGGCTGTGGGCTCGATTCCCAGTGTGGGGCGTGCAGGGGCAGCCCATCCATGATTCCCTCTCGTCACGGATGTTTCGTGTGTGTGTGTGTGTGTGTGTGTGTGTGTGTGTTTTAAGAAAGAGAGGAAGAGAGGGAGGGAGAGCAGAGCTTTGGAAGTCCTGCCCGAAGCCAGCACCCTCTGAGCCACCCCGAGTGGCCCCGGTGACCCCAGCTGGGAAGTGCCTCCTGCCCCAGCATCCGCCTGGAAGGACCTAGACCTTGGTTTCCCTGCCCTGCCTGGTGAGTGAGGGGGACCCCTGGTCCCAGGCAGCCCTGTCCTGTCCCTGTCCCGATACCCGAGTTTCACTCTTGAAGGCCCTGAACCCTGGTCCTGAGGCAGTGTGCCCCTGGTCTGCGCGCTGAGCCAACTTGTACGGGTGCGGGGACAGGGCGCTGCGGGCGGGTGGGGCTCAGGGTGGCCCCTAGGCGCCAGGAGGAACTCACTTTGGTCGGAGGAGCTGGAGCCCACCCGGCAGCACGGGTTCCTGGGGGTGGGGGTGGGGGTGGGGAGGGTCGGCAGGCTGCAAACTCTGAGGGCGATGACAGCTGTGACCCCTGAGACCTGGGACGGGGGGCTGCCGGGAGAAACGCTGGTGCAGGGGTTCGGCAGAGCTGCAGGAGGCCCTGCGGGGGACTGGGAGGGGCCGGCTTCTCCTGGGCTGGGGCTCCCTGGGGGGACGGTGGGAGGGGGAGCAGGGGGTGCATTCCAGGGGTTGGTGGCCTCACCCTGGACCTTCCTGTGTTCTTGGGGGACCCTGGGAACAGGGATGAGCCTCTCTGGGCCTGGCATTCCCAGCAATGTGGGTGGGACCCCTAGTGCCCAGGGCGCGGGAGGGTCCCAGACCCCACCCAGCAGACACCTCCGCACCCAGCGGACCCAGCGCACAAGCCCATTGTAACCAGAGCTGGGACCCCCCCCGGCCGCCCCCCCCCCCCGCCCCGGGGCTGAGCTCGCACCTTGCGGGGCGGGGCTGGGCGCGGGGAGTCCGGTGCCCAAGCAGAGCCCGGTGCCCCGGCTGTCACTCCCTCCCCCCCCAACCCCAGAGACGTTTCCGGGGCACCCCTTGGGGAAGGGGTTTTAAACGGAGGTGAAATTCCCGGAACACATTGTGCTTGTGTCCGAGGCTTCGAGTGCGCCCGCCGCGTGCGAGCGTCACCCCTGTCCTCCCAGAGCGCTCGTCCCTGCCCGCCCCACCCCGCCCCGCCCCGCGTGGGTCCGCCCCGCGGGGCCTCCAGCCCAGTTCTGCCCCCGGGGGCCCCGCAGGCCCTCCCGCCAAGGGGTGGAGGCCCCCGGCCAGCTGGCTGGCAGCGGAGGCACCTGGCGGCGGGCGGGTGGGGAGCAGCTGCTAGACCAGAGCCCGAGGCTCGGGTGTCGCCGGGGCGGACAGGTGGCTCAGGTGAGCGGCCCGCCCCGCGCTGGCCCCGCCCCCGGCAGCGGCCTAGCCCCGCCCCCACTCTGGCCCCGCCCCGGCGGCCCGCAGGTGGCTCAGGTGAGCGGCCCGCCCCCGATGGCCCCGCCCCGGCAGCGGCCTCGCCCCGCCCCCACGGGCCGCACAAATGACCAGCCGGCTCCCCTGGAGGCCGGCCTCGCGGGGCCCCCGGCGCTTCCTGTCCAGAGGTGGGTGCTGGGCCCGGGGCGGCGAGAGGAGGGCAGCCAGGACCGCTGGAGCGAGCGGGGAGAGGCGGGTAGGAAGCGAGGGGGTGACCAAGCTGGGCCCGAGCGTCCCGGGGAGCCCGCGGGGCTGGGCTGGCCCTCCAGCCACCTGCTCTCCGCCTCCAGCCTGGCAGGCCGGGCCATGCGGCTCCCCCACTTTTCCAAACAACTTTGGCAGCCTAGGTCACAGGCAGGAGGCCGAGGTCTGCGCCCAGATAGGGCCTGGGAGCCGTCCCTGTGCACAGAGGGCCCGGGGCTGCCGGGGACAGGGAGGGGGCAGGACTGTCCCCTGGGCTTCCCGGACCGAGGGCCCCGCCAGCGTGTGTGGGCCCTGGAGGGGGCGCCCTCCCTCCCCTCCTGGCCCTGGCTGCCCTCAGACACCTTTGCACCCCCCCAACCCCATCCTCCTGTGTCCCCTGCAGATGGCTGATGCCTCCCAGGTGTCAGCACCCTGGCCGCAGCCCAGTCCCCCGCCGGCCAGGCCCACGGAGCCCTGGGGGCTGCAGGCGGCCGGCGTGGGCAACGGCTCCCAGGGCGCCCCCCAGCTGTTCCTCACCAGTGCGCTGGCCCGGGGCGTCTCGGGCGTCTTCGTGTGGACCGCCCTGGTGCTCACCTGCCACCAGGTAAGCCTCCCCGGGGACCACTGTGGTGAGCCGCAGGCCACAGCCCGGCCCCGCCCCCAGGGGCCTGCGGGGATGGTGCCTCAAGGGGATGGTGGCCTCAAGCGGTGGCCTTGGTGCTGAGGTCAAGAGCCGGACAGATGGCAGGAGCCGTGCCAGGGTTCTCCGGGGTGGCGGCAAGCCAGGGCACAGGCAGGAGAGGGGGCCTGAGAGTGAGGTCTGCTCATCGGCCCTGCTCACGGAGGTCAGCAGTGTTGTCCCCTTTCACAGAGGGGAAGACTGAGGCTGAAGAGGGCAGGTCTTTTGCAGGCTCCCCCGCAACCCCCAGCCGGAGGGGAAGGGCCCTTCTTCCTCCACAGGTGAAGCTCCCGGAGGCGGCTGAGGGCTGGGACTCGCTCTGTGGGGCGTTGAGAGTCAGGAACAGGGTCAGAGCTGTCCCCTCAGACTCCTTCCTCATGAGGGAAGCAGGGGACAGAGCCATGTGCCCGGCCCAGGACGTATCTGCCCCCGCGAGGCGTGTGAGCAGCTTTGGGAGGCAGGAGCTGGTGGCTGCGAGGGCGAGGGCCACCCGGTGAAGGGGGGTGGATGTCCGTATGGGGAGGCCTTCGGCATGGGGGGGGCGGGGTCGTCCGCAGGAGAAAGTCAAGAGGGCACCAGCCCAGAGCCCAGGGTCGGCTGCAGCCTGAGCCTCGGTTTCCCTGTCTGTCTAACCCAGACCTTCTGTAACGTGGGGACCAGCGTGTGTGTGTGTGTGTGTGTGTGTGTGTGTGTGTCTGTGCTTCCGGGGGTCCCACCGCCTGGACAGGGCTGCCGGAGACGCTGGGGCTGCAGCCCTCGGGCCCCACCCTCGGCCCCCACCCCTGCCACCCGCCCCCTCGGCCAGGCCTCTGCCCAGCGGGACAGGCAGGAATACAAGCCCTGCTTTAAAGACAAGAACCAGGCTGGCGAGGGCAGCCTTTGGCCAAGGCCACGGAGCCCGGCCGTCCGTGCCAGCTGCCCGAGCAGAGTCCAGGCCTCCGCAGGGCGGGTCACGCCTCGAACCCTGCCCACTCACCAGCGAGGGAGCGAAAGCGGCTGATAAGGAGGCTGTTGCTGCCGCCGCCTGCCCCCGCCTGCCCTCGCCTGCGCCCTGGTTAGCTGGGCACCCACGCCTCTTCCCGGGCACTTTCTCTGTGCAGCCTGCCCTGCCACGCCCTCCCCCTGCTCACGGCGCCTCCTCCTGGAGCCTTCGGGGCGTGCAGCCAGGCACCAGCTGCCGGACCCCGTTGCTTTTCTGTTTTCCTCCCGAGGGCATTTCCTGTGGGTTTTTGGGGAGAGTGGGAAGAGAAACATGGATGTGAGAGAAACACGTCCTTGGGCTGCCTCCTGCACGCTCCCCCGCCGGGGCCTCGGGCCAGGGAGGAGCCTGCAACCGAGGTCCACGTCCTTGACCGGAATCGGACCTGGGACCCTTTGGTTCAAAGGCCGATGCTCTCTCCACTGAGCAGCCAGGGTCCATCACCTCTTTATTTTATATTTTATTAATTTTTTACACAGAGGAAGGGAAAGGGATAGAGAGTTAGAAACATCGATCAGCCGCCTCCTGCACACCCCATCCTGGGGATGTGCCCCCCAACCAAGGCACATGCCCTTGACCAGAATCGAACCCGGGACCCTTCAGTCCGCAGGCGAACGCTCTATCCACCGAGCCAAACCGGTTTCGGCCTGTCACCTCTTTACGTTCCCGTAGAAAAACCTAGAAAGGTTAGCACGTGAGCTGTTGCCACCTGTTTCCCGCTGCCCAGGGTGAGACAGCCTCTCCTCCATCGGACGATGCGTTCCCCGTGCACCGGGGTCCTGCTCGCTCGTCACGCTGGTGTGTCTGCCCCCCCCCCCCGAACACAGCCCGTTCTCCTGGCTGTGTGGCTGCACCCCCCTGTGTGGACCTCGGGGTGCACTGTTGGGACCAGCACATTCATGGCTTCTCACTAGGAAAAGACCTTTGTGTTGATTTCAGGGAGGGAGAGGGAGAGAGAGACGGAAACATCCGGGATGAGAGAGATTCACCGATCGGCTGCCTCCTGCACGCCCCACGCTGGGCATGGAGCCTACAACCCGGTCATGCGCCCTGACTGGCAGTCGAACCCCGACCTCCTGATTCCTAGGTCGGCAACCACTAAGCAACACCGAGGCCAAGGCTTTCTTCATCTTCTCTTCGGGGGGGTCAAAGGGTACCAGCCCTTCTCATGTCCCCGTCGAAATGCCAGACTGCCTTCTGGAGAGTCTGTGCTCACTGGGACTGGGACTGCCCCTTGCAGGGTCTCCTCAGATGAATGAGTGAGTGAGTGAATGAATGAGTGAGGGAATAAGTGAATGAATGAGTGAATAAGTGAGTGAATGAGTGAATGAGAGTGAATGAATGAACGAGTGAATGAGTGAGTGTGAATGAATGAGTGAGAGTGATTGAATGAGTTAGTGAATGAGTGAATGAATGAATGAGTTAGTGAGTGAAGGAATGAATGAGTGAGTGAGTGAAAGAATGAATGAGTGAGTGAAGGAATGAATGAGTGAGTGAATGAATGAGTGAGTGAATGAATGAATAAATGAGTGAGCGAAGGAATGAATGAGTGAATGAGTGAGTGAATGAGTGAATGAATGAGTGAGTGAATGAATGAGTGAAAGAATGAATGAGTGAAGGAATGAATGAGTGAATGAATGAGTGAATGAATGAATGAGTGAGTGAGTGAATGAGTGAGTGAATGAATGAGTGAAAGAATGAATGAGTGAATGAATGAATGAATGAGTGAAGGAATGAATGAGTGAGTGAATGAATGAGTGAATGAGTGAGTGAATGAATGAGTGAATGAATGAGTGAAAGAATGAATGAGTGAAGGAATGAATGAATGAGTGAATGAATGAGTGAGTGAATGAGTGGGCACATGCCCTCTGGTGATGAGCACCCCTCAGGGTGTGGACGCCCACGCTCTCCCTCCGCCCAGATCTACCTGCACCTGCGCGCGTACACGGTGCCCAGCGAGCAGCGCTACATCGTCCGCCTGCTGCTGGTGGTGCCAGTCTACGCCTTCGACTCGTGGCTCAGCCTCCTGCTCCTGGGGAACCAGCAGCGCTACGTCTACCTGGACTCCCTGCGGGACTGCTACGAAGGTGGGGGGCCGGACTCCCTCCCTGCGGGGCTGCTACGAGGGTGGGGGGCCGGACTCCCTGCGGGGCTGCTACGAAGGTGGGGGGCCGGACTCCCTCCCTGCGGGGCTGCTACGAAGGTGGGGGGCCGGACTCCCTCCCTGCGGGGCTGCTACGAGGGTGGGGGGCCGGACTCCCTGCGGGGCTGCTACGAGGGTGGGGGGCCGGACTCCCTCCCTGCGGGGCTGCTACGAAGGTGGGGGGCCGGACTCCCTGCGGGGCTGCTACGAGGGTGGGGGGCCGGACTCCCTGCGGGGCTGCTACGAGGGTGGGGGGCCGGACTCCCTGCGGGGCTGCTACGAGGGTGGGGGGCCGGACTCCCTGCGGGGCTGCTACGAGGGTGGGGGGCCGGACTCCCTGCGGGGCTGCTACGAGGGTGGGGGGCCGGACTCCCTGCGGGGCTGCTACGAGGGTGGGGGGCCGGACTCCCTGCGGGGCTGCTACGAGGGTGGGGGGCCCGGCTTTGCGGGTCCCAGGCCAGTGTGGGCTAGCGGGGCCCCTGTCGGGGGGCTGCGGGATGGTCAGGATCAATCGTACTCAGGTGGGGGGGGGGGCGGGGGGGCAGCAGCCGGGCACCCAGAGGGGAACGGGGTCTGCCTGACAGCCAGGATCAGCCGCACTGGGCTGGGGGCTGGTGGGTGTGGGGACGGCAGCTGGGGGCCCAGAGCCCCGAGGGGAGCGGCTCTCGCCGGGCGGCGGACAGCAGAGCCCCCGGGGGTGGGGTCGGCCCCAGGCTGCGCTGGGAGCCCGGTGAGGGGAGAGTGCCGCGATGTGACCTGAGCCTCAGCGTGCCCTCTGTGACGTGGGTTCCGCGTGGGGGTCGGGAGACTCCCTGCGGCTCACTGCGCCCCCCTCCCCGCCCCCCCACTCCGGCCGGCCGCAGCCTTCGTCATCTACAGCTTCCTGAGCCTCTGCTTCCAGTACCTCGGCGGGGAGAGCGCCATCATGGCTGAGATCCGGGGAAAGCCCGTCCGGTAAGGCCTCCCCAGCCCACGGGTCCCCCACACCCGGCCGCGGGCCCGTCCCCCGGGCCAGGCCTCAGGGACTCGCACCCCCAGGTCCAGCTGCCTGTACAGCACCTGCTGCCTGCGGGGCATGGCCTACTCCATCGGCTTCCTGCGCTTCTGCAAGCAGGTGAGAGTGCCCGCCCGCCTCCACCCCCTCGCCACCCTGTGCTCCTCCCACACCCATCCCTGTACCCCCACACCCGCCCTGGTACCCTCCCACACCCACCCCTGTACCCCTCCACCTGCCCCTGTACCCCCCACACCCACCCCTGTACCCCTCCACCTGCCCCTGTACCCCCACACCCACACCTGTACCCCCCACACCCACCCCTCATCCTCACCGCCCTGAGCCCCCCAAACCCACCCCTCACCCCGCATTGCCCCGTGCCCCCCCACATTCCCTGCCCCTCGCCCACGCCAGGCCACGCTGCAGTTCTGTGTGGTGAAGCCGGTCATGGCCCTGGTCACCATTGTCCTGCAGGCGGTTGGCAAGTACCACGACGGGGACTTCAAGTAAGGCTGGCGGGGGGCGGGGGGGGCGCCGGGTATGGGGGGCCGCTGGTATGAGGGGGCTGCCGGGCATGGGGGGTGAGCGCCAGGCGTGGGGGTGGCCACGGTGTATGGGGGGGGGGGCCGCCGGGTGTAGGGATGGGCACTGGGCATGGGGGGGCCCGGGGCTCTGCGGGGCTCAACGCCTGGCACCTGCCCCTCCTCTCGGGAAAGGGTGGGGCAAGGCCTGGCCACCGGCCACACAGCCGCCCTGTCCCCGGGGAGCCTGAGGAGCCCAGGCTGAGGCCCGAGGGAGAGGCACAGGGGCTGAGGTCCACACACACGTACACACACACACACGCCCTGCACACAGGTGACAGCACACACAATGCTCTGTGCGCACACACGCGTTCACACACAGGCACACCTACAGGTGGTGCTCGGGCGGGCGGGCAGGCGGGCGGGGAGTGGCAGCGGAAGGGCCACATCCTCACAGGAGGGTGGAGGGAGTTCGAACTCCCTGCCAGGCCTCGCCAGCCCCCCGCCCCCCCGCTGGGCACCCCCTGGGCCTTTGGAGGGAGGGTTGGGGTGCCGGCCTGCTCATCGCCGGCCCGCCGCCACCCTCGTCCGCAGCGTCCGCAGCGGCTACCTGTACGTCACCCTCGTGTACAACGCGTCCGTCAGCCTGGCCCTCTACGGTCTGTTCCTCTTCTACTCGGCCACCCGGGAGCTGCTGCGGCCCTTCCGGCCTGTGCTCAAGTTCCTCACCATCAAGGCTGTCATCTTCCTCTCCTTCTGGCAGGGTGGGTGCCCCGCCCCCCCCCCCCCCCCCCCCCCCGGCGTGCCGGCCCGGCCCGGGTGCCATCCTCCCTGCTGCCTGCCTGCTGGGCTGCTTGTGGGGAGGGGAGGGAACCTGCAGAAGAGCCGGGCTTGCGGGCATTCCCTGCCCCCTTGGCAGCGGAGGACGGTGCGGGTGGGCACAGGTCTGGGCTGCGGGGACTCAGATACTCTCTGTGCCAAGACCCCGGCGCTGGAGCCCCTCTGGAACTCGAGGTCCCCTCACGGACGGACCTCCAGGGCCCGAGGCCCATCCTCCCCTCGGCAGGAGTGGGGTAGGGCGGAGGGGTTCTTAGCTGGGACAGCTCCGGCCCGGCCCCCGCCGGTGGGTGCTGAGCGGCTGTCCCCGCCCAGGGGTGCTGCTGGCCATCCTGGAGAGGTGCGGGGTCTTCCCCGAGGTGCAGGCCACGGACGGCAGCAGGGTGGGTGCGGGCACGCTGGCTGCGGGCTACCAGAACCTCCTCATCTGCGTGGAGATGCTCTTCGCCGCCGTCGCCCTGCGCTGCGCCTTCCCCTGCCGGGTGTACGCCGAGAAGGACAGCTCGCCAGGTGGGCGGCCCTCGGCAGGGGGAGGAGGGTGCCCACATGGGAACCTGCACTCGGGGGGAGGGGGGGGCGGGGGGGACAGGAGCCTCGTCTGCACCTGGTCCCAGAGTGACGGGCAGGAGGCGGGGGGCTGGGGCGGGCCGTCTGACACAGACGCCGGACCCCACCTCGGGCGCCAGGCCCTGCCCGCCACACCCGGCGCCCCGGCAGCCAACAGGGTTGGTTGGTGCTGGTATCCCTGGTACCTGGCCCACGTGGGCCCGTAGCCGTGGTTGCTCTGGCCATGCAGCGAGTCCCCCACTTGCCACCTAGTGGGGTCTGGCTGGGCAGCCCCCCGGAGGGCAGGAGCAGGCTGTGCCCCAGGCTGGGGTTCGAGGGGGAGGTGGCCCAGGGAGACCAGCCCCCTGTGTGTTCCCCAGCGCCCCCCGCGCCCATGCAGAGCATCTCCAGTGGCCTCAAGGAGACCATGAGCCCGCAGGACATCGTGTGCGACGCCATCCACAACTTCTCACCCGCCTATCAGCACTATACTCAGCAGGCCACCCACGAGGCCCCGGGGCCTGGCGCCCGGCCCGGTGCGGTGGGTGGGAGCCGCAGGAGCCGCAACATAGAGAAGAGGATGCTGATCCCTTTGGAGGAGCCGTAGGGCGGGTGGTCCGGCCGCTGGGGGAGGGCAGGCCCCTCGCCCCCGGCTGGACCATGGGAGCGGGCGCCCACACCTGCCCCAGGAGCCCAGGACCTGCGGGTGCACTGGCCACGCCCTCGGGTGCCCATGGCCGCCCCGACGCGGGTCCCAGGCTGCGGGCCTGGCTCTGGCCCTGTTGGCTGCTGTTCCACATCCCTCAGCCACGGACCCTGGCCGGCCCTCACCCACGGAGTGCTCCCCGCGGGCCTGGGGGTGCCGGGCCACCAGCCGAGCTTATTTATGCATAAACCCGGGGTTTTCTATGGCTCCCGTGGCCTCTGTCCCTGCGGGCCGGTGCCCTGACAGATGCGGGGCGGCGAGGTGGGAGGGGCCCATGGTGCCAAGTCTGGGTGTTGGGGGCAGCGTCCCAGCTCCTGAGCAGCTCACCCCGACACTGACTACCCTGCTCCGTGCCCCCTGAGGCTGGGGCACAAGCAGCCCCCTCGGGCCATCCCTGCCCACCGTGGGTCCGGTGGGAACCACAGGTACAGAGCCCCGAGGGTGGGAGGAGCTGGGGCTGGAGCCGCCTCCTGAGCTCTCCTCCGGGAGACACACCACGGCTGCAGAGCTGGGGGAGCGGGTCTGGGCGCTGCCGCCCTCTGGGGGCCTGGAGGTCAGGGTCAGGGCAGCGGCACAGGCGCCCGAGAGCCTACAGGCAGGAGGCCCAGCGGACACCGCCCTGCGACCCCCCTCCCACCGCTCCGGGCTGCCTGCTCCCGTGTCGCCAGGGAACGAGGCTCAGGTGCCAAGTCCCCAACTCCTCAGACGGGCTGGCCAGTGGTGTCCACATGGGTGGGGGCATCCCTGTGCCTGGGACAGGACCTGGGCAGCAGCCGCCCCGGCCCCTCGGCTCCTGATAAGAGAGGCCGGGCCGCCCCTGCGCCCGCTGGAGAGTCCCCCACGACTTATCTCGGCCTCTGCAGCTGGCGGCCCCCGTGCTGTGCCCACGGCTGTCAGGAAGCGGGCTTGGCACCCCGGGGGGAGGGGTGCCGACCAGGCAGGGGGCCCTCTGGAGGCTGCAGGCGGGGGGGGGGGGCAAGCTGCCAGGCCCCGCTGTGAGCCAGGGGTGCTCCCTGCACGCCCCTGCGGCCCGAGCTGCCCAAAGCTGTGAGCACAGAGAGAGGCCGGAGAGGGTGGCCGGCTCAGGGAGCCGCGGGCCGGGCTGTGCGGGGCAGGCGGCAGTGCTGGGCTTGGTGCTTTGGGGAGAGAGGAGGTCGGCGTTTGCCAAGCAACGGCCAGGCCGGTCACAGCTGCAGACCGCGCTCTCCCGGCCCCGCCACACGGGTCGTGGGCAGAACCACGTCCGGCCACGAGGACAAAGCCGGTGTCCCGGCTCCTGCCTGCTGGTGAGGGGGCCGGGCGTCGGGGCTGCTGCTCGGGCCCTGCCTCCTGTCTCCTCTCGGCCTTGGTGTTCTCACCTGCGAGATGGCCCAGCGGTCCACGTGGAGGGCCTGGCGGGGGCAGGAGCCCAGCATGGGGGAGCCAGGGCCTGCGCCCCTGCAGCTCCACACACAGGCTCCGGCTCCAGGCCTGGAGGCTCCCCAGGAACAGCCTAGCCTGGGCCACCCTCCTGCCCAGGGCTGGTTGCTGGGGGTCTGCTCAGCCGTGGAACCATCTGTAGTTGCCACTGACGGGCAGGTGGGGCCCTCGGCACCCCGCCCACCAGTCCAGGAGTGAGCCTGTCCCCCCCCACCCCCCTGGGCCACCCGACATGGGGCCAGGCAGCTGGGGAGACCCGCTCACAGCGGCACCCTATTTGGGCGAAGGGAAGTGGGGGGACTGCCAGCCACTCAGGAGACACATCTGAAACGAGAAGTCTTTATTGAAAGGTACAAAAGCGTCCGCAGAGATGTACAGCAATAAATTAGGCGGTGGCTGTGGGCGGGGCACGAGCCCGCCCACAGGGACAGGGCCACGGGAGGGTCTTCTCAATAATTTATGTCGGGGCAGAAGCAGCACAAAAAATAAATATTGAAATGGAACTGCTGAGGCGAGGGGCGAGCTTGCAGACGGGGCCGGCCCTGCGGAAGGCGGGTGCCCCCGGAAGGTTCCGGTCTGAAGCACGGCCTCGCCTCTCCTCTTAAATAAAAGTCCATACATTAAATGTGACAGTGAGTTCAGTGATCAGAAAGGAAAAGCATAAGGGGCACGCCAGGCCTCCTGGGTCCCCGTCCCCTCGGGACAGGGCGTTCTGGGGCACCCCCCCCCCAAGAGCACCCGCAGAGGCAGTGGAAGACGGGGTGGTGGGCAGAGCTCCACGGCTGTACTCTTACAGTATCAAACAGGAAAAGGTACAAAACCTGACAGTAAAATGCGTATAGAACTTTATATTTATATATATATATATATATATATTCTCTTTTAAATACTCCCAGGTCCTTACTGATATCCAATGTGGATTACCTACCACAGCAATGGCATCGCCAGCTCCTCACCCTGGCCTCCTCTGGGGCCCTCCGCCCCGCCCCGCCCCCTAGGACGGGACCCGGCTGGCCCAGCCCGTCACTGTCCTTCTGGGACCCTTGGCCTCCTCCGGCAGCGGGCACCTGCGGGTGGGGCATCACAGCTTGCTGGTCTTCCCGGGCCGGTGGTATGGGGCTCCGGCTGGGGCTGATCCAGCCTCTTCCCAGGACGGGGCAGCATCTGCAGCAGCGCTGAGGGCGGGGAGCCCCAGCAAAGGTCACCGAGGTCACCCATGGCTCCAAGGAGAAGGGTGCAGGTGATGATTAAGCACCAAGATTGCAGGGTCCCGTCCTCTGTGTGCAGACACCATGCAGGCGCCCCATCTTCCAGCCTGTGCCGCCTCCTGCACCCCACCTGTCACCCTGCTCTCCCTCCTCTGGCAGCAGGAACCAGCCACAGCCCAGCCCCACCTCTAACTCCTGCAGCCAACCCATGCCATCCCAGCCCCCCCCCCCTTCCGCTCCCGAGGCCCAGGCTCTGCAGGGGGTGGCAGGGCTAGAGGGCTGCAGCTGGGAGCTGGGGACCTCGCTCGTCACCCTGACACAGGGACACTCTGCAACACACATGCAACACTCCACATGGACCCCCCAGTGATGCTTGTAGGCAGCTGCTGGCCGCACGCACAGCCTGCCTTCGCCCGCTGCCCACACAGGGCTCGGCCCGGCAGTGGGGCTCCAGGCCACAGCAGGGCCAGAGGCTGCCACTGCCAACAGCTGCCAAGGCTGGAGGTTGGCAGGGCCCTTGGGCCTCAGGCCAGGAGCCTCCGAGACCTTCCCCACCCCCGACTCCTCGGGAGACAGACCCTAAAGCGACAGCCTGGAGAGCAGGTGACCGAGGGCAGCCAATGCGTGTGCGTGTGCGTGGGGTGGGCACATGTGGGCGCGTGCGGGAAGGTGCGTGGCACACGGTCCCTCCTCTCTGCCCGGCCCCACGGGAGCCCTGTGGACTCCGCATGTGGCCCTGGTGCTGTGGATCTGCCCCCGTGGGCTTGCGGATAGCACAGGGACGTGCCTGGCGCCCCGCCCCGCCCCCCGCCCGGCACTAGGAGGCGGCCGAGAAGGGCACGGAGGGGGACTTGACGATGGTGATGACGCTGGTGGTGGCCACCTTGGAGGGCGCCACGGGCCCGCGGGCCACGGTGCGCGCGAAGGTCTGCAGCGCCTCGTACTTGGAGCGCAGCGCGTCCAGCTCCAGCCGCATGCTGGCGTTCTCCGAGGCCAGCTTCTCCACCTCCCGCTGCAGCGCCACCCGCTGCCGCTCCAGCTCCTCCTTCTGCGTCACCCGCTTGATGCGGCAGCTGGCGGCGTAGCCCCGGTTCTTGAGCGTCCGGCGCCGCTGCTTGAGCCGCACCACCTCCTCCTTGGACAGGCCCCGCAGGTGCTGGTTCAGCTCCCGCACCGACATGGACACCAGCTCATCGTCGCTGAGCACCGGGGCGTTCTCGCCCGCCTCCTTCTTGACCTACGGGCCAGGGCACAGGTCAGCACGGCCCCCGAGGCCGGCTCGGCAGACGGGGGTCTGGGTACCGGCGGCCCCGCCCCCACCAGAGGTCACTCGAGGTGCCCCCACGTGGCCACGACCCGGCTACACGGCCACGCACACCTGCGAGGCCACAGCCCACGTGGGGGCTGCCCTGTGACCCTCCAGCCCGAGCAGGACGGACACAGGCGGGCGGGTGACAGCAGGGCTGGGGGCGAACGGCCCACAGGTGCACGGAGGTCCCGTGGGCTCTGGGACCAGAGACAGAGGCCGAGGGCACAGCGAGTCAGAGCAGACCACCCGCCCACACCGGGCCCGCGCCCCTCGAAGGAGTCCTCCTCCCGGACCTGAGGGCTGGCGCCTCCTGAAGCCACCACCTGCCTGTGCCCCCCACTCGGTGGGGCTCCTCAGCCCCAGCCCCGACAGGCCTCCTTCCTCGCAGCCAACGGGCACAGACGGGCACAGACGGCCGGGGGCTGCCCTCTCACCCCGCTTACCTTTTTTAAAAAATGTATTTTTATTGATTTGTGAGAGGAGGGGAGAGGGAGAAACATCAATGGACTGCTTCCTGCACGTCCCCTACTGGGGATCAAGCCCACAACCCAGGCAGGTGCCCTCGACTGGAACGGAACACGGGACCCACGGAGCCTCATCGGCCAGGGTGCCCCACTTACCTTTAATGCCTTGTTCGGCTTGGGATTAGTCGTCATAACCTGGGCACCGTCACCCGCACAGAACTGCCTGGAAACCGGAACTGAAAGGCAGAGAACAGAGGCCACTGGTCAGGTCCCGCGGGGCGGGGCGCCTGTGCCGCCACCGGTGACCGGGCAGGGCCACTCCGACCGCAGAGAGGCCCGAGGAGGTCCAGCTCAGCCTCCCTCGGTCGTCACCGCCCCGAAAGGCCCCCCTCCCCCACACACACAACCGCCAGGCTGAGCAGAGCTGCGGACTCTCCCGCTGCACCCGAGTACAGGACGCCACGTTTAGGGGCCCAAGAACGCCCAGTACAGGCTCTTGAGTGACCACACCTGGCACCTGCGCGCGGAGCCACCAGCCTTGGGGAGCACCTGCCAGCTCAGGAGCCCCTTATCCCAGAGGAAAGACCCTCCGAGGGCTCAGTAGCGGTGACATCACTGCTCCCCTGGGCTGCCCCTGGCCTGGCTCAGAGGGGGGGCAGGTGCTGAGGCCAGCCAGGGCAGGTGGGGAACGGGGAGCCGCTGCCTGGGAGCACCCCCCCCCCCCCCCCGTCTGGCGGGAGCTGTCTCCGCCGCTGCCGCCGCCCCACGCCCGCCCTTCCAGTGTTTGCGTCTGCGTTGTGTCACACATTCTAATCATTCATGAAAAAGCCAGCCAAGCATCCCAAGCATGACTCCCCTCTGATAGTTGCCATGGCAACCTTGGGAAGTAGCCAACCCCTGATGGTTGTCATGGAAACAGAGAAGCCCACAGCAACAATGGCTTTTGGGGCAACAGTGCAGACACCACAGGCTGTGGGGCAGTAAACTCACCCCTGTGCCCCTGTGGCAGGGGCAGGGGGCAGGGGGGGCAGCACCAGGCTTGCAGGTGGGCTGTGCTGCCAGCTCACAGGACCCGGTCCTCTGGGCGCCCCGACACCAGACAGGCAGAGGGCGCCCCAGAGACAAGCGCCACGGAGGGTCCTCAGGCTCTGAAGCTGCATCACGGCCTCCATCTCAAGCCAAGACTCTGCCCGCCCGCCCCCCCCCCCCCCCAGCCAGAGCAGGACCCTCCGCAGGACCCTCCGCAGCACCCTGGGCCCCCCACCTCCTCACCACCCGAGGCCTCGGCACCCAAGCCTGCAGGCCCCCCCAGCCGTCCAGGGCCCTCTCCTGGGGCCTCGCTGGGGAGGAGAGGTCGGGCTGGGGCACCCGCACGTGGTTACACTCGGGTGCCCGAGAAGACGGGCCAGCGTGGAGGGTCCCGGCTCAGAGCTGCTTCCGACAGCAGCGTGACCCCTGCTGTTTCCCATAGCCCCCCGGCCCGCCCCCTCTGCGCTGGGGTCAGAGCGCGCGCAGAGCCGGGGGCTATGGGAAACTTTTCCACGCCATCGCCAGGATCGACATTATCGAGGAGGGTGGCGGCTCCCATCCCAGCCGGCTCGTCATGAGGTCGGAGCCGCCAGGCATAGCTGTGTGGTGAGTCATCGGCTGTTTACAGAGCAGGAGCTCACATTCCCACAGCCCAGCCCCACCCCGGAGGGAACAGGGAACGGAAGGCCACCAAGGACCCGCCTGGAGAGGACGGGTGTGCGCAGCCAGCTCAGCCAGGGAGAGCGCAGGGCAGAGCCTCCTCGGTCCCCACCTGCCCACCACAGGGTCTGTGCTGGGACTCGGACGGAACCAGGATGCACACAGGATGGGCTTCAGCCCCTCCCCCGCAAGCAGGACCCAGGAGAGTCGGCCCTCCACCCACCAGGTCCAGGTCCCTGGGCTCTGGGGGCCGGACCCAGGCAAGGAGCCCTGGCAGACAGGAAGGGCTCAGGGACCCCCTCCTGGGCCTGGCCTCGGCTCCTGTCTTCAGATCACAGACCTGCTGGAGGAGCAGCAGGACAAGAGTGGGTGCGTGTAAATGTAGGGCAACAGGTGGTCACCGAGCCCAGAACCGCCCAGAAACCGGCTCCTCTGGAGCCTCCATCTCCTTCTGAAAACGAGGGCCAGGGTGCTGTCCCAAAGGCCTCAGCTGGGCAGGCGGGTGACACCAGGAGGCCCCGCCTGGGCTCTGCCCTCTGCACCCGGACCCCTGAGGAGCCAGGGGCCACGGGGGACCGGGAGCCCAGGCAGCAGCAGACACGCCACCGCCCTGGGCGCCTCAGACCCGCTCTGCCTGCTCCCCATCCCCTGGGTCTTCCCAGCTTCGGGGGTCTCGGTGCCCTGCGTGTACCCAAACACCGCCGGGACCCAGTGGGGACCCGGGCACGCCAACGGAGGAAAGTGCTTTGGAAGGAGGATGAACAGCCCGGTAACAGCTGCTCTCACACGGTCCACACGAGGTGACCCGAGCCAGGCCCCAGCGGGGGAGACTGCAGCCTTGGGCAGCCTGGCACCTGCACAACCCACAGCCCCACCACCACGGCCTGAGGCCGGTGCCCCGAATCCGCGCTGGTCGGCACCGAACACCGGACACGCCGCCCTCAGCTTCCCGCGAGGGCGCTCCAGGCCCAGCCCCTGAGCAACAAAACGCACCCCCGAATCCCATCGCAGCCCAAGGGACGGCCACAGGCTCCCCTCCCCCCCACCAGGCCCCTGTCCGGTCCGGTGTGCCAGCAGCACCTGTTTCTCTGCACTCCCTGGGCGACTCCTTTTCTAACTCAGGTCTGGCTCTCAACCCAGAGCCAGGAGCCACCTGGAGGCACATCTGACAGGCAACCAGGGAGGCCCACTTCCTCCACAGGGGATGCACTGGAGGCCGAGGGGGTCTGAGTCCTCGGCGCCTGCGGCGTGGAGCCAAGGAGGGACCGGTGACCCCCTCCCAGCCCCGGAACAGGGCAGGGCGCTTCACCGGAACGCCAGATTCCGTCCCGGCACCGGGCACCGAGCTGGCAGGGCAGCGCGCGCAGGCCCCACAGCCAAGCACCGTCCTGCTGGTGGGCAGGAGGTAGGGGCGCTGAGGCCCAGTCTGGGACCCTCGGTCACTTTTCTCTCCAGCTCCCAGGACACTGGCTGCTGGCCACTGCCTCCTCCCCTCGGGCCGGCTGGGCCGGACGCAGGTGCTGGGCCATCAGGAAAGGCACTGAGCAGTGACCCCCCACGCAGCCCTGGGCTCAGCCAGCAGGGCAGAGAGAAGGGTAGACCTTGGAGGGACTAATTCTTACCTAGACTGACTCGCCGCCCAGCCTGGGGGGCCTCGGGCCGGTGGCATGGTGGGCTCTCAACACTGCCCTCGGGTGGAGAGAAGACAAGGCTGGGTGCTGCCCGTCAGCCCGCCCAGCCGACCTGATGAAGACTACCTCCACTGCGGTCTCCGGCCTGCGGGGGGCAGGTCCCAGCTTGGGGGGTGGACAGGGGGTCCTGGCAGGGCAGGGCAGCAGGGACAGGGAGGGAGGAAAGGGGTTCCTTGCTAGAGGAGCAGCCCCGACTCCCGGCAGCAGCCGACTCCCCGGACCACCCTGAGGTGGCCACCGCGGCTCTGGGGACCCTTTCCCAAGTGGCCCAATGCCACGCGCCCGTCACCCAGCTGCAGACTGCACCACACGCCCGTCACCACGCCCGTCACCCAGCTGAGGACGCACCACACGCCCGTCACCCAGCTGCGGAGGCACCACACGCCCGTCACCCAGCTGCGGAGGCACCACGCGCCCGTCACCACGCCCGTCACCCAGCTGCGGAGGCACCACACGCCCGTCACCCAGCTGCGGAGGCACCACACGCCCGTCACCCAGCTGCGGAGGCACCACACGCCCGTCACCCAGCTGCGGACAGCACCACGCGCCCGTCACCCAGCTGAGGACGGCACCACACGCCCGTCACCACGCCCGTCACCCAGCTGCGGAGGCACCACACGCCCGTCACCCAGCTGAGGACGGCACCACACGCCCGTCACCCAGCTGCGGACAGCACCACGCGCCCGTCACCCAGCTGCGGACAGCACCACGCGCCCGTCACCCAGCTGCGGAGGCACCACGCGCCCGTCACCCAGCTGCGGAGGCACCACGCGCCCGTCACCCAGCTGCGGAGGCACCACACGCCCGTCACCCAGCTGCGGAGGCACCACACGCCCGTCACCCAGCTGCGGAGGCACCACACGCCCGTCACCCAGCTGCGGAGGCACCACACGCCCGTCACCCAGCTGCGGAGGCACCACACGCCCGTCACCCAGCTGCAGACAGCAACACACGCCCGTCACCCAGCTGAGGACGGCACCACACGCCCGTCACCCAGCTGCGGAGGCACCACACGCCCGTCACCCAGCTGCGGAGGCACCACACGCCCGTCACCCAGCTGCGGAGGCACCACACGCCCGTCACCCAGCTGCGGAGGCACCAAACGCCCGTCACCCAGCTGCGGAGGCACCAAACGCCCGTCACCCAGCTGAGGACGGCACCAAACGCCCGTCACCCAGCTGCGGAGGCACCACACGCCCGTCACCCAGCTGCGGAGGCACCACACGCCTGTCACCCAGCTGCGGACAGTGCCCACAGCCAGGAGGGCCCCACCGTCCCAGCCACTTGGACGCCAGGCCCTGATGTCCTGAGCCAGCCCCGTCAGCAGGTTCATTCCAGAGCCCTGCTAGGCCCCCCACCGGCCCGGCCCACACGCCGCTTGCAGGCTGGCCCTGGCCAGCTGCCCTCCAGCAGCATGACTGTCTCTGGGCCTGGAGGACGTCTGGTCACCTTGCCTTTGCGGTCCGGGAAGCTGTGTCATCCTGGCTCCTCCAGAGGTGACGAAGGCAGTTCCTGCCGATGCAGGCTGAGCGCCACCCCCCCAGCCAGCGTGCCCTGGACCCTGCTCCCCCACAGCTCTGGGAGATCCTTGGGACCCGAGGCCCTCACGTCCAGCAGCCCCCGTCCTGCATCCCAGCTCAGGCGACAACCCCACCACATTTTCACCCAGAAATCGCCCTCAGGGCCCACCCCTCCACTCGCAGACCTGGCCTGCGGCTTCAGCCCACCTCCCCTCTCTGGCCCGGCAGCTCTGGCCCAGCTGCCCCCAGCTTCCTGCCTGGACCCTGACCTCAGTCCCGCAAATGCAGCCCCCAGCCAGGCAGAGGGGTGCCATCCCCGCTCGCCATCCTTCCAGAGCCCTCCACTGCCCGGGCCGCCTGCCGCAGACCAGGCCTCCACCTCTGGCTTCTTCAGAGCCCCCACAATCTGCACTGGCTCCCAACTTCCCCCCATCACCCCTCCCCTCCCTGTGGTCGTGGGCTCCCTCTCCCTGAGCCCTCGCACTGGCTGCGCCTGAGGCCTGTCCCTCACACCGACACCTGCCCATCTACCTGGAAGACAGGTTTGCTGCATAAGCAGGAGTGTCAGCACTGCCCTGAGGGAGGGCCTGGAAGGCGGCTTCCCCCCAATAGGGCCCCGCACCTGCTGCCTGGTGCCTGGCCCCCCGACAGACAGCATAGGAGCAGGCAGTCGTGGGGCCAGGCCAGGGCACCCAGGCTGGGCTCCATCTGAGCCGAGGTGAGTGTGAATGACTGTGAGTATGTGCGACTGTGTATATACGAGGGGCTGTGTGTGTGCATGAGTGACTGTGTGTGGCTGTATGGGTATGACTGAGTTTGTGTGTGAGTGACTGTGGCTGTATGCACGTGTGATTGACTGTGTGTGTACATTAGTGACTGTGTGTGGCTGCATGGGTATGACTGAGTTTGTGTGTGTGACTGTGTGAGCGACTGTGTGTTTACTGTGTGATCTGAGGTTCACCCCTACCTGCCCTAAAATTCTAGTATTAAGCTGGCACTTTTGACTTCCTGAAACTGTACGAAAGAGGAAGCATAACAAGTGTGTGATTAGGAAAAGCAAAAGTAAACACCGGAGGGAGCCATGTACCTTCCACTGGGGGGTGGAGGGGGCGGGGGTGGGGCAGCGCGGCAGAGGTGAGTCACTGTTTACTGCGTGGAGCGGCTGCCGGCTCCCAGCTGGCAGGCGGCACTTCCCCGTGGACTGACCGACACCCAGTCCACGGAACCTTCAGGCTTGGCCGGGACACCAGCAGCCTGCTCCCTGCGCCTGTAAACAGACTCCCCACGGAGTCCCAGAGGGCAGGCCGCTCGCTGTGGGCACAGAACGGTGCCCAGGCGCCCTATGCTCCGCACTCAGGGAGGCTGTTCCCCAAGGCTGGGCCATGCTGGTCCCTGGGAGTGACCGTGTTCACCCACAAACACACCCCTCTTCGCTGTGTTTCCGGCCAATAAACGCTTTCCTCTGCCGTGAGAGCCCAACGTTAGCTACAAAGGCAGCCCCCCTCTACCTCTGGGTCACCTGGGCAGGGACGGCTCCCGAAGCTGCTTGGCTGCCCACAATGCAACAGGTGCAGCAGGTGAGTCCCCCCCCTCCACCGATCCCTGCCTGCCCCTCAGGGAGCTGGGCACAGAGCTTCGTCCTCGGGGCGGTCATCACCCCCACCCCGGGGGGTCATACAGCGAGACCTCTGTTCACGAAGGGCCTCGGGGCTGCTGGGCAGCCGAGACCCAGCGGGGGGGTGGGGGAGACCCACCGACTCCACCTCCACCGCCCCGTGTGCGGCGTGCTGACCGAGATGTGGCTGGTGCTGATGAACGGACGGTGACGGGGAGACCCCGAGTGTGCCGACCGCCAGAGCCAAGCGAAAGGGAAACCGAGGCATCATCGTGAACGCGCAGAGCGCGCCCCCGGGGCAGGTGTCCGGCCGGGAGGGCTCCGCCGCGTGGGAATCCGATGGGGTCAGGGCAGTGGGCTGCTTCTGGGAGTCAAACAGCTCCGGTGTCCTCCCCGGCCCTCCCCTCCTCTCCTTTCCTCAGAGGCTCCGGGGGGCAGGCTGCCCGTCCTCCGGTCCTAAACTCCGCAGAACCGCGGGGGACGCGCACTCGGTTAGGGGAGACGCTTGTCCACAGAGAACGACACGCGCCCGGGTTCGGGGGGGAAACACGTGCGCCCAGGCCCCCGCCCCGCCCCGCCCGAGGCTCCTCCACCGAGGCCTTCCCCCAGAGACCCCGGGCAGATCAGCCGCCCAGAACGCGACCTCTGTCGGCGAGTCCCCTGCCCCTTTCCCTTCCGATCCCCACCTCAACGGCGGTCGCGGGGGACGGGGCCGCGGGGCCGGCCGGACAGCACGCGGGAGCGGTCCCGGGGCCCGAGGCCGGGTGGCCCAGCGCGACCACGCGCTGCCGGCACGTGGCGGGTTATTTTCGCCGGCGCCTTCCCGCCGCGGAACTGGTGTCTCTGGGCGAAACACGGGCAGGTGGGGAGGAGGGGAGGGAGACCCGCGGGCACCCGCCCCGCCCTCCCCTGGAACCCCGGCTCCCAGCTCCCGGCTCCCGCACGGACGAAGGCGCGCTCCCGGCCCCGGGAAGAAAGGCGAGCGGGCGGGTCTCCGGGCTGGGGAGACACCCCGCCCGCGGGCCCGCCCGGGCAGCGCACCTGGCGGCAGGTGCCCGGGCCGGCGGGGGCCCCGGTCCCGCCCAACTTTGCCCAGAGTCCCCGGCGGCCCCGACTCGGCGGCGGGCCGCCCCCACCGCGCCTCCGGCCCGCACGGCCCCGCCCGGCCTCCCCTCACCTGGCTTCGCGAGGGGACCGCGGGGGCACGGCCGACTCCTCGCGGGCACGCGCTCTCCTCCGGCTCGAGCTCACTCTCGCGTTCCCTCTGGGCCACCGCCCCCGCCGCGCGCTCCGGCTCCGACTTCGCAAAGAACAACAAGTCCCCCCCCGCCGCCCGCCGCCAGCGCGCCAGCCCGCCCGGCTGCCCAGCATCTGACACCGCTTCCGGGATCGGCGTCAGTGCGCGTCACGCCGCCCCGCCCACCGCGCACCCCTACACAGCGCGCGCCATGGCCCCGCCCACTGAGCCCCGCCCACCGCGCTCCACCACCCAGTGCGCGCGTCATAGCCCCGCCCACCGCGCACCCTCACACAGCGCGCGTCATAGCCCCGCCCACTTAACCCCCGCCCACCGCGCGTCACTACCCAGAGCGCGCGCCATGGCCCCGCCCACCGGGCCCCACGTCGCTCCGCCCGCCTCCTCCAGGGCCCGCATCCCCCCACGGAGCCGCGTGGAACCCCCCGGGCTCGCCCCTCCGGAGCCCGCATATTCCCGACGCGGGAGCTGGCCGGCCGCCGCTCCGCCAGCGCCCCGGGACCGCCCCTGCGTCCACCTGTGCGGGGAGAGCAGAACACACGTGGGTTGCAGGTGTGGCGATGCGCCCGTCCCGCATGTTGGCAGCTCCGCGCGCAGCGTAGGCGATCTGAGCCGGCAGCGCCCCTCTCAGCCCTTTCACCCCTGGAGCGCGTTCTCTGGTCATGCGGCTAACGACTCTCATTCAGTCCCTGAGAAGCAGGACACTGAACAGTCTGAACAGTGGGAATCAGGCAGAAGTGGGAGATGGTGGCCACGCTGGCGGCTTGACTGGGGGTGGGGCAGCCTCTTCATTGCACCACGCTGGGCCTCGGTTTCTAGACCCACCAGCTTTAAAACGGGCTTAAATGCCCGCCCGGTGCGGCTCAGCGGGTTGAACGTCACCCCATTCGATTCAAGTTCAAGGCACTGACCTAGGTCTCAGCTTTGATCCCCCGTTGAAGTTCGTGCAGGAACCTTCGATGTTAATGTCTCTCTCTCTCTCTCTTTCTCTCTCTCTCTCTGAAATCAATAAAAACCATTTTTTAAACACAACGGGCTTACTAAAACAGAATGAGGATGGAGTTTGTTGTTGTTTGAAATATGTTTTTATTCATTTCGGAGAGGAAGGGAGAGGAAGAGAGATAGAAACATTTATGGTGATCGGCGACCTCTGTACACCCCACACTGGGATCCAGCCCGCAAACCAGGCATCTGCCCTGACTGGGAATCGAACTTCGACCTCCTGCTTCATAGGTGGACGCTCAACCACCGAGCTGTGCTGGCCGGGCTAGAGTTCTGATAAGAGGAAAAGATGACGCTGGGCCTAGACTTTGTCCATGCCGTACACATTTCAGCCAGATCAAAGACTTAACAGGCTTAAAGAGAAACCACGAAACAACGAGAAAGTTTTGGACATGAGAGCAATCAGGACCGCACAAAGCCGAACCGGTGTGGCTCAGTGGATAGAGCGTCAGCCTACAGACTGAACGGTCCCAGGTTCGATTCCGGTCAAGGGCATGTACCTTGGCTGCAAGCACATCCCCAGTAGGGGGCGTGCAAGAGGCAGCTGATCAATGTTTCTCTCCCATCGATGTTTCTGACTTTCTATCCCTCTCCCTTCTGCTCTGTAAAAAATCAATAAAATATATTTAAAAAAAAAAAGGACCGCACGAAAATGGGAATGTACTTCTGCCACTGAAAATTCTTAAAACGGTCAGATTCATGTTATATATATTTTACCACAAAAATAAATTTTAAAAAACACGAAGCTATTTGAGAAAAACATCAATAACTTCCTTTGAAACTTTGAGTGGATAAGGAGTTTTCTAATCATGATTAAAAATCCAGTCACCCCGGGGATGGGGAGGAAGACGAGGCAAAAATCACCATGAGCTGAGTCAGAACGCAAAGCACGTGTATCCTAGGAAAACTACGTGCGGCCCAAATATAGAAATAGAAATAGAATAGGCATAGAAATAGAAAAAGGAAAGACAGAAGGAGCAACGGCTACCACAGAGGGAAAGAGGCCGCAACAGGGGAACGCACGTGACGATGACATTGCAGTTCCGTTCCCTCTATCGGAACCCCCACATGGGCCCACGTCCTGGAGGACTGGCTGGGGCACGGGCGTGTCTCACAAGGCTGAGGGGGAGGGTGGGCGGAGGGGCAGGAGTTGAGCCTTACTGCCATCCGACCCAGCAGGCCCACTTCTAGGAACCTGTGCCAGACCCACCGGTCCATGTGGAATTGGGGGTGTGCAAGATTACCCCTGGGCTGTCGGCTGTGAGGAAAGGTCGGAAACTGCCAGGCTGCCATGGGTCAGGGCCACGGCAGGGTGAAGTCTGTGCAGCTGGGAGCGGCTGCAGCGGGTCCCTGAATGGGGGCGTGACGACTTCAGGGATGCTGTGGGCTCAAGGCAGGCGCGGGCCTGGTGCACACGCGCTCAGTCCCCAGGAAGAGGGTCCCAGCCTGTGTCTGAGCTCGTCCCCAGGGGGAGCCTGGGCGGGGTAACAGGTGGATGGAGAGGTCCCGTGGAGGCGGGGTGCGGGGGGCGGATAGAAGGAGTCTCTGTTCATACCCCTTTGGCATGTTTAGGTTTGACTATGGGACCAGGTGCGTGTGTTACTATTCACAACTGTCAAGTTGTTAAAAATGAAGCAAACAGCTGAAACCGGGGTGGCTCAGTGGACAGAGCGTCGGCCTGCGGACTGAAGGGTCCTGGGATCGATTCCGGTTCGGGGGGGGGGGGGGGGGGGGGGGGGGATGTGCCTTGGCTGCGGGCACATCCCCACTAGGGGGCGTGCAAGAGGCAGCTGATGGATGTTTCTGACTTTCTATCCCTCTCCCTTCCTCTCTGTAAAAAAATCAATAAAATATATTTAAAAGAAAAAGAAAGTGAACCTGAGGCCTGGGGCAGGGGGGCGGGCAGTGAGGCCTGGGGGCGGCCCAGCAGGGGTCATGGGACAGAACATCTCCTGTTCCCAGCACACCCCTGGCAGCACCTGGGGACAGTGCTGGCCCCCCTGCCTTTCAGCCTCCCCGTCCCCGTTCGGGGTACACCAGAGAGACCGTAGACTCCCTTCCTGTGACAGGGACTCATTTCCCTGTGAGCCACCGGACTATTCGGTCTATTTTGAGGCAATTGTTGGAAAGCGCTTCCCTCCCGGGCCAGGGCTGCCTCCGGAGCTTCCTGCTGGCGAGGGCCGGCTCAGAGGGTGCTGGGGTGGGCTGCCAGGGCGTCAGCCTTCCGGCCGGGCGAGGAGCCACTGTCGCCTTCTCCTGTGGCGATACAGGGCAGGCCGCCCCTGGTGAGCCCGGCGGGTCTCCAAAGCCCTCCCCCCTCTCCCGCCCCTGGGAAAGGGGCGTCCGGCCCCCCCACCGCTGGCTCTGGGCGCTGACGCTGTCACCCCCCTCCTGAGCTGCAGCCTGGGCAAGGCAGGCTCTGAGCTTAGAGGACAAGGCAGGCCGGAGGTGATGGTCCCTGTGTACCTCCCATCCCCTCCCCCCAACACCCGAGCACCCGGCTGGGCCGGACACTGCCCGGGGCAGGGAGACACTGCCCGGCCGCCCCAGCTTGGGCCCAGGCGGCAGTGGGCACAGCTGCTTCCCGGCCCAGAGGCGGTTAGACCACAGCAGCTGCAACCCTCCCGGCTCCCTTTTCCCTCCCCTGGGGCTGGGTCCGTCCTGCTCACAGCCCCCTCTCTGCCCCCGCCCCCCCCCCCCCGTCTGCTCTCCTGGCCCCTGACCCCCTCTGGGTGCCCCAGTCTGCTCTCCTGGCCCCTGACCACTCTTGGTGCCCCAGTCTGCTCTCCTGGCCCCTGACCCCCTCTGGGTGCCCCAGTCTGCTCTCCTGGTCTCAGGGGCCAGCGGGGCCCAGGGAGGCGTGCCCACCACGCCGTCACCAGGTCAGGGCGGGAGGGGGAGAGGGTTCTCGCCTGCTCTAATGTCACTGCAGAGATGACCAGGGTCTGTGGGGTCAGACGCCTGGCGCCCCCTCCCCAGCATCACTCATCGCCCCGAAGGAAGCCGGGCGTGTGGGTGCGGCCCTCGGTTCCCACGGGAAGGCAGGCTGTACAGAGAGAGAGACACATGGGTGGGTACCAGGGTCCGAGAAGGTTTTCTTTGACATATGTTACTACCTAAGACGCAGCCCTCCCCCCACCCCCCAACTCCCTCCCAGCCCGCCCAGCCCCGCCAGCAGATACTGAATAGGGCTTCACAGCTCTAACCCCTCGGCTGGGGCACCTGGGGTCCAGCTCTGGGCATACGCCAAGCGGGGCGTCAGCTCTTAGGGACCCTATGGCTCCCCCAGAGGAGGTCGCTGGCAAGGGCCTGGGCTCTGGGCCAGGCTGTTGCTCCAGGTTCCTTGCTGCTGGTGCGGAGGTGGCTGACTCCGCCAGGACTGCTAGGGCCCTAGGATGGCCCGAGACCCCCCCTCCCTCCCCAAGAAGAGGAGGCGTGAGGGTCGTGTCAGCATGGAGCCCTGTCCTCTGCCAGGGAGGCGGCTGGTTGCTGTGGCAGTGACCCCCCTACAGGCCGGGAGCCCCAGGCTGCGATGGGGTGGCCTCCACGCCCCAGGGACCTGCTTGAGTTAGCAAGTCCCTCCTGCTCTTATGCTGTGTCCCCTAGGCCCCTCCTACCTCCCACCTCGGGGACCCCAGAGCCTCCCTTTGACCCTGTTAATGAAAAAACCATTGAAACCTGTAAAGAATTTCAGTGAGTCTATTTTGAGCCAAAACTGTGGACATATGCCCGGAAGCAGAACTCAAGGAATTGAGATAATGCTCCGGAGAATGGTGGGTTACAACTGCATCTATTCATTGCCATCAAAGGAAAGGGATGTAGGTGAGTTACAAGAAATTCATTGGTGATGGATTAAAGAAGTGGGATAAAGCAATCCCACCTGGGTTTGGGTCAAGTGAAATGATGGACACACTCTTCGGTGAATGCAGGAACAATTAACATGATAATGAAGGAATTTGTGGCATCCATCCTGGCACCCATCACACCTGGCTGTGCCCCAGGGGGCTCGAAAAAAAAAGAAAGAAAAAAGAAAAAAGAAAAAGAGTAGCTACAAGTTTCCCAGACAACCTCATAGACATGTTATCTTAGAGGCAAAAGGCGAATGGCTCACTTAGATCTAAGCGGATCTTTGTCAGGGAAAATACTGGCCTAGGACATGACTGCCCACTATAACCTGTTTGTAGTTAAATATTTAATTTTATTTAATTTTATTTTTTTAAAAATATTTTATTGATTTTTTACAGAGCAGAAGGGAGAGGGATAGAAAGTCAGAAACATCGATGAGAGAGACATCGATCAGCTGCCTCTTGCACGCCCCCTACTGGGGATGTGCCCGCAGCCAAGGTACATGCCCTTGCCGGAATCGAACCCGGGACCCTTCAGTCCGCAGTCCGACGCTCTATCCACTGAGCCAAACCGGTCTCGGGTAAATATTTAATTTTAAACCATCTTTTGTGGTTATTGTAGGTCTCTGAGTTTGCAAGACCGCCACGCAGGCCTCCCCTGAGATTATCAGGTCAGCATGTGGCTCCTTTCGTCCACAACCCACACATGGGAGAGCAGGTCTCTGAAGGTCCCGCATGTAGGTTAGAACCCCGATGTCCCCCTTTCCAGCAGGTACCCTGGGGCCTGCGGCTCAATAGCGCCGGCCTGGCATGCACCCGGACAGACGTCCGTGGCTGCGAGACACCGCCGGCCTCCCGCCGCCAGAGGGCGCTGCAGGCGCCGCGCAGGTGCCGCAGCCTCTCTCGCCTCCCCGCCGCATTGTTTTGCTTCTGGTTTTCCCGGAAGTTGATTTGTTAAAGTCGACTTCCGGTTCCGGGGTAGTCTTGATGGTGGCAGTCGCGGCGGCTGGGAATCGGTGCCGTGCGTAGCTTGTGGGGCTGGCTGCCTGTGACCCCGACCCTCCCGGCGGCTCTGAGGCGGCGCTCGCGCGGCTCCTCCGGACCCGATCCGCCCGGCGAGGCCGTTCGCCCCAGGCCCGAGGCCGCAGTGGCCGCGGGAGGAATGAATGAGCGAGTGGGCGTGCGTGTCCCCCGGTGACGGCCCCGCGCGGGGCGGCGAGCAGGCGACGCGATGAACCGCGCCAAGGCCCCCGCCGTGCGCAGGCCCAGCGCCGCGGCCAAGACCTCAGGTGCGCGGCTCCTCCCGCGGGCGACGTCCGTGGCCGCTGCCGGGCTGCAGGAGGCCGGCCCGGGCCAGCCCGGCTCGGACCCACACCCTGCCTCTCGCCAGCTGTGGCCGCGGGCACGTAGCTTAACCCCCCTGTGCCCAGAAGCCCCCATCTGTGCAGTCAGACACGTGTGCGTTAGGGGCGGCCCAGCTGGCAGCCGGCACGGTGACCCTCAGCACCTGCTGGGGACCCCTGTGGCCTGTGGCCTGTCTCCCCTCCCCACCCCACCCCCGCCCTCGCTGGGCCCCCCTGAGGTGGCGGGAAGCCTGGCCTGGTTTCCCACCGGGGCCGCTGTCTGAAGGCGCACGTTCCTCCGCCCCCTTCCCCGCAGGGCACCCTCCGCCCGGCGACTTCATCGCTCTGGGCTCCAAGGGTCAGGCCAGCGACTCGAAAGCGGCGTCGGCCCTGCTGAAGCCCGCGCCCTCCGGCCTGCCGTCCGAGCGCAAGAGGGATGCTGCCGCGGCGGCCCTGGCTGGAGCCTCATCCCTGCCCGGCCTGGCCAAGCGCCCCAAACTGCCCGCCACACCCCCTCTGAGTGCTCTGGGGCGCCTGGCGGAGGCTGCGGTGGCAGAAAAACGCGCTATCTCTCCCTCGATTAAAGAGCCGTCTGTGGTCCCCATCGAAGGTAAAGTCGGACCCTAGATTCCCCCCCCCCCCAATTTAGTGCCCACCCTGCCCCCTTCACCCAGGATCCGTGGAGGCCACTTCCAGGCTGAGCCCCGGGAGAGTTTTTGGAGAACGGAAGACAGGGGCCTGCATCTCTTGTGCCTCCGAATTCTGGGATGGGGTGCAGTGACCAGATAGGGGCACAGGCCCTAATACTGTCCACACAAAACCTTAACCCGCCCTGCTTCCTGCCTCACGTCCCCTCCCCATTGGTCACACCTGGTGGCTCCATGGCGTCCCGTAGGTCAGATCTGTCAGATGTCAAAACGGTCCTGCCTCCTGCACGACCCCCACTGGGATGGAGCCCAGAAACCCGGACGGGTGCCCCAACTGGGAACTGAACCGGCGCCCCCTCGCTGCTGGACGACGCTCAACCAACTGAGCCACCCCAGCCAGGGCGTGTGGTTTTAGCAGAACAGGGAAGAGGCTGCGCTCAGCTGTTTGAAGTCTGGCCGTGAGGATGTCTTCAAGGCAGGACCTCGCCCAGTCCCAGTCCATCCGACCCGCCCTCTTGACTCCGCCCTTGGCACCTAGAAAGGGGGCGGTAACTCGGGTGCAGTTAGGGTGGAAATCGGGGCGACGCTCTGGAGAAGCAGGTGCCAGTGCCAAGGCTGCCGCTGAGAAAGTTACGAGAACAAAGGGATGGGACTCCAAGGGCTCTTTGCCGACTCTGAAACAGGCACCTGTGTGGGGGTGGGGCAGCCACGAGGGACAGACCACACGGAGCTGCCTCCTGGAGAGAGGAAAGTAAGGCTCAGAATGGCATTGTGCTGATTAGTTTGAAAACTCAGAACAAACGGAGCGACTTGTAGAAAAGGAGGTGAGTTGCAGCACAACTCTGGTAGAGGCCAGGAGGCAGAGAGCGGTTCGCGGGGTGGCTGGTTCTGCACGAAGGCCATCGGGCGCCGCGCCTGCCTCGCCGTCCTGTCCTGCTCGCTCCCACGAGTGGCCGAGCCCCTGCCCGCTCCGCCTGGTGGTGCTGCTGCTCCTGGGGCAGCCGGGCGGGCACACCGAGCCCCTCGCCTGCCGGGTGGTCGGTCCCAGCGCTTCGGGGGGGTCCTGACAGCAGCCCCTCTGCCCTCCCTCTGCAGTCCCGCCCCCGGCGCTGCTGGACGAGATCGAGGCTGCCGAGCTGGAGGGCAACGACGACAGGATCGAGGGCGTGCTGTGTGGCGCTGTGAAGCAGCTCAAGGTCACCAGGGCCAAGCCCGACAGCACCCTGTACCTGAGCCTCATGTACCTGGCCAAGACCAAGCCCAACATCTTCGCCACCGAGGGCGTCATCGAGGTGAGGGAGGGATGGGCCTGTGCTGCTGCTCCCTCCGAGCCACAGACGTGTGCACGCACCCCCCTCCACACCCTCCCCCCAGCGGGCCGGCTCTGCCCGTGTGCAGGGCGAGGCTCACCCCGTGCACCGTCTCCTGCAGGCTCTGTGCAGCCTCCTGCGGCGGGACGCCTCCATCAACTTCAAGGCCAAGGGGAACAGCCTGGTGTCCGTGCTGGCGTGCAGCCTGCTCATGGCCGCATATGAGGAAGACGAGAACTGGCCCGAGATCTTTGTCAAGGTGAGTCACTCACCGCCGCTCGGGGATGCAGAGGACCCGTGCCAGGAGAGGAGGCTGCTGGACCCCAGGAGGAGGAAGAAGCGGACAGCGTTCTCTTGGGGGCTGGCTGATGGCCTGGACGTCTTGTATCCTGCACAGGCCGCTGGGGGGGGTTCCTGGGAACCCAGCTCCAGGCAGCTGGCCAGTTTGGGAAAGCACGTGCCTTGTTTCTCCCCACACCCAGCCCTCGGGCAGCCAAGGGCAGCAGAAGGAGCTGCCGGGGGCCTGGACGTGGCTCTGTTCTTGCAGGTGTACATCGAGGACTCCCTGGGGGAACGGATCTGGGTGGACAGCCCACACTGCAAGGCGTTTGTGGACAACATCCAGACGGCATTTAACACCAGGCTGCCCCCCAAGAGCATGCTGCTGCAGGGGGAGGCAGGGCGCAGCGGCGGGGACCTCAGTGCTGGTGAGGGCAGAGGTTCTGGCTGGGAGGGAACAAGGTGTTCCGGGGAAGGACGGGGCTGGGTTTACTCCCGCCAGGGAGCCCGGCATTAGGGGAGCAGGTGCTCATGGGACAGGCGGGTGCACGTCCCATGAGGCCTCGATTTGCAGGGAGCAGCCCGCACCCTTCCCTCACCGAGGAAGAGGACAGCCAGACGGAGCTGCTGATTGCCGAGGAGAAGCTGAGCCCGGAGCAGGAGGGCCAGCTCATGCCCAGGTAGGTGCTGCCCGACCCCTGCCGTGAGTGTGAGTGTGAGTGTCTGCGAGTGTGTGTGTGAGTGTGTGTGTGACTGTGAGTGTATGTGAGAGGGTGTGTGAGAGAGAGTGTTGTGTGTGGGTGAGGCTCGGGGGCTGGCTGGAAGGCAGGCGGTGGGCTCACTGAGGAGAGCTGCCCGCCCTCCCTCCCGCCTCCTCCCTTCCCCCCTCTGGCCTAGGTATGAAGACCTCGCGGAGAGCGTGGAGGAGTACGTCCTGGACATGCTGAGGGACCAGCTCAACCGGCGCCAGCCCATTGACAACGTCTCTCGGAACCTCCTGCGGCTCCTCACCTCCACCTGCGGGTACAAGGAGGTGCGGCTGATGACGGTGCAGAAGCTGGAGATGTGGCTGCAGAACCCCAAGGTGAGAGCAGCTCACGGTCGCCTCCCGGGCCCAGCCTGTGGCCAAGCCCACGGGCTGGCAGTGACTCGACCTCCCTGCAGCTGACGCGGCCGGCCCAGGACCTGCTGATGTCCGTGTGCATGAACTGCAGCACGCACGGTGCCGAGGACATGGACGTCATCTCCCACCTGATCAAGATCCGCCTCAAGCCCAAGGTCCTGCTCAACCACTACATGCTCTGCATCAGGTGCGGTCCAGGCTGAGGGGCTGGGGCTGGGAGGGACAGGGGGACGGGGTCCCCCGGGGCAGGAGGGGACCCAGGGGCCGGAGGGGTCGGGGGCGGAAGGGGTCCTGGGGTGGAAGAGCGCCTGGGGCTGCCTGGCCCCGCCCACACCCATCTGCTGGGCTCGTGTCCAGGGAGCTGCTGAACGCACACAAGGACAACCTGGGCACCACCATCAAGTTCGTGATCTTCAACGAGCTGTCCAACGCCCGGAACCCCAACAACATGCAGATCCTGTACACGGTGCTGCAGCACAGCGCGGAGCTGGCCCCCAAGGTCGGGCAGGCGCTCTGCGGTCACGCGCTCTGCCGGGGCCCCGCTGCTGGGTCGGAGAGGGCACCAGCCTTATCCCCGAGCCCGGTGTTTGGCCGAAGCCGCAGTGTGGCGCCCAGGGGGTGGGAGAGCGCTGGGAGGGGTGGCGGCGGTGCCCAGGCTCTGGGGACACGTGAGTCCCTGACGCGCACTCAGCTCCAGAGGGGCCCTGGGTGTCCCCGCAGCCCTCTGGCACTGGCCCTGGGCCCTGCAGTGAGTCGTGTTCACAGCACTCCCGTGACTAGCCTGTGCTGGGTTTAAACCGCGTGATTGTGTGTAAAGTGTCCACGTGGGCACGGCGCAGGCGTCACGCTGCCCTCTGTTCTGTAGCCGCTGTGTGCTTGGCGTTGGGGGTGCGGGGCTGAGCCGGGTGCGCCACAGCCCGTGTCTGCAGAGTACTCTGTCCCCCATCTTTGTAAGGCCGGCTCCCTCGGGCCAGCTGCAGGGGGACGGTATGATGCGGTGCCGCTCCCGGAGTCCAGCCGTGCAGTGCGCGGGCTCGCCCGGCGGTCTGGGTCTGGGTCTGGGGACGGGCGGGCGGGTCCGCACTGGGCACAACCTCGCATTAGCGCCCTGTTGTGCTTCCAGAAGACAGGCGGCACCGTGTCCTGGAAGGGCCGGGGGCTTCTGGCAGGGCCTGGGGCGATGGGGCTGGTGCTGAGCTCCCTGCTTTCCCCTCTCCCCCCAGTTCCTGGCGATGGTGTTCCAGGACCTGCTGACCAACAAGGACGACTACCTGCGGGCCTCGCGGGCGCTGCTGCGCGAGATCATCAAGCAGACCAAGCACGAGATCAACTTCCAGGCCTTCTGCCTGGGGCTCATGCAGGAGCGTAAGGAGCCGCAGTACCTGGACATGGAGTTCAAGGTGGGCGGCCCCCGCCCGCGGCCCCTCCGCTCACGCTGGCGGCCTCTCGTGCCGTCTGTGCGCCCTCCCTCAGCCACATGTGCCCACGTGGGCAGCGGCCAGTCCCGGGGGCAGGGGGCTCCACTCTGTGAGGACCGGGAGGGGCTGGCCGAGTGACCGAGGGGGCCAGCAGCCTCTGTGCTGGGTGTGGAGGTGGGGACAGATGGAGCCAGGCGGTGGGGACCGCACACACCAGGTCTGCTCTGGGTAGGATTCAGAGTGAATGACGGGCAGAGGGAGGGGATGCCGAAAAACAGGAATTGGGGCCAAGTGTGGAGGATGGCAGATGCCACGCAGGCGAGTTGGCACAGGGCCGGGTGGTGCGTGCTTCTCCGACGGGCTTGCCAGCCCCATTGGCTGCATCTCCTTGCGGCGGCTCTTGGTCCTTAGACCTCTTGCCGCCCGCCCTCCCCTGTGCGTATGGGCCCGCGTCGTCCAGCGGCCCGAGTGCGAGGCCCGGGGAGGCCTGGGTGCAGCCGCTGTGCTGTGTGCTTGCAGGAGCGGTTTGTGGTGCACATCACAGACGTGCTGGCCGTGTCCATGATGCTGGGCATCACGGCGCAGGTGAAGGAGGCCGGCATCGCCTGGGACAAGGGAGAGAAGAAGAGTAAGGAGCGGGCCGGGCCTGGCTGTCGGGGGTCCCGGTCGGAGACAGCGGGGCTCAGGGCTGCTCCTGGGGCAGCTGCCGTGCCCTGGGCCAGGCCTCCCTCCCTATGCCAGCCTCAACCTGGACCCTGGGAGGCGTTGGCTGCCTGCGCTGCTGGGCAGGCTCCCCGGTGACCCCGCGTGCCCCTTTCAGACCTCGAGGTGCTGCGCTCCTTCCAGAACCAGATCGCCGCCATCCAGAGGGACGCGGTCTGGTGGCTCCACACCGTCGTCCCCTCCATCAGCAAAATGGCCCCCAAGGACTACGTGCACTGGTGCGGCTGGGTCGGGCTGCGCGGATGGCGCCGGGGAGGGACGGGCCGACGGTGACGAGTGCCAGGGCTGGCCCGCGGGAGCCCGTCTGTCCCCTGGGACGTGGGCACTGGCTGACACAAGCCTTCGGAGCCAGGGGCGGCAGTGGCCCCTCGTGCTGCTGGCACGGGGTCACCCAGTGCCGTGACCTCAGGCAGGCCTGGGCGGGGCAGAGGGGGGTCCCGTCTGCCCGGGATTGGGGCATGCACACACCACCCTGTCACCTGCCAGCCCGAGGGCCTTGTCGGGGTTGCTGCAGGCTCCCGGGAAGGGTGTGGGCGTCGCAGGCCTTAGGAAACAGTTGCCACGGGAGACGTGCCGCCTCGGAGCCGACGGGTGGCAGGAGAGTGTCCCCGGGCACCACCTGACAGCTCTGTCCGCCTGCAGCCTCCACAAGGTGCTCTTCACCGAGCAGCCCGAGACCTACTACAAGTGGGACAACTGGCCGCCCGAGAGCGACCGCAAGTGAGCGTGTGCGGGGTGCCCGGTGGGCGGGGTCTGCTCCAGGCGAGTCCGCACATCCTGCCCCTGCCGCCGCCTGTGCCCCTCCCTCCCAGAGATGGAGCTCCGCAGGGGCTTCCCACCTCGACCCCTAGTGGCTCCCGAACTACCACCCTCGCCTGCCAAACGCCGCCCCCGTCCTCCCTCCCCGCAGCCGCTCTCCTCCGAGCCCAGCCTCTCCCTCTCCACCCCCCCAGCTTCTTCCTCCGCCTGTGCTCGGAGGTGCCTATCCTGGAGGACACGCTGATGCGCATCCTGGTCATCGGGCTGTCCCGGGAGCTCCCGCTGGGCCCCGCGGACGCCATGGAGCTCGCCGACCACCTGGTGAAGCGCGCCGCGGCCGTGCAGGCGGACGGTAGGTCCCTCGGGCTGGCCCGGCCCCGGTGGCGCCGGCTCTCTCTCGGCCCCGCGCCCCTGCCCGCTGTGCCGCCACCACGTCCTGCCTGCTCTCTAGACCAGCTGAGGTGCCCCCAGCGAACGCTTGCCTCGGTTTCCCCAAGGTGGCTCCTCCCGTGCCCGTCTCCTGGGGAGCGGGCCCCTCCTGCTCCCTGGCGCCGGGCCCACTCTGGGCCTCGGTGTCGCTGACGGCTCTGGGCCTTGCGTTTCAGACGTGGACGTGCTGAAGGTGGAGCGGGTGCAGCTGCTCGACGCCGTCCTGAACCTGTGCACTTACCACCACCCCGAGAACATCCAGCTGCCCCCGGGGTAGGCCTGGGCACCGGGTCCGGACCCCCCAGCCCTCCCTCCCTCCCCCCCTCCCCCGGGGCTAAAGCGTGAGCCAGCCCACTGCAGTCCGAGGCTCTTTCCTGCCGCCGCTGGGGCTCTGGCCCTCGTCCTCCCCTGGGGTCGCAGGCTCGCCCTGTTTGCACACGCAGCTTGGTCTTTGGACAGCGCTGCTCTGGCCCTCAGCCCTTTGTGAGAGCCGGCCTGGGCCTGTGCTTCCCTCGCCTGACGTCCGTGCCTTCACAGGCTGTGCAACTCCCGCCACCCCTGAATTTTAGAACCTCCCCCCAGAGACCGTGAGCCACCGGCCTAGGCTGCGAACTTTATTTATTCGCAAGGGTTTTGTTTATTTTAAAAAATATATTTTATTGATTTTTTACAGAGCGGAAGAGAGAGGGATAGAAAGTCGGAAACATTGATGAGAGAGAAACAGCGATCAGCTGCCTCTTGCACGCCCCCTACTGGGGATGTGCCCGCAGCCAAGGTACATGCCCTTGACCAGAATCAAACCCGGGACCCTTCAGTCCGCAGGCTGACGCTGTATCCACTGAGCCAAACCGTTTTCAGCTACAATGTGTTTTTATTGATATCAGAGGGAAAGGGAGAGGGGGGGAGAGAGAGAGAGAGACATCAATGATGAGAATCATTGATCAGCTGCCTCCTGCAGCCCCCTACTGGGGATGTGCCTGCAACCTGGGCATGTGCCTTTGACCAGAATCGAACCCGGGTCCGTTCAGTCTGCCTGCCAATGCTCTGTCCACTGAGCAAACCGGCCAGGCCCAGCCTGTGGACGTGAAAGCAGCTGCCGAGCTGGTCGGTCACGGGCGGGTGTGGTGGCCGCCTGGCCTGGGCCGGGGCCGAGTCGTCGCTGCCGCGTGCGGCTGAGCTGGCTGTCGCCGCCCCGTGTTTCAGGTACCAGCCTCCCAACCTCGCCATCTCCACCCTCTACTGGAAGGCCTGGCCCCTCCTGCTGGTGGTCGCCGCATTCAACCCGGAGAACATCGGTGAGCCCTCGGCCGGCCGGCTCACCCGCTCAGCGTTGGCGGCTCTTCCTTTGGACGGCTGGCTTGTCAGGGCCTGGGTGGAGCTGGTGGGGCCTGGACGACGAGCTGGGAAGGGGGGCCCCGGGTGCTGGTGGGTGGCTAAGCGGGGGTGCTGTGTCTGGCTGCCACCTGCTGTCTCCTTGCCCTCAGGTCTGGCTGCCTGGGAGGAGTACCCCACGCTGAAGATGCTCATGGAAATGGTGATGACCAAGTACGCTGGCTCCCCTGCTGCTGGCGGAGCCTGAGGGGGGCCCGCCGGTGCCGGGAGGCGGGGGCGCGGCCGGGCTCCTGCTGCTCGGGGCCCCTGCTCCTTGTGGGCTCCTTTCTGAATCTGAGTCTCCAGAGCTCCCCCCCCCCCCCCCCCCCGCCGCAGGGTGGGGGCCGGGGCTGAGCCTGCAGGGTCAGCCGGGGGCGCTCCGTCAGGTCGGGCGGAGGGCGGTGTGACGTAGGACAGACGGGAGAGGAATCGGGAGCCGGGCCTGGGGAGATCGACGGAGGCAAGGGTTTGTCAGGAGCAGGTGGGAAAGCTGCCGGGGCCCGACAGGTGACCCGCCTCTGTGCGCGGCACGCCTGCTCAGCCCGAGCCTCCCGCTGGCTCCTCGGTGAGCCCGAGAGCGGTGCTCTGTGCGCGCGTGTGCGGCTCTGCGTGTGCCCAGGCTGGGCACGGCTCGCACGGCTCGGGCTGCTGTGTGGAGGGCACGGGCTCCGGAGAAACGGGGCTCCCGTGTGGACGTCTGACTTGGATGCGGGCTCCAGTGGGTCTGACGGGGGAGCTGGGAGCCAGGGAGGGGCCCTGAGCACCTCGATGGCCTGGTGACTGCGCCTCCTTCCGGCCCAGCAACTACTCCTACCCGCCGTGCACGCTGACGGACGAGGAGACGCGCGCCGAGATGCTGAGCCGGGAGCTGCAGACCTCCCAGCGGGAGAAGCAGGAGATCCTGGCGTTCGAGGGGCACCTGGCCGCCGCGTCCACCAAGCAGACCATCACCGAGAGCAGCAGCCTCCTCCTGTCGCAGCTCACCAGCCTCGACCCCCAGTACGAGCCGCGCAGAGCCCATCGTGCCGGCCCGTACTGAGCCCGGCAGGGGTCGGGGCTGGGGGGGCGGGGAGTCAACCTGGGACAGCATGGCCTGGGACAAGGGAGCTTCGGGGCAGCGGGCATCCGGCCCCGCCTCTGCTGCCCAGCAGCTGCGTGTGAGCGGCTTCTCACGTCACGTGCTCTGGGACTTGCAGGGGACCCCCGCGGAGGCCGCCCCCTCACATCCTGGACCAAGTGAAAAGCCTCAACCAGTCCCTCCGCCTGGGGCACCTGCTGTGTCGGAGCCGAAACCCAGACTTCCTCCTCAACATCATCCAGAGACAGGTGAGTGCTGGGGGGCGGGTGCAGGCCAGGCCAGGGCTGCAGCACCTCGGCCCTGAGTGAGCCGTGCCAGGCAGAGCCGCACAGGACTGCACGCACGGCAGGGGGGACGGCCTGTGGCACAGGCACGGGGAGGGGAGGGTGGGGAGGGGACAAGGCGGTCGGGAGCTGAAGGAGCTGCGTCCGGCCTGCAGGCCTCGTCGCAGTCCATGCCGTGGCTGGCGGACCTGGTGCAGGCCAGCGAGGGCTCCCTGGACGTGCTGCCCGTGCAGTGCCTGTGCGAGTTCCTGCTGCACGACGCTGCCGACGACGCCACCTCCGGAGAGGAGGAGGAGGAGGGCGGGAGCAAGGAGCAGAAGGCCAAGAAGCGACAGGTGGGTGCTGGCCCCGCCCCCGGCCCCCTCCTGCCTGCCCCTCCCTCCCCGGCCCACCCTGAGGTCCCTTTGTCCCTGCAGAGGCAACAGAAGCAGCAGCAGCTCCTGGGGCGCCTGCAGGACCTGCTGCTGGGCCCCAAGGCGGACGAGCAGACCACGTGCGAGGTGCTGGACTACTTCCTGCGGCGTCTCGGCTCCTCGCAGGTGGCCTCCCGGGTGCTGGCCATGAAGGTGAGCAGCTGCCCGCTGTCCCGTGCAGCCTCCCCCCTCCCAGAGGCGGCTCTCCCCCGGCCGGTGCTGTGCCCGCGTCTCCTGCCTGGTTCTCACAGGAGGGCTGGGCCGGTGACGCCTGCCAGACCCGCCTCTGCTCTGTCCCCGTGTTCCTCCGGGGCGACTGGGAACCTGGCACGCGTGTCTCTGGTGCGGAACACGTGCTTGTGCTGCTCTCTCCCCTGGGGCAGCTGATCAGATGGGGCGTCCGCTCCGTGGCAGCCTGGGTGCGCCCTGTGCTTCGGGAGCCTGTTTGTCCCAACCCCCCCACCACCCCCCCACACACACACGGTCGGGTGCCCTGCGGAGGCGTGGGGGAGGCCGGCTGACCGCCCTCTGCTTGCAGGGCCTGTCCCTGGTGCTGTCGGAGGGCAGCCTGCGAGACCGGGACGCGGAGGAGAAGGAGCCCCCAGCGGAGGAGGACTCGGGGGACGCGGAGGCGCTGCAGGGCTACCAGTGGCTGCTGCGCGACCTGCCCCGGCTGCCCCTGTTCCACAGCGTCAGCGCCTCCACGGCCCTGGCGCTGCAGCAGGCCGTCCACATGGAGACCGACCCGCAGACCGTCAGCGCCTACCTGGTGTACCTGTCGCAGCACACGCCTGTGGAGGAGCAGGGCCAGCACAGCGACCTGGCGCTGGTGAGGGCTCTGGTCCCCCGGGGCCGTCTGTCCAGCAGGCATCGGGGGGCATCGGGCCACTCGCTGCCAGGCGAGCTGCTGTGGCCCAGGCCCGGCTGCCCTGTCGCTCTGGCCGGCTGGCTGTTGTGCACGCTCCAGGGAGGGCCCCGTCCTGTCCTGCCGTCTCTGGACTGTCTGCTCTCCCAGGGGCTGGCGGCGGCTCCGGGACCCAGCGGGCTCTGAAAGCACGCGGACGAGGCCTCAGAGAGCAGGGTCCCCTCGGGGCTGGAGCCTTTGCCAGGGTCCAGCACACGGGTGTCCAGCCTCCCCTTAGGTCCTGAGGGTCGCACAACTCCTGTCGCTTGCGGGGTGTCCGCAGACCCTCTCCACGCCTGGCGGGTGGCTGTCAGGGCTGTGTCCCCGCCGGGGAGTGTTGGGCCCCTGCCCTGCCTCCCAGCTCTGTTGGCCCTTCTTGTCCGTGTGTCTGAGAGGCCCTGTGCCCGGCACCTCCCTGCTGTGGGCACCAGGCTGGGCGTGGTGGGGTGCCGTGAGAGGCCCTGACGGCTCGCTCCCCCAGGACGTGGCCCGCCTCATCGTGGAGCGCTCCACCATCATGTCCCACCTCTTCTCCAAGCGCTCCTGCAGCGCCGAGTCGGACGCCGTGCTGGCTGCGCTGCTCTCCATCTTCTCCCGCTACGTCCGGCGCATGCGCAAGAGCAAGGAGGGGGAGGAGGTGTACAGCTGGGTAAGGCAGCGCGTCCCCCGGACCCGCCCGCCCCGGAGCCCGCCCCCCCTCACCCCTCCTCTCCCCTCCCGCAGTCGGAGTCGCAGGACCAGGTCTTCCTCCGCTGGAGCAGCGGGGAGACGGCCACCATGCACATCCTGGTGGTGCACGCCATGGTCATCTTGCTGACGCTGGGGCCGCCCCGCGGTGAGCAGCCGGGTGGGGCGGGGCGGGCGGGCGGGTGGTGGCTCCCGTCTGTCCCGCAGGCTCGCTGCTTTCCGCCTCGCCGTGCGGAGTGGGTGGGCTCAGCCCTCGTGGTGTCCCCTGGAGGGGACGCGATGGGGAGTCCTCTCTCAGTGTCCAGAGGCTTCTGGGGGAGTACACAGCAATGCCCACGGTCAGGCCACAGATGGACAGTCCGTGACCCGTCCCCGCCAGCCACACTGGCCTCTGGTTGTGGGAGGCCCGTGGGCAGTGCCTGGACGCCTTCCTAGGCTCCCGCCCTCGCCCAGCCCAGCAGGAACGCTGGGCTTCACAGAGGACAGGACCACTCCAGGGGCTCTCTGCGTCCCCCAGAGCCAGACTTGGCCAGATGAGACGAGGAGGCCCTGCTGCTGACCCTGTCGCTCTCCGCAGCGGGTGACGACGAGTTCCAGGCCCTGCTGGACATCTGGTTCCCCGAGAAGAAGCCCCTGCCCACGGCCTTCCTGGTGGACACGTCCGAGGAGGCGCTGCTGCTGCCCGACTGGCTGAAGCTGCGCATGATCCGCTCCGAGGTCCCACGGCTGGTGGATGCTGGTATGGCCCGGGCTGGGCCGGGCGGGGTGCGGGGGGCGGTCTGCAGAGAGTCTGTCCAGCGCTCACCTCCGAGTGCGAGGGCGGCCCGGCCTGAGCCGTCTGTGGGGATGGACCAAGCCCCCCGGGGCCTTAGAGGGGAGGAAGGCGGGGCCGCTCCTGGTGCTGGAAGGTGTCCTGTCGGGCGGTGCAGGCTGGGCCGCAGGAGGAGCTCGGGGAGGAGTGCTGCCTGGGGAGGCGGGAGGATGCGCTCTGGGGAGCCTGGACTTCTGGGAGGCTCCGGGGCCACGGGTGGTTCTGGGAGCTCCGAGCCAAGAGGCAAGAAGCCATGAGGCTGGGTCCCTGGCGTGGCTGAGTGCTGTGGCTGCAGCCCTGCAGGACCTGGAGCCCCAGCAGCTGCTGCTGTTCGTGCAGTCCTTCGGCATCCCCGTGTCCAGCATGAGCAAGCTGCTGCAGCACCTGGACCAGGCGGTGGCCCACGACCCCCAGACCCTGGAGCAGAACATCATGGACAAGAGTGAGGGCCGTCAGCCCAGGACCTGGGGGCAGCCTGGGGCTTGGGATCTGAGGGGCGAGGGGAGGGGGCTGCAGCTCTGAGCGGGGGTAGAGGCTGGGGTTGTCAGGAGAGGCCAGGCTGTCCCTGTCCATCGAGCCAGCCGGGCACAGCACACCCTCGGGTGGGATCCCCAGACTTCTGCTGGCGGGTCCAGCGGAGGCCCCACTCTGTCCACGGTGGTTACTCCCGGCTGCTGCTTCACAGATTACATGGCTCACCTGGTGGAGGTGCAGCACGAGCGAGGAGCGTCCGGAGGCCAGACCTTCCACTCCCTGCTCACGGCCTCCCTGCCCCCGCGGCGAGGTACCAGCCCAGCCCAGCCCTGGGGAAAAGGTGGCTGCTGGCCGGCGTCCGGGCTCCTGCCCAGGCCCTGCACGGCCCTCGCGCCTGCTCCCCTCTCGGGTGGGGGCCCTGGCGAGGCGGGCCGTGTTCGCGTGGTCCCGGTGGAGGCCGGCCGGGGCCTGGCAGCCGACACCGCCCTCTTCCTGCAGACAGTGCGGAGGCGCCCAAACCCAGAAGCAGCCCGGAGCCGCCCCCGGGCCAGGGCAGGATCCGGGCCCTGACTCAGGTGCGGGTTCTCGGCCCCGAGGACGACCTGGCCAGCGTGTTCCTGCAGGTGCGGCCCCAGCCGGCCTCGGAGCCGGTGCCCCCGCCGTCCTCTCCTCCTCCTGCCCCGGGCAGCTTGACTGCGACTCTGCCCACCCCCCCGCCTCCATGTGCTCCCCCAGAGCAGCAGGCTCAGCCGGCCGCCTCTGGGTGGTTGTGAGACGCGTTTGGTGTAGAGAACAGGGCCCAGCGGTGCCGTGGCCCCCACCACCACCCAGCGGCGGCCCGGCCTCTGGCCTGGCTTCCGTGGGCCCCTCCCCTCGTGTCCGGACGAGCCTGCCTGTCACTCGGGGCCTCCAGGCGTGGCCGTGCGTGTGCCTCTGCCTCGATCCTGAGAAGGGGTTTGAGCGCGGCGCGCTGTGTCCTCAGAGCGTAGGCTTTGGGGTTTCTAGAACGTTCAGTGCGGCCTCCTGTGGCTGGAGACCTGTCCCTCTCCGCCCGCCCCCGCTCTGCTCCAGAGCACATGCTTTGCCTCTTCCCCACACACGTGCACACGAGCCCCGTGGTGCTCCTGTGTCTGCGTGTCCCTCCACGTGCCGCCGCTCACCAGGTGCAGCGCCACCTTCTACTCACGCTCGCACGCTCCCTGCACCTCCGCCAGCGAAGGCCGGCGCTGTGGATGGAGGGCCGAGGGGGCGGGGTGCTCGCTGTCTCACTCCTGAGCTGGGGGCCCACGCAGGCCCAGCCCTCCCTGCACGGAGAGCCTTGCAGGGACTGTCCTCTGGCCAAGAAGGGGAGCGTGGTCGTGATGGGCGCAGGGTGAGGGCTGAGGCCCCCTTTCGGCCGCGTCTGTGCCGACCACCGCCCTTTCCTCTGCCCAGGTCTTCCCGCTGAGCCCAGGCTCCCGGTGGCAGGTCTCCAGCGCCCGCCCTGTGGCCCTGGCGCTGCAGCAGGCCCTGGGCCAGGAGCTGGCGCGAGTCCGCCAGGGGGGCCCCGAGGGGACGGGCGTCGCGGTGCGCCTGCTGCAGGCCATGGCCTCGCTGCTGAACTCCCCGCACGGCGGGGCCCTGGCCGTGTCCATGCAGCGGAACCACTTCCTGGCCTGCCCTCTGCTGCGCCTGCTCAGCCAGTACCAGGTGGGCACGTCCGCTGGGAGCGCGGGGAGGGCGGTCGCCTCGCTGGCACTGCCAGCCGGGACCGAGGGGTGGTTTCTGCTGAGCGCCTCCCCCCCCCCCACGCGCTGGTTGGCCAGTCCCCGTACCTGCTCAGGGTCACGTGTGCGTGTCTTACCGTTTGTGTCTCTGCCTGTCACGCTCGTTTAACCCCCCGAACCTCGGGAAGGTAAGCGGCGTAGCCACGTGCCGTGTTGTCCACAGCGCTGCGTGCCCCAGGACTCCGGCTTCTCGTCGCTGTTCCTCAAAGTGCTCATGCAGATGCTGCAGTGGCTGGACAGCCCCGGCGTGGAGGCCGGGCCCCTGCAGGCCCAGCTCAAGCTGTTTGTCACCCAGTATTCGGCTCAGCGCAGGATCAGCGACGGTGAGGGCGGATGGGGGGAGCGTGTGCTGGTCCTGGGGAGCGACAGCCTGTCAGCACAGACACATGGGTGCTCAGGCCTGGCCCTGAGGGCCTGGTGGGCTCCGTGTGGAGGCCAGACTGTGGAGGGAGGAGGCTCCTAGGTAGGGAGGCTCCCAGGGAGGGAAGAGCAGGTGGGCCCCGAGGGGCTCGGCAGTTCGGGGGCTCTGGACGGACCAGGCTGACAGGTGAGGGGTGAGGGGTGAGGGGTGGAGGCCACGCCAGGCCAAGCGGTTACATGGGCGTGCCCTGCAGTGCGGAGCGGGTTCCTACACCTGGCGGAGGCCCTGGCCTTCCGTGGGGACATGGAGGTGATCAGCTCCACCGTCCGGGCCCTCGTTGCCACCCTGAGGGCCGGGGAGAAGTGTGCCGTGGAGCCTGAGCTTATCGGCAAAGGTATGTGGGCTTGTGAGGACCCTCCCCCCCAGCTGTCCCCACCCAGTGCAGTGAGCCAGCCCTGTGGCTCCCTGGCTCACCCTGAGGCAGGTCCCAAGTTGCACCCACTGCTGGCTGGCCTGGCAGGCACCCCGGCCCCTGTCGGCACAGGATCGGGGCTGTCTCTCTGGAGTCGGGTGGTCTCCATCCCCAGCTGGAGTGGCACCCACACCGACCGTCTCTGCCCCACAGTCCTGCGGGGCCTGATCGAGGCGAGGTCGCCTCACCTGGAGGAGCTGTTGGCGGCGCTCTTCTCGGCTGCCTCCGCCCTCCCGGCCTCCCGGCCCGTGGCGGTGGTGAGCTCCCTGCTGCTGCAGGAGGAGGAGGAGCCGCCGGCCGCGGGGCAGCAGGACGCTGCCGGCAGCAGGTGAGCCTGCGCTGTGGGGTGGCAGGTGCGGCGGGCAGTCCCGAGGGCGTCGCTGAGCCCCCCCCTTCCTGCAGCCTGGAGGCCGTGCGGCTGGGGCCTTGCTCGGGGCTCCTGGTGGACTGGCTGGAGACGCTGGACCCTGAGGTGATCGGCAGCTGCCCCGACCTGCAGCAGAGGCTGCTGTTCTCCCGGAGCAAGGTGGGCTGCAGGGAGGACCGGCACCGGGGCCCCGCTGCCCGCAGAATCCGGCCCAGGTCTCAGCCCGTTCCCTCAGCCCATCACACCAGCGGCCACATCTGGTGGCTGGGCACTCAGCTGGGAGGGGTGGGTGCTGGTGGGCCAGGTGCTCACAGAGGGGACTGGCGGTGCCATGGCTGACAGATCGGAAGCACCATTGTTGGGGGGGCAGGTCCTCTTGAGCAGCGGCCTCTGTGCCCGCCTGTCCGTAGAGGGCGCTGTAAGCAGAAGCGGGCCTGGGAGGGTCTGCGGGCACTCTGCTCGCTCAGGCTGGGACCTGTTGTGGCTCCGCCCCCTTTGGTCAATGTGAGCCACTCCGGTGCCCAGGGCTGTCCTGGAGCCGCCCGTCAGGCCGCGGCGAGCAGCCCAGTTGGGATGTTCCACGTGTGTGTGTTCCTGTCTCCGAGGAGTCGGTTCAGCCCAGCACACGTGTTGTCTGTGGAGTTGGCTGCGCGGGCGGCCACTGCTGCCTCCTGGGAATGGCCCCTTCCTCTGCTCCTTGGGCAGGGATCACCAGGCTTCCTCCCCCCCCAGGGCAAAGGTCAGCCCGGCCCCCAGGTGCCCTCCTTCCGGCCCTACCTCCTGGCCCTCCTCACGCACCAGTCCAATTGGTCCACGCTGCACCAGTGCATCCGCGTGCTGCTGGGCAAGAACCGGGAGCACAGGTGAGCCCACCGGCCAGTGTGCCCGTGCGCGCAGTGGGGACGCGGCACCGAGGCTCAGGCATCCGACCCAGCAGCTCCCCTCCTCCCTCCTCCGGGCCCTGCAGCCCTTCTCGCCCAGCCCTGGCTGCATTGCTGCACAGGCAGGGGCCTTCAGTGGGCAGTGCCTCCTGGGGCACAGAGCTCGCTGGCCCAGTATCCCTGTTGCAGGTGACCATCAGGGCAGGCAGCCAGGCCCAGAGCAGCCCCCGCTCCCCAGGTCACGCCAATGGCTGTCTTCACACTGGGCCACTCGGGCACCACATGACCCTCTGTGGCTGGCAAGTCTGGGGGTGGGCAGGGCCAGCGTGGGGCAGGGAGAGGTCAGGCAGGACGGGCCGCCATGTTCCCTCCCCACTGATCTGGGGAGCCCCTGGGAGTGTTCGTGGCCTAACCCTGTCCTCCCAGGGAGCCTGTCTCCTCCGTCTGCCCCACGCCCTGCTTTCCATCCTGAGCCCCGAAATGGACAGGCCTCATGCTCCGGGGGCTCTTTGCTTCCCCAGGTTTGACCCTTCGGCCTCCCTGGACTTCCTCTGGGCTTGCATCCACGTGCCTCGGATCTGGCAGGGAAGGGACCAGCGCACCCCTCAGGCAGGTCATGGGGCGCACCGCCCGGGGCTGGGGTGACGTGTGCACGCCCGTTGGTCCGCCCGGGGGCTGACGGGGTGCCGTTGCAGAAGCGGCGGGAGGAGCTGGTGCTGCAGGTGCAGGCGCCCGAGCTCCTGGGCCTGGTGGACCTGATCCTGGCCGAGGCCGAGACCAGGGGCCAGCACGGCGACTGCCTCCAGGCCCGGCTGCCCCTGCTGCTCAGCTGCTGCCGTGGCGACGACGACAGCGTCAGGAGGGTGACGGCGCACCTGACCGGCTGCATCCAGCAGTGGGGTGACAGGTGAGGGTCCTCGCGCCGATGGGAGGCCGCAGCGTGAGCCCGGGCTCGGCTCCGGCCGCAGGAGGCGCCCCGGCCCTCAACCCCGACCCCCCCTCCCAGCCCGCCAGGCCAGCGCTGCCAGGACCTGCTGGTGCAGCTCTACCTGCAGCGGCCGGAGCTCCGCGTGCACGCGCCCGAGGCCCTGCTGCGCAGCATGGGCGCCACCGCCAGCAGCATCTGCAAGGTGAGCCCACCCCTGGCTGCACCTGGCTGCTTCTGAGGTGGGCGCCCAGAGGGGACACGAGGGACAGGCCCACCTGCTTGTTGTCCGCCTCTGGTGGGCCCTGCGGGCACCTGCCTCCTCTTCTCCTGGAGGGGGCTCCGCACCGGCCCTGGCACAGGGAGGAGTTGCGCTCTCATGACCACTTTCCTCCCGTTTCTGGGCACGTCTCTGGTGCTCCTGCTCGCCAGGCCGTTTCGGCATCGCTTTTGTTCTGTGGGAAGGGGTTGACTCTGTGAGTGTGTGTGTGTGTGTGTGTGTGTGTATGTGTGTGTGTGTGTGTGTGTATGTGTGTGTGTGTATGTGTATGTGTGTGTGTGTGTGTGTGTGTGTGCGCGTGTATGTGAGTATGTGGGTGTGTGTGGTGTGTGTGTGTGTGAGTGAGTATGTGTGTGTGTGTGGTGTGTGTGTGTGAACGAATGTGAGTGTCTGTGTGAGTTTGTCTGGGAGCCTTGGCAGAGACGCGGGGGAAGGAAGGCCTCCCTGGTCACTGCTTGGCTTGCGGGTCCTGGAGGACGGGACCTTGGCCGCCGGACCCGGCACGCCCCGTGGTGGGGCGCGGCACAGGGCAGCGGGCTCTGGGCGGGCAGGGAGGTGTGCGGGCAGCAGCCAGCCTCTGACCCCTCCCTCGCAGCTGGACGTGCTCACACACCGCTTCATCACCCTCCTCGCCGACACCAGCGACTCCCGGGCGTCCGAGAGCCGCGTGGCCGACGCCAACATGGCCTGTCGGAAGCTGGCGGTGGCTCACCCCCTCCTGCTGCTCAGGTACGGCCTCCTCCCTCCCGACGCCGTGTGAGGGCGGGTCTGGCTGACCGTGGGCGTGGGCACAGGCACGGCCTGGCCAGGTGCTGGAGCCCAGCTAAGCTGGGCCTCGGTGGGAGGGCAAGGGCACCCAGACCGGGGCGCCTCCTCACAGCCGGGCCCAGGCTCCGTGGCCAGACCTGGGGTCGGCTGAGCGTCCAGCCGACTCCGGTGGGGTCTGCCCACATGGCCGGCGGGTGACCACCCAGTGCGCTTCCTCTCCTCCAGGCACCTGCCCATGATTGCTGCCCTCCTGCACGGCCGCACCCACCTCAACTTCCAGGAGTTCCGGCAGCAGAACCACCTGACCTTCTTCCTGCACGTCCTGGGCGTGCTGGAGCTGCTGCAGCCGCAGGTGTTCCAGAGCGAGCACCAGGGGGCGCTGTGGGACTGCCTGCGCTCCTTCATCCGCCTGCTGCTGGTGGGTACCGCCTGCTCCTCAGCCAGCTGCCCCCCCACTCTGAAACCACGCCCCACTCAGCTCTTCCACTGCCCCCACCGGCCTGGCCAGGCCCTTGGGTGGGGGCTCCTGGGTGCCTGCAGGAAAGCAGAGCCCCTTGGCTGTCCCTGGGAAGGCCCCCCACTTCCCAGAGGTCTGGGGAACCTCTCCCTCGTCTCTCCAAACACAAAGGGGACTCGGGGCTGCTGCCTCCGCACCTGCTGTGCCTCTGCTGAGCCTGTGGCCTGTGCTCCCGGCTCCCTGTCTGCACAGAGGTCATGAAGGTCAAGGCCCTTTGCCCTTTGGGACCCTCCACCTAACACCCGGTGGCCAGAGGTGGGGATGGCCTTGGTGCCAGGGTCCCTTGTGAGGCCTGGGAGGCAGGGGGCTGGCGGGCGTGTCTGGCTCTGAGCTCTGCGTCCATGGCGGCCCCTTTGCAGAACTACAGGAAGTCCTCGCGCCACCTGGCCCCCTTCCTCAGCAAGTTCGTGCAGTTCACCCACAAGTACATCACATGCAACGCACCGGCCGCCGCCGCCTTCCTGCAGAGGCATGCGGACGCCCTCCAGTGAGTGCGGGGGGCCGTGGGCGGCCGGTCACAGACCTGCCTCCCGGTGTCGGGGGCCAGCCCGCCCCGCCCTCCACCAGGAGCTGCCCTCACCACCCCTGTGCTCTCCCCAGCGACCTGTCCTTTGACAGCAGCGACCTGGTGATGCTCAAGTCCCTCCTGGCGGGGCTGAGCCTGCCCAGCAGGGATGGCCGAGCCGACCACGGCCTGGACGAGGAGGGCGAGGGTGAGTGGCCCGGGGCTGGGGGACTGCAGGCCTGGCCCCCCAGCAGCACGCAGCCTGGACCAGCTCCGGTGTCCCTGGGCGGCGGCCCATTGGGGGCACACGCGGGCAGCACTGGGGTGCCGTGGCCTGTGTGACCCCATAGCCCCCCCCCCCCCCCCGTGGAAGCTGGCAGGTCCCCCACGTTCGGTCCTGTCTCCATCTGTGGTCCCCACGTGCGAAGGTGACAAGGCCCCCACGACAGGGCCAGCGGTGCTCCCCCGTCCCCCGCCCACTGGTGGTGAGGGAGCAAGTGACCACTGAGCCCCAGGCGCTGCCCCATTGCGGGTGTGGGGTGGCTCTCGCAGTCCGTGAAGCACTCGCACAGAGCGCCTGCTGTATGCCAGGAGAGCACGGGGAGGGAGCCCCCCCAGGAGAGCACGGGGCGGGGTGGACAGCAGCCTGTGGCTCCTTGTTTCATACCCTCCTGAGCGCCGGCCCTGTGATCCCGGGGGCTACTGGGCAGGGACCACCCACTTGTAGCCACGGGCTCTGTGGTGTTTCCTGATCGCCCCGGGCAGCCTGTGTGGACAGCATTCCGGGCGGCCCTGTGTCTGCAGCCACAGGCCTGGCTTCCTGTCTTGCAGACGAGAGCTCGGCGGGCTCCCTGCCCCTGGTCAGCGCCTCCCTCTTCACCCCGCTGACCGCATCTGAGATGGCCCCCTACACCAAGAGGCTCTCCCGAGGCCAGACCGTCGAGGGTGAGGCTGGGGCCGGGCCAGAGCCTCCCTGGGAGGGGCTGGGCTGCCACCTCCTGGGGTGCAGAGGGCACTGGAGGGAGGGCAGCTGGCGCCAGGCAAAGCAGAAGCTTAGGGAGACTCTGCAATGGCGGGGGGGGTGGTATCAACAAAGGGGAGCGGGTGGCTGGCAGCATCTGCAGGCGAGGTGGCCTGGGAGTGGCATGTGCCTGGGGTTGAGCTGCCACCTGGCAGGAGGGGTGGGGTGTGGGGAGCCAGTCTCAGGGATGGGGAGGCTCGGGGAGGTGTGCACCCCGAAAGCTCCCATTGGCCGGGGCCGGGTCGCTGGCTGGTGGGCGTGGGAAGCCAGTGGAACGAGGGTGCTTTCCCCCGGGCCTTACCCAGCACCGAGGACCGTGCAGAAGGTTCCAGGGGCGTGGACTCCCGTGATGGGCACATTGCACCCAGGGAGCTGCCGAGCTGGGCCAGGGCCCTGGGCGCTCCTGAGCTTTGTCCCTGCGGGCAGGCGGGCGGGCGGGCGGTCGGGCAGGATGAGGCACTGCCAGCTGGTCCTGTGGCAGCCCCCCCTGCCCCCTGCCGGCCGATCCTGTTGCAGCCCCCTTGTGCCCCCTGCCGGCCGGTCCTGCAGCAGCCCCCTCCGCCCGCCCCTGCCCCCACAGATCTGCTGGAGGTCCTGGGCGACATAGACGAGATGTCCCGGCGGAGACCCGAGATCCTGGGCTTCTTCTCGGTCAGTCAGGCCTCCCGGGGGCGGGCCTGCTGCCCCGTCAGCTCCTCCTGGGGTGTCGGGAGCTGGTGCTGTGCCGCTTCCTGAAGCCACATGGGGAAGCCACGGGGGCCCTGGTGGGGAAGCCTCCTGGGTGGGGCAGCACGTGTCTGAACCCAGCCCCCACGCCCACGGCCCAGCACGGACCAAGGCAGGGCCAGCTCTGCTCGGGGTTGGAACTCGACGGGTCTGAGGTCCCAGAGCTGCCGGGGCCGGGAGGGCGTGGGGAGCGGGGTTCCCCGCCGTCAGAGGTGGGATCCTGAGGGTGAGGGCCTGTGCCGGGACAGCAGGCCCCCGGTCACCCCCGCCCTGCCCCGCCCGCAGACCAACCTCCAGCGGCTCATGAGCTCCGAGGAGGAGTCGTGCCGCAGCCTGGCCTTCAGCCTGGCCCTGCGCTCCATCCAGAACAATCCCAGGTGAGCCGTGGGGGCGGGGCGGGGGCGGGGCGGGGCTCTGAGCGGGGTCTGGAGCCCGCTGGGCCGGCTGGGCGGGCAGGGGAGGTGCCCACTGAGCACGTCCCTTCGTGCCTTCTCAGCATCGCGGCCGACTTCTTGCCCACATTCATGTACTGCCTGGGCAGCCGGGACTTCGAGGTGGCGCAGACGGCCCTCCGGAACCTGCCGGAGTACACCCTGCTCTGCCAAGGTGCGTGCACACCCCCCCCCCCCCCACCGAGAAGGCGGGTGCCCTGCCCCGCCCTGCCCGCCACCGGCGCCTCTGCAGCCCGGCCCTGTGGCCCACCGGTCGGTCCTGTCTCCCCAGAGCACGCGGCCATGCTGCTGCACCGCGCCTTCCTGGTGGGCATGTACGGCCAGGTGGACACGAGCCCCCAGATCTCCGAGGCCCTGCGCATCCTGCACATGGAGGCAGTGATGTGAGCCGGCGCCCAGCCGCGGCCCGGCCCCCGGCCGCCAGGCCCTCCGGCCACGCCAGACCTCCAGGCCTCGGTCCCTGGCCTCCTGGGGGGCGGGTGCTGACTGCCCGAGGCTGGGCAGGGGCTGCACTCAGTCCATGGCCAGGGCTCCGGCCGGCGGCGTGGGGGGGCACTGGGGTTTGGTGGGGCGAGAGTCAGCCCGGCCAGCAGTGCCTGGGACCTGGCCAGCTGAGTGGAGACTGTTAGCGAGGAGCAGTTTGAATGAAACTTTGTGACCTCATTGCTGGCTGCGGGGCTTGTCTTACCTCCTGAGGCATCTGGTGTTGAGGGGTGAGGAACCCCGTCTGTGGCCTGGCTAGCCTGCTGCCCGAGGGGTGGGCTGAGGCCTGGTCCCCGGCTCCCGGGCGCCCCTGCCTTCCGTTGTGGGGACTGCGTCCCACCCGCCCTCGCCCGCAGCTGTCGGAGGGTCTTCCTGGCACAGAGGCCACCGTCCTACCTCCTGCGGGCTCCCCGCACGCCCAGCCCTCAGACCCTGTCCCCACTCAGCCCTGCCAGGCCTCAGGCGCTGGCTCCCAGGTCCCCCTCACCCCCTGGCTCCTGCTCAGCGGGGCCACTGGGGGCGCTTCTGTGGCTGAAGACGGGCCCAGGCCCTGGGAGCCCTGGGCCGAGCGGGGCGGGGCCGGACTGGTCCTGGCCATGCCTGGGCCCCTGGGGACTGGCTCTTGGGGGGGGGGGGGCGGGCAGGCAGGGTCTCCTCACCCGGAGCCCTGGGGACTGCAGGTGCCTCCCCAGCTACAGGCGGCTCAGCCCCCTCCCCTCCGGCCTTTCCTCCAGGGACCCTGCTCCCGTCCCCAGAGCCCCTGGCATGTCTGCCCGCAGGCCACTGCCCTCAGCGCCCCTCAGCGCCCCGTCCTCCCTGTCTGCCACGCCGCTCTGTCCCGAGCAGGGTGCTTCTCGGCCCTGTGTGTCGCCGGGGAAGGGCAGGCTCGAGGCATCGCACGGGCGTGGAGCCGAGGGGCCCTCATGCTGCCTGTCCCGGCGTGTGTGCGCGCCTGTGTGCATGTGTGTGTGTGTGTGTGTGTGTGCAAGTGTGCGTGCGTCTGTGTGTGTCTGTGTGGTGTGTATGAGTGGTGTGTGTGTGAGTGGTGTGTATGTGTGTGGTGTGTGTGTGTGGTGTATGTATGTGTGTGTGTGGTGTGTAGGAGTGGTGTGTGTGTGTGGTGTGTGTGTGCACACGTGTGGGGTGTGTGTGTGTGTGTGTGGTGTGTGTGTGGTGTGTGTATGAGTGGTGTGTGTGTGTGTGCGTGGTGTGTGTGTGTGGTGTGTGTATGAGTGGTGTGTGTGTGTGTGTGTGGTGTGTGTGTGGTGTGTATGAGTGGGGTGTGTGTATGTGTGTGGTGTGTGTATGTGGTGTGTGTGTGTGTGTGTGGTGTGTATGAGTGTGGGGTGTGTATGTGTGTGGTGTGTGTGCGTGTGCGCGTGTGGTGTGTGTGTGTATGTGGTGTGTGGTGTGTATGAGTGTGGTGTGTGTGTGGTATGTATGAGTGTGGTGTGTGTGTGTGCGCGCGCGTGTGGTGTGTGTGCATGTGCGCGTGTGGTGTGTATGAGTGTGTGTGTGTGGTGTGTGTGCGTGCACGCGTGTGGTCTGTGTGTATGTGGTGTGTGGTCTGTGTGTGGTGTGTATGAGTGTGGCGTGTGTGCGTGCGTGCGTGTGTGGTGTGTGTGTGTATGTGGTCTCTGTGTGGTGTGTATGAGTGTGGCGTGTGTGCGTGTGCGCGTGGTATGTGTGTGTGTGTGTGGTGTGTTGCATGTGTGTAGTGGGCCCCCTGCCCAAGGGCCCAAGCCCGGTTCCAGGAACTGCCACGCCCGGAAAGCCCTTTGCATCATACGCTTACACAGCTCCCCACACGCACCCCAGCTTGGGAAACAGCCGTCAGGACCCTCGGGGGCCCCAGAGCTGCGGCCAGCGGGAGTGCGTTTCCGTGGGCTGGGCTGGGGCGAGGGCCTGCACGGGGCTCGCGGTGCCGCCACCAGCATCGGGGCCCGTGCCCACGTGGCCGGCTCCCTCTGCAGCGTGGCAGCAGGGCCACCTTCGCTCGGAGAGGCGGGGCGGGCGCGCACGCGGCTGTGGGCCGAGTGGTGGCGGGCGGGAGGCCGAGGAGGCGGGTGGGCCGGCCGAGCGCCGTGGCGGTGAACGTGGCCGGAGAGCGTGGCCGTGGTGCGTGGTGTTCCGCCGGTGTCGGGCTGGAGCAGGCGGGGGGCGGGGCCGCCGTCAGCTGTGTGGCTGCGGGCACAGAGGGGCCCCTTTACACGAGGACAGGCTGAGGAGGCGGGCAGAGCTGAGCTGTGGGTTGTGGGTGCCGCGGCCCAAAGCGGCCTCCCCGCCAGCCACGGGCGCCCAGCTGGCAGAGCCAGGTCAGCTCTTGCCCAGAGCACCGTCCAGACCCCGATCCTGCGGCCGGGCCCGCTGGGCCTCCAGGGCCTGAGGCTGGACCCGCATGCAGGCCCTGGGGCTCCGCACGGGCTGCTGAGAGAAGGGGGGTGCCCAGTGGGTCTGGACGGGTGAGTTTTCTGGGTGAGGCTCCATCAGCCTGTAGCCGGGGGCACAGCTTTGCTCATCCACCGCGTGGGGGTGGTGGGCCCACAGCCCCGGGTCCTCACCTGTGCCCTCCTGGCACCGCCCGGCCTGGAGGGGGCGCAATGCCAGTGGGAGCGTGGCGAAGGGTGGTCACGGACGTAGTGGACAGAGGGGCTGCGTCTGACCACGCGCCCCGGTCCCGCCTCCGTCCCCGGCCCCCCGATCGCTCAGTACCAGGAGCTGGAGGCCGGGCCCCTTACGGCGCGAGGATGAATAATGCATTTATGACACGGCGTCGCGGTAGCCGAAGACGCTGTGTAAACGGGCGGTAAATGTTTTATAATGTTTCTGTAACCCGTTATGAATGATGGATGGCGGGCTGTAGATGCCGGATCAAATATTTATGACGCGCCGTGTGCGGCGTTGGCTGCTGTGTTCAGGAAAGCCATTAATAATAAAGCGACGGGGACGTAAAAGTTGCCGACGTGCCCAGCAAAGCCATTTATAATGAAACCTAAGAGTCGGCGCGGGAGGCGGCTCGAGAGCCCCCCGCGAAGCCCGGAGGCGCGGGGTCCTGAATTACTTGTGAGAACGGACGCCCCCGGGGCACGCCCTGTGGATGTGCCACAGTGCACCCGCGGCAGGCGCGGGCCTGCGTTACCCACGGTGCCAATTAACGGGAGACCCTTGGAAGGGGTGTCGACTTGCAGCTCCCTCCTGCCTGGGCCGTGGGCGTGGCGTTGGGCTCCGGGCAGGGCCTTGGAGATCGAGAGGAGTGATGTCCCTCGGCCTTTCTGCGTCTGCCTGCCACCAGCACAACCCATCGATCGCTAGGGGGCCCCAGGGCAGCCCTGGTGCCATCTGCCCTGCGCCCCCAGGGAAGAGGGGTCCCCTGAGCAGGGGAGTGAGTGGCCCCTCTGTCATCAAGCAGCACCGTGTCCCCTTGGGGTGCTGGCTTGTGCATGTGTATCAGTCAGGGACAGATCCAAGCTGGCTGCTGTAACAAACGGGCCCAGGTTGTGCAGCTGAACTCGGCCCACACTTGTGTCTCGCCCAGAGGCCAATATGGCCGTCCCTGGGCCTTGCTGGCCTCCTTCCGTCGGACCCTGCAGTGTTGTCCAGGCTTCTGCGTCTGTGGCCCATCATCTCCCAAGTTCTTGGTATCCATCCAGTGTGCACCTTGGGAGCGGAGAGCCTGGCTCCCCCATCGGCAAGGGGCTCCGCCCCACGGCCCCGCCTACCCGCAAGGGAGGCTGGGAAACTGGATCCAGGCAAAGAGCCATGGAAAGGTCCGAAGGCAGGGGCGCGAGGGCGTCCACGTGCAGGGAGGAAGCGGGCATCAGGACAGGGGAGGCTGGGGCCCTGATGGGAGGTGGGCCGAGGGAGGGCTCTGTGGGAGGTGGGCCGCCAGCTCCCGATGTTAAGGGTTTGTGTTGACCACAGAGGGCAGGAACCGGCAGAGCACAGAAGGCCCCTGTACGAAGCCAGGCTGACAGCACGAGAGGGTGGGGGTGGCCAATGGGGGAAGGGCAGGAGGCAGTTTCTTGTGGGGCCAGCAGGGAGAGGAGAGGGGAGGGGGCTAGGAGCCCGGGCAGGGGCCTGTGAGCTCCTATAGGTGGGATTGGGGTCTCCGAGGGCCAGGAGCTACTGAGTGCAGGGGCCAGGGGCCAGGCTCAGGCCGGAGAGAGCAGGGCGGGCGGGCGTGGGGAGGGTGAGGCCGGGGAGCAGCCGGGGTGAGCGAGGCTGGCCGGGGTGATAAGGGCCGGACTTTATTCAGAGGCTGTGAGGCCCACAGGGCAGGGCTGGTCCCTCAGCTGCTGGGAGGGTGAATGGCCTGAGAGGAGGGGGGGGGGCTGGGAGGCAGGGTGGTGAGGAGCCAGGACAATTCCTTGGCCAGTGGGATGGGGAGACATTGTCACACAAGCCGCGTGCAGCCAGCTGGTGGTTCTGTCCTCCCTGCACTGAGGACAGACGGCACTCGTCTCACACTCCTCCCGGAGCAGGTGAGCCGCCGGAGCCAGCCCCGCCAGCCCCTGGGGGCCGCAGAGATCCAGGGCCATGCCAGCCGCAGGGGGCGGGGGTGGGGGCGGGGGTGGAGCCGAGGGAATAAAGCTGGTGGGTAGTCTGTTGAGATCCTCCCAAGGCCCCTAAGGCGCCCAGCCTTTGTACCCCGAGAGCCAAGGCCCCAGGGATGGGGTGGGGGGTGGAGGAGGGTGTAGGGGGGAACACAAAACACGAAGGTCTATCTGGGCACACGCTCTCCCTCCCCGGACCACACAGGCCTCCCACCCCCTCTCCCCCACCCCGCAGGCCTGCACCTCCTCAACTCAGGGTCCCCAGGAGGCTTGTGACCAGGGGAGCTGTGGGCCAGGCAGCTCGCCCAGGTTTACCCCGAGCCTGTCACCAAGGCCCCCCGGGCCTGCTGCTGCTGTTGCTGCTGCTGCTGTTGTCCCCGCAGCCATTTCCCGTGTCACTGCTCCAGCTTTCACACACACACTTTGTCATTGATCTCAGAGAGGGAAGGAGAGAGACATCAATGATAAGAGAATCATTGATCGGCTGCCTCCTGTACGCCCACTCCTGGGGAGGAGGGGGGGCGTGAGCCCATAACCCAGGCATGTGCCCCTGGTCGGAAGGAATCTGGGACCCTTTAGTCCGCTCTGCCCCCTGCGCCAAACCGGCCGGGGGCAATAAACACACTTAAAATCCCCTGGACTCGCCCTCGCTGGTTGGCTCAGTGGATAGAGCGTTGGACCTGCAGGTTGCAGGGTCCTGGGTTTGATTCTGCTCAAGGTCACATGCTTGGATCCTGAGCTTGATCCCCAGCGAGGGTCGTGCAGGAGGCAGCCAATCAAATGACTCACATCATTGATGTTCCTCTTCCTCCCTAAAACAAAAAAAGACTATAAAAATGAAAAAGCACCTGGTCTTGAAGTGAAAGAAGTCTAGACCCCACAAGCTACCAGCTGGCCCGGGGCAGACCCCCACGGGGCCGGGTCCCCTTTTGGTGACGGGACTGGCACAGCGGTAGGGAGGCAAGGGTGGTTGCTTGGGAGGAAGGAGGGGTGGGCTGGGGGCCCTGGCTTTGGGGTCTGGAGAGGAGCAGGGCCCCCAGAAGGACACGCTGTGAGGTGCTGGAGGGGACAAGTCACTCCCAAGAGCAGCCACGTGGGGACAGCTCACCGGCTTTTCGAGTTCTGACTGCTGCCCTGCGGTCAGGAAACCCGCTGGTTCCCGTTCTGGGCTGGGCCACCTGCCTGGCCGAACCGGCACCGTCGCCCTTTGTCCTCATGCCGGGAACCCCAGCAGGGGTGGGCGGCAGCCCTGGCCAGCAGCCAGCACCCCAGGTCACAGGACCCCTTCCCCCCGGCCCAGGGCCTCATGCACACCGTTGGGTGCCCCGGGGTCCATACCTCAGGGTGAGCTGCAGGGGAGCTGGGGTGCCGGCGGGTCTGGGCTGGGACCCAGTTCCTGCTCCTTCGAGTGGGTGGGCACCACGCAGCCTCCCTGCCTGGGCCACTCCGGGCAAGCACCCTCCCTCCTCCCTCCCTGCAAGCCTGGTCTGGGCAAGCCTGGGCCTCCAGGGTGGGGTCACCTCACATTTTGGTGTCAGTGTTTCCGGCTGTCGGTCCGCGTGGCCACAGGCAGGGTTTCCTGGGAAGAACGTGTGGGGAGCTGCCCGAGAACAGGGCCCTGGAGAGCCGTTTCCTTAGTCACTTGTGTAACGGACACACACAGTGGGAGACGTGGCCACAACCCAGGAGCGGAGGCTTGGGGGGGGCGGGGGCACACACCCAGTCCCAGCGCCTCTTTGTGCCTTGGAGGAGTGAGCCCCGCCTGGTCTGGCACCACTCAGCCGTAAAACCCGGAAGAATACTTCTTTTTCTTTTCCTAATCCTCACCTGAGGGTGTGTTTTTACCGATTTTAGAGCGGAAGGGAGAGAGGAGTGAGAAACATCCGTTGTTTGCCCCCCTACATCCCCTCCCCAATACAGGCCCCGACCAGGAATCGAACCCGTGACCCTTTAGTGCATGGGACCATGCTCCCAACAACTGAGCCACCCGGCTAGGGGGCAGAACCCGCGAAACTGCGGTGCTGGGTGTTGGGGGACGGGGGTGGGTGGGCACGTGTTCCCGGAGACCACAGGCAGGCCAGCCCGGACCCCTTTCCCCCGCACGGGATCCTGTCCCAGTTTGCAAGCGGCCGTGTCCTCACGGCATGTGCGGGGGGGTGGGGTGGTGGGGCCTCGAAAAGAGAGGCCACCCCAGGCCTCCGGGGAGCAGCGGAGGCGGCACCCCTGGGCGGGCGCGCCCCCTTTGCCCTGACTCGTGGCTGCAAGGAGTGGGCGGGGCCCTGATCCGGACGGGGCGGGGCCTGCTGGAAACCCCGGCCTCCCAGGGGCGGGGCCAGGTCTGGCAGGGCGGGCCTTATCGAGGCCGTAGCCAATGCGGGGGCTCTGTGGGTGGGGCGGGCCCTAGGGGGCGGGGCCCTGAGGGGGCGGGGCGGACGGGCGGACGGGACTCAGCGGCTCTCTGCCGGCCGCTGTCCGCCGGCTGCTCGGCCCCCTTCCGTCCGTCCGCCTCGGGGATCCGGCCCCTCGTCCTCCCGGCCCGGGGATCCGACTCCTCGTCCTCCCGGCCCGGGGATCCGGCCCCTCGTCCTCCCGGCCCGGGGATCCGACTCCTCGTCCTCCCGGCCCGGGGATCCGGCCCCTCGTCCGCCGCCTCGAGATCCGGCTCCTCGTCCTCCCGGCCCGGGGATCCGGCCCCTCGTCCGCCGCCTCGAGATCCGGCCCCCCGTCCCCCGGAGGCGCCGTCGGCCCTGGCCCGGGCCCTGCCCGCATGGCGGCCATCAGGGCGCTGCAGCAGTGGTGCCGGCAGCAGTGCGAGGGCTACCGCGACGTGAGCATCACCAACATGACCACGTCCTTCCGCGACGGCCTGGCCTTCTGCGCCCTCCTGCACCGCCACCGGCCCGACCTGCTGTGAGTGCCCCCTCCGCGCCCAGCCGCGCGGCCGGCCCAGGGGGGGGCGTGGGGGGGGGCTCGGGCGTGACTCCGGCCGCGTTCGGCCTCCCCTGGCGCCTGCCCACCGCGGGGGCGGGGTCCCCGAGGCTTCGTGGGTGGGTGGCCCTGCCCCACCCCAGCCCGGCCAGCTCCAATGGGAGCAGCTGGGGCACCGAGGGGGCGGTGCCAACGCAGAGCAGGAAACCGAGCCCCCCCCCCCCCCGCATTGTCAGGCCTTTGCACCCCAGGGTGACATGGGGTGAGGTGGAGGCAGCCCGCACTCCTGGGCGCCAGGGGAGGTGGGCAGGGGAGGGGACGGTCTTGAAGTGAGGCAGGGGGGCTGGCCATGCCGGGGTGCCAGCCATGCCCGCCCCCTCCTCCGCTTCTGTCCCGTTATTCACTCAGCCGGCCCTTCCCCCGGGTCTGGGGCTCGGCTTGCTCTGCGCTCTGCAAAGCTGCCCAGGAGGGCGCGGGTTGGACACATTTCCTGCGAAGTCCAGGCTGGAGGGGGAGGGCTGGAAGCGGGGGTGGGGGGGGAGCGCATGTGCAGGGAGAGGGCAGAGGCAGCCCTGGGGTGCTTGCACTGCAGACGGGGAAACTGAGGCCTGAGGGGAGACTCCTTGCTCAGTCCCAGAGCAGGCCCGCAGTCAGGGTTGGGGCTCCTCCCTGCACCCAGAGGCCACTGTGCCTGCAGGTACCGTCCTGAGCGCCCTGCCTCCGTGGCTGCTGGTTCTGAGAAGGGGATCCCCACGGAATTCTCTGCCCTCCTCTGGGGCCTCCCGGGAGTTCCCATGTGGCGCTGGGGCCGCAGCCCCCGCTCCCCGCCCAGCGAGGTGCCTGTCATCCCGGAGGCAGAGGCTGTGGGGGCAGAATGTGCTTCCACGCTGAACCCTGGAAGCTGAGCTTGGCGGGGCCGGGGTGGGGTGGGGGTGGGGAACCAGGAGAGGGACGGGAGGGTGCAGAGGTGGACAGGCTGCGTCCTGCAGGGGCAGGCAGGTCCTGGGTGAGGCTGGCTGGGACCCAGCGCACCCCCCCCCCCCCCCGCCCCAGGCCAGCAGGAGGATCTGGTGCAGAGGGAGAGGTGGTGCCGTTTCTGGGGGCTCCGCAGCCACTCGGGTGTCACTGGAGATTTGGGGTCTTTCTGGGCCGAGGAGCTTCCCAGCTGTGATGGGGTTGAAGGCCCAGTGCATGTGTGTGCGTGTGTGTGAGCTTGTCCCAGCATGCACTGTTGCCTGCAGGGAGCAGGGGCTCGCACAGCCGGGCACGTACAGAGCTGGCACAGCCCGAGTCCAGCCACCGCCTGCCCGGCCGCTGAGTCCATCCGTCTCTGGAGGAGACTTTAGTCCCAGACGTGAGGGGAGCAAATGGAAGCTCCAGGCAACGCCCGAGGGGGGGAGCGGTGAGGGCCCCGGGCAATGGAGGCCGCCCTCCAGCCCTCGCCCCGACCTGCCTGCTGCTGACTTGGCTGCGGCCCATCCGCCCGGCTGGACTTTCGGCTCCAGAAGGGGAGCGTCTGTTTGCTCTGCTCGCCGCTGTGTCCCCGGCGCCCGGCGCCCTGCCCCGCCCACGACAGGTGCTGGGCGGATATCGGTGCGGCTGGAGGTCTGGAGATAAGGGCTTGCCCTTGGGGCTCTGTGGATATGGTAGGAGTTCGGTAGCTGTCTGAAAGCAGGGCCCGTGCAGGGGGCGGCGTGGAGGCCGTGTGACCGCGGGGCGGATGCTGGGGCGAGGTGACCATGAGCTGAGGGCCGCTGGAGCCCCCGGGAGCCGGGAGGGATAAGGAGCGGCACCTGCGCCAGCCTCCGGCGGGCACACGGGCGATGGGTGGCCCGGAGCGAGGGGGTGGGTGGCCCGGAGCGAGGGGGTGGGTGGGTGTGGCTCTGTGCCACCCGTGCGAGGCCATTGGTTACGGCAGGACCAGGAAGCAGCAGGTTGGCACCGGGTGGGTGTGGCTCCCTGGTGCTGGCTGACGGAGCAGCTGGGGGCCGGGGGGCGTGCACAGGAGCATGGCCGCACGCGTGTCCCGCTCCCGAGCCCTTTGCTGTGCCCGTGTCTGTGCCTGGAGCACCCCACCTCCACTCTGACCCCTCCGGGCCTCTGGGCAAGGTGGTAGCTGGGAGGGTGTCTCCCCAGGAAGCCATGGGCGGCCCCCGGCCCCCGAGAGCGGAGGGGCCGGGAGGACCCCCGCAGGGAGAGGCCGCCCCCTCCCGTCCATCCGGCGAGACCCTCAGCGGCCGGAGGGGACATCCTGTCCTGAGTCCCTTTGTTCCACCCCAGTCCTTCCTGCGTCCGACAGGGGAGCCCTTCCTCTGGGCCCGGCGGAGGGCGAGCGGCCGGAGGAGCCGCAGGCCCGGGGCCAGCAGGTGGGGACGTGCCCGCCGCCCCGCCCGCCCGGGCCCAGAGTTCCTGTGCGGCCGTTTACTCCCCCCCCCCGCCCCCCAGCCTGTATGGGTGGCTCCTCTGGGGCCCTGGGAGGTGTGGGTGACCCTGCTGTTGGGGGACAGGCTGTGCCCGCCCACAGCTGTAGGTGGGTCAGGGCCTGGGCCTGTCTCCCGGTGAGGCCAGGTGAGCAGCCAGCTGAGCTGGTGCTGCCCAGCACGGGCAGCCCAGGGCATGCACCGGGGGCTGCGCTGGGGCCTGGGGGGCGGGACTGAGGGTCCCTGGGGGGGCCAGTGTGAGTCAGGTGCCCGGTGCCCGGCAGGAGCCCCCCAGTAGCGGGCAGCCCAGGGCCGGCCGAGGAGGGGCCGCCTGTGGCCGCTGTGGACCACCGAGCGCCCCCACCCAGAGGGCTCTGGGCCCCGGGGCCAAGCTGGCGGCCCCACGACCTCGACTCCAGACACGCCTGCTGTCGGGTCGGGATCCTCCCAGGAGCCCCCAGAAGCTGAAGCAGCACTGTCCCTCCCGCATGAGGTCAGCAGGAAGTGGCTTGGGGGGACAGAGGCCCTCTGTTGCCGCCGCAGGCCTGCCGCCCAGCCTTCTGGCCAGAATCTCCAGGATGGACAGGCCCCCCTCCTTGGGGACGGCCCAGGCCCCAACGTCCCCCCAGACAACCCCCCCCACTCCCGGCACCGGAGTAGCCCCAGGACTGGCCCTCTGGGTGGGGCAGTGATCGGGATGGTGCCGGCCTAGGGAGGCCTGAGCTGGGCAGTTGCTGAGGTGCCTCATGTGCCACCGCGTACAAGAAGGGGGGGGCCTGGGACTGGCCCGCCCGGGCCCTCAGGCACCTCGTCCCTCCAGGCCGCCCTCTCCCCAAGTCTGTCCTGGGGTGTCTGTCTGCCTTGGGGCCATTTCCCCTTGAGCCCGGTCTCCACTTCTCTCTGCTGTGTCTCTACCTCCAGCTCTCTGTCTGTCCCCCCGCCCCCTCCCCCTGCTCCCCTCACGTCAGGATTGACTCCAGATGCGCCGGGGTGCGGGGAGAAGGCTCGGGAATAGCTCTCCCTTCTGTCCGGCCCCCTCGGCCCCAGCGCCCCCACATCCCCCTCCCTCACCCCCCCAGGGCTGCATTTTGTTCCAGGAAACAAACAGCATGAGGTCAGCTCTCCCGGAATTTGGAGGGACACATGCCCGAGCCCCCAGGCTGCGTGACCATGGGAGGCGGGCGGGGTGCAGGGCCAGGCGAGCCTTTGCCAGAGGCCACGCGGACCCAGTGGGGCTGGGGCGGCTCACTCCCCGTCACTCATCGGTGTCGAAAACCAAAGTGGCAGCGGCGGAGCGTTGACCTCTGAACCAGGAGGTCAGGTGCGATTCCCAGGCGGGGCACCGGCCCAGGTTGTGGGCTCCATCCCCAGGGGTGTGCAGCAGGAGGCAGCTGATCCACGACGGTTCTCTCTCATCGTCGGTGTTTCTCTCTATCCCTCTCCCTTCCTCTGAAATCAATAAAAATATATCTATACTAATAAAAGGGTAATATGCTAATTAGACAGACAGACCTGGACATCCTTCTGGACAAAGCCATGGGCTGTGGTGGGCCAAGATAGAGGTTGTTAGGAGTTCAGGCCAGGAGGGGAGTGTGGTTGGGGGTGAGCAGTCTAGCAAGATGGGCCATTTGGGGGTGATCAGGTTGGAGGGGTGGGGCAGTTGGGTGCAGGCATGCCAGCAGGTGGGGCATTTGGAGGTGATGAGCCTCTGGGGGCCAGTTGGGGGTCAGAAGGTCAGGAGGAGTGGGGGCGTAGTTGGGGGCGAGCAGGCTGGCAGGCAGATATAGGCGAGTGTTTAGGAACCAGCGGTCCTGGATTTCAAGAGGGGTCCTAGGTTGGAGAAGGTGCAGGCCAGGCTATGGCCCCCCCCCCCCCCCGCCCCCCGTGCACAGATTTTGTGCACCAGAGACCACACGTCTAAAAAGAAAAGAAAAAGAGCAAGTGAAGGCGGCAGAACACTCCCTCAGCAGGCAGTCCTGGAGCACCAGCTGTGGGCCCGGCCCGTCTGCGGTACCAGAACCTCGCGGCCCAGCCCGGCCTGAACTCGCTGCGCCCGGCGCTCCCGCAGCAGCGGTGCCGAGCCTCCGGGTCGGGTGTCGGGTCCGGGGCCTCCTGGGGCCCCGTCCTGGCTGGGGGCAGCCTCTCCCTCTGCGTCTCCGTCCCAGTTCCCTTTCCGTGAGGACACGCCGCCCCAGTGACCTCGTTCGTTATAGCGAGTCTCTCTGTGAAGACCCTCCCGTTTGTTGGGAGACAAAACAGACCTTGTTTTCCTGCCTCTGGCCCGGGGGGCCCCTCGCTGGAGGTCGTGACCCGGGGCAGGTCTGCGGGGTGGGGGTGAGGAGACTGAGCTTTCACGGGGGCGGGGGGCCCCCGCCGGGCTCCCAGCCCAGACACCTCGGAGGAGGTGGGGAGCCCCTGGGGGTGTGGGGGTCCTCTCTCTGCGGCCGTGGATGTGGCCAGGGCAGAGCTGGGTGGACGGGGGGTGTGGGCGGTGCTGGTGGATTGGGGGGGGGTGCAGGCGGTGCCGCCCCGCCCACCTCCCGCCCCCGCCGGCGTCCACCAGACACACCTGCCCGCCGCCCCTCGCACAAAGCGCCTCTGTGCCGGGCGGTCTGGCATCTGGAACGTGTTGTCTGCGGGGTGGTCGGCGGGAAGGGGGGTTTCCGGGAGAGCCGGGCGGGCGGCTGATGGACGGCAGGGCCCCTGCGGGGAGGGGGCAGGCAGCCCCCGCTCCCATCCCCCCGCCCCAGGCCCTGGCCTCAGTTTCCCCGTCCAACAGCTGCCTGCCCAGGGTGGTGACCGGTCTCGCTGCCCCTCACTGAGACCCGCCGGCTGCAGCCGGGGGGCCCCGACTGCCCAGCTGACCTGGTCCCCCCCGGGGTCACCGAGGCCCGGGGGAGCAGTGGTGGGGGGTCACCCTGTGGGAGTCAGGCCCCTGCTCTCCTTGCTGCGAAGCTTCCAGAACAATCAGGTCGTATGGAAGCTTCAGGGGTGCCGTTCACGCCCCCACAGACTGCCCCCGGACGGACAGACAGACAGACCTGTGTCACCAGCCTCCTGGGGCCGCTGGCTGGTCTGGCTGTGACGTCTGCTCAGAGCACCCTCTGGGGGTGCCCAGGCCGTGGGCCCACGGGTGTGTGGGCGGGGCTCCGGGCAACCTGGCGAGGGGACCTGTGACCCAGACTTCCTGCCCCTGTGTGTGTGGGGGGGGCGGGTCTCGCCTATTCTCAGCCCCGAGGACGGGGGTCTGTTCCTGGGGAGGCGGGGGGGGGGTGCTGGGCACCTGGTGGGTTCCACACCCAGTCCGGCCGCCTGGCTCGGTGGCTGAGCATCGCCCGGGAACCAGGAGGTTATGGTCCGATTCCCGGTCGGGGCACAGGCCCGGGGTGTGACCGCAGTCCCCAGTGTGGGGCGCACAGGAGGCGGCTGATCCTCGATGTTTCTGTCTCTCCCTTCCTCCGAAATCAATGAAAATAGACATTTTAAAAACCATCCCCACCTGCCGAAACCGGTGTGGCTCAGTGGATAGAGCGTCGGCCTGCGGACTGAAAGGTCCCGGGTTCGATTGTGGTCGAGGGCATGCACCGTGGCTGCGGGCACATCCCCTGTGGGGGGCGTGCAAGAGGCAGCTGATCGATGTTTCTCTCTCTTCGATGTTTCTGACTTTCTATCCCTCTCTCTTCCTCTCTCTGAAAAATCAACAAAATATATTTAAAAACAACAACAAAAGCCATGCCCCACTTGGGGGAACCTTAGCTGCCCTGCACGCTGGGCCCTGGCCTGGCTCTGGTCTTCTCTGCTGTGTGCCCTCAGGCAGGTCACCCAGCCTCTCTGTGCCCCCGTGTCCTCATGCACGAGAGGTGGGCATTGCTCGCCTATGGGGTGTGAGCACCACTGAGTGGGTGTTAGGGGAGGTGCCTGGGGATCAACGTCGGAGGTGACGAGTTCTGTCCCCCATCGCTGTCCTGCCCTGCAGGCCCCCCACCCCCGTGTTCACCTTAGTTCCCGTCCCGGACACTCCAGGCCTCTGACTGTGCCCTCGGTCAGGGCTGGGCTTGGCTGGGCCGGCCAGCAGGGTCCAGTGCCCAGGCGCCCCGGTGCTGCTGGCCCTGCCCCCTGAGGCTGCACAAGCGCCTCGGTTTCCCCATTCGGGCCGGCTGACCTCCAAGGCCTCCAAGGCCTCCCAGCCCTGCCTCCCGGGTCTGAGCTGCTTTTCATGCTTTTCATTTTTATCTTCCAGAAACTTCGACGCTCTCAGGAAGGAGGACGTCTATGAGAACAACCAGCTGGTGAGTCCCTGTCCCGCCGGCACCCCGCCAGGCCCGGCGTCTGGGGGGGGGGGCAGTCCCTGTCGAGCTGTGTGGCTGTGCCCAGCCCTGATCCCCGCTCCCCTCTGCCCTTCTCGGGGGAGGAATGCCGGACGCTCCTCATCCCATCGAGTCCTCCCCGGCCCAGCCAAGCCCGTCTCTTTGCTGCAAAGGGGGCTCTGTGCCCGGGGTGGGGGTGGGGGGGCTGGGGACAGAGGGCAGAGCCCACCCCTCACCTCTGGGCACCCTGTGCCCCACGGGGTGGGCACTGGCGTCCGGAGCCCACAGGGGCTGGTTCCCGAGCGCCTTCCGTCCTGCGTGGACGGGACAGGATCCCCATTGTGCAGACGGGCAAACTGAGGCCCAGGGGGCTCTTGCTCCCGTCCCCCCTCCAGGCATTTCGTGTGGCGGAGGAGCAGCTGGGGATCCCGGCGCTGCTGGAGGCCGAGGACATGGTGGCCCTGGAGGTGCCCGACCGGCTGAGCATCCTGACCTACGTGTCGCAGTATTACAACTACTTCCACGGCCGCTCGCCCAGTGAGTGCCCTGCCGCCCCCGAGGGCCCCTCTGCCCGGCCTCCTCCCGGGGTCCAGGCCTCGGCCTCCCGCACCGGCTCAGAGCCGCTCCCGCCTCCCTCCCCCCTCCCTCCCCCTCCCTCCCCCCTCCGGGGCCTCGGCAGCTTGGGGGACCCCCGAGGGCTCCCAGGCCCAGCTCGATGCCCCCCCATTGGGTGCTGACATGAGGCGGGAGAGGCAGTCCCCCCATTCCCTCCCAGCGCTTTGTGCTGCGTGCTCCCCCCACATTCCTGGGCCCGGCCTTAGAAATCCCCGGAATCGCTCTGGGCTCCGGGCCAGCCCCGCCTCCCGCTCCCCGCTTCCCACTCCCCATGCCACTTTATGGAGAAACAGAAAAGTCCCTTCGGGACCCAGCAGGGACTCAGGGTAGAAGGGGGAGCCCAGGCCCAGCTGGGTGGCGCTGGCTGCTGCTGGGCAGCCCCCCCACCCCCAGCAGGAGCTGCCTCCCACCCCGCCCCCATCCCAGGCCCCAGCTGGGCACCCACATCTCCCAGGGCTCAGGCGTGGGGGAGGGGGGGGCGCGGGCAGACACGGGGAGCCATGGGGTTAGGGGGGTGAAGTTAGGGGGGTGGGGGGAGGAGGAGGCTGGGCCGGCCCTGACCCTGTCTCCTGCCAGTTGGGGGCTTGGCTGGCGTGAAGAGGCCCCCGTCCGAGGCCGAGGAGGCGCCGTCCGGGAAGAAGGCCTCGCCCACGCCCGCCCGGGGGCCGCTGTCCCCGGTCAGCACCAACGCCGGCGTCCCGCGGAAGGACAGGGGCGCAGAGGGCCCCCCGCTGAACGCTGTAAGCGCCGGTGCCGCCCGCCCTCTGGTCCGGTTTCCCATGGGCTCTCCCTGCGGGGCTGGGAGGGCCGGGTTTGCCCCTGAACCAGAGCCGGGCCGGGAGCGGTGGGGCGGGGGCGGGGGGGGGGGGGGTGTCCCTTGGGGTCCACTGGGGTCCCAGCCCAGCCTCGGCACCGTTTACCAGGAACGCACGGGAGCTGGCTCCCGAGTTCCTTCCGTCCTGTGTGGTCGGGATAGGGTCCCCATTGTGCAGATGGGTAAACTGAGGCCCAGAGAGGTCCCCACTGGCTGAGCTGAGCTTGAACCTTGAACCCAGACATATCTGGGCTCCGGCTGCTCCCTCTCCGTGGGGTCCGGGAGAAGTAAAGGGGTGCGTCCTGCCCTCCCAGGCCGGCCCACACAGGAGCTGCGCCCCACTTTTCAGAGGTGGAGCCTCGAGGGGGCCATGCCGTGTGCTCGGGCGCCCCCTGCTGTCCGCCGGCGGCACACCAGGCCCCCGGGGGCGGGGCCCGGACATGCTTCTTTGGATGAGACTTCTGTGTCTTGGGGGTGGGAACTTGGGGGGTCCTAACTCCTCAGGAACCCCAAAACTAAGCCTCCGACCGCAACCCCCTCGGCCAGGCCGGAGACCCCGCACTTGGCGTCCAGCGGGCCGAGGGCGGGCTCCGACGCGCTGTCCGCTCCCCGCTCCCCGGGCAGGGCCAGGGCCAGGGCGCCGTGAGCAGCAGCTGCGGGGTCTGCGGGCAGCACGTGCACCTGGTGCAGCGCCACCTGGCGGACGGGAGGCTGTACCACCGCAGCTGCTTCAGGTGGGGCCTGTGCGTGGGGGGCCTGTGCGTGCGGGGCCTGTGCGTGGGGGGCCTGTGCGTGCGGGGGCCTGTGCGTGGGGAGCCTGTGCGTGGGGAGCCTGTGCGTTCGGGGCCGATGTTGCGGGACTGGCCTGGGCCCCCACAGCCCCAGGGGGAGCGGACCGCCAGAGGGCAGCCGGGGAGGCTCTGCTGCGTGAAGGTGACCGTGGGCTCCGTGTCCCCCCCCCCCGCAGGTGCAAGCAGTGCTCTAACACGCTGCGCCCCGGCGCCTACCGGCCCACGGCGGAGCCCGGCGTCTTCGTCTGCTCCAGCCACCACCCCGCCGCCGCCGCCGCCCCCGCGAACCCCACGCCGCCGGGCCGGGCCCCCAGACAGCCAGGGGCCCGGGAGCCCGCGGTGGGCAACGCCACGGCCAAAGGCTTCACGGGCGCCACCACTGCCCCTCGGGGCACCCCGTCCTCCCACGCCCCCTTGGGGAGCCCAGCCGGGTCCAGGCCCTCAGGGGGCCCCGTGGGTGGCAGAGCCGGAACGCACGTGCCCATCAGCTCCCCGGCAGGGTGGTCACCAGCCGCACAGGACACCGCGGCAGGCAGCCCCCGTCCCGCTGCAACTCCGAAGGCCCCGGACCCCGTCCCGGCCACGCACCGAGGCGGAGCAGCCTCCCCCGCGCACGCCCCCCATGCCCGGGGCAGTGCAGGCCCCGCATCCGGGCCAGCGGGAGCCTCGGCCTGGACCCCGACGGCCGCCAGGACGCAGAAGGCCCGCGAGAGGTTCCTGCAGGCGCCCGGGGCCCCCAGCGCAGGGCCGGGGGGCGGGGCCCCAACCGCAGCCGCTGCCGCCCCCTCCCCCTCCGAGGCCGACCGCCGGGAGCAAGCGCTGAGCTGCCTCCGGAAGGCGCTGCCCGGGCTCGCGGGCGCTCAGGCGCCAGGCAGGTGCGTGGGGAAGGGGGAGCGGGGTGCCCCTGTCTGCCCATTGGGGATCCCGGAGGCCAGGGGGGCTGGGATGGCTGGGGTTCTGTGCCACCTGGCGGTGTGACGGGGAGGTCTCCCCCTCCAGCCTCAGTTTCCTCCTCTGGGAGGTGGGAGAAAGGGACAGGGAAGCCGGAGTGCTTGGTGGGCAGCGGGAGGGGGGACACAGCTGCCATCTGAGGCTGCCGTCTGCATGCCCTGGGGGGTGCGACTGGGTCCTGCTGAAGACCCCTGTTTAACTCCCGGGTGTCGCTGAGCCGCCCCGACCCTGCCCGTGCCCTCTACACACATTCGGAGCGGATGCCATCACGGGGGGTGGGGTGGGGTGGGGTGGGGGGGGTCATGACCCCGCCCCAGCTGGTGTGCGGGCAGCGCTGGGCCTGGGTGGGAGATCACGCTGTCGCGGGCCCCTCCTCGGCTCTCGGGGAGGGTCCTTCCCGCCTCTTCCGGCTTCCGGTGCCCGGGCACCCCTTGGCTCGCGGCTGCCTCCTCCCTCTGTGCCTCTGTCGTCACGCCTGTCCTGTGTCTGTCTGCTCTTCTGTCTCGTAAGGACGAGTCCTGGGACGTGGGGCGCCTCAGTGCGGGATGGCCTCACGCTCACTGGCCGCCCTGGCACAGAGCCCGTCCACGCCGGTGGACGGGCGCTTTGGGGGACATCATTCAGCTCGCTGCTCCCCTAGCGCGTAAGGAGATGCCACGCCCGGCCGGCACACCGCCCACTGCCCCGTGCTGCCCTGTCAGCGTGGCCGTGGCTCCGGGCGGCCACGGGACCAGGAGGGCGAGCCGGGAAGGCCGGGGTGGGCATGGCTCTGCGCAGGTGTGGGGGGGGAGGGACAGGGTGCGCGCTCCTCGCATCCCCAGTACCTGATGCGTGTGGGGGGCATTTTAACCTCATCGCACACCAGCCTTAAACAGGAGAGTAAGGTCAGACAGCGCCCAGGAGGGTGGGCATTGGGACCAGCCACCGAGGGAGGCGGGGGGGCTTCTGCTGGCATCACGGGAGGGACTCCCGGATCCGCCCCTGCCTGATGCCCGCTCTCACACCCACAGGCCCGCCGCAGCCGCTGCCTCTGCTGCCAACGGCCTTCCCAGAGCCGAAGAGCCAGGAGCGGGCCCGTCGGCCAAGCTGCCACAGTCGGCGTCTCCCCCGGGTCTCAGCCCCCCTGCGAGCACTGAGCCGGCAGCCCCCGCGGGCGTGGGCACCACCGCACGGGCATCCACGTCGCCCCAGGCGGGCGGGACGAGCTCAGCGGCGCCCTCTGGGGGCAGCCGGGCAGCTGCGGACTCCAGGCTGAAGCCAGAGGCCCCGCTGGCGAAGGGTGAGAGCCCGCAGTGAGGGCACGGGGGCGGGGTGGTCCCCACACGGACTGGCGGCAGCCGCGGGCTCACTGGACGCACTTACCTGGTGGGCAGTGGGGCAGGTGAGGCCCCCCAGAGGCACACAACTGGGGCACCTGCGGATGGAATGGCTGCAGTAAGATGGTGGAGCCCAACCATTCCCACAGTCTCTCCCCAGAACCCCCCAATATGGCCCCTCTCTCCCAGCTCCAGGCCCAAATGCCAGCTCCCAGAAGGAGCTGGTGGATGGGCCGGCAGCGTGGAGGAGCCACCTGAAGCCCGTGGCGAAGAAGCACCCAACGGAGAGGTGAGGGGCAAGTGGGCGGGCTGGGGGGCTCCTGCGCCTGGACATGCCCCTGTGCCTGTGGGTTTGTGCTCACAGGGCCTGGCACATAGTAGGTGCTTAAGAAACGCACATCAATTGATCAACACAGCCACAGCAGGGATGTGGGCACGTCCCAGCATGGCAGGTGGGCAGCCAAGGCCAGCTCTGTCTGGGGGATGGGACATTTCACACCAGCCCGAGTGTGGTCACAGCAGCCTGTCCCTGAGTGATGGGACAGTTCACACCGGCTCACACCAGCTTGTGACGGGATGGCTCACACCAGCCTCAGTGACAAGGGTAGGCTCATACCAGCCCGAGTGACAGGGAACAGATCATACCAGCCTGAGTGACAGGGGACAATTCACACCAGCCCGAGTGACGGATGGTTCACACCAGCCTGAGTGACAGGGGACGGCTCACACCAGCCTAAGTGACAGGGGACGATTCACACCAGCCTGAGTGACAGGAGAGGATTCACACCAGCTTGAGTGACAGGGGACAATTCACACCAGCCTGAGTGACAGGGGATGGTTCACACCAGCCTGAGTGACAGGGGATGGTTCACACCAGCCTGAGTGACAGGAGAGGATTCACACCAGCCTGAGTGACAGGGGACAATTCACACCAGCCTGAGTGACAGGGGATGGTTCACACCAGCCCGAGTGACAGGGGATGGTTCACACCAGCCTGAGTGACAGGATGGCTCACACCAGCCCCAGCGACAGGGGATGACTCACACCAGCCTGAGTGACAGGGGATGGCTCACACCAGCCTGAGTGATAAGACAGCTCACACCAGCCTGAGTGACAGGAGAGGATTCACACCAGCCTAAATGACAGGGGACGATTCACACCAGCCTGAGTGACAGGGGATGGCTCACACCAGCCTGAATGAGGGGACGGCTCACACCAGCCTGAGTGACAGGGGACGATTCACACCAGCCTGAGTGACAGGGGATGGCTGACACCAGCCTGAGTGACAGGGGATAGCTCACACCAGCCTGAGTGACAGGGGACGATTCACACCAGCCTGAGTGACAGGGGACGATTCACACCAGCCTGAGTGACAGGGGATAGCTCACACCAGCCTGAGTGACAGGGGATGATTCGCACCAGCCTGAGTGACAGGGGATAGCTCACACCAGCCTGAGTGACAGGGGATGATTCGCACCAGCCTGAGTGACAGGGGATAGCTCACACCAGCCTGAGTGACAGGGGACGGCTCACACCAGCTGAGTGACGGGACAATTCACACCAGCCTGAGTGACGGGACGATTCACACCAGCCTGAGTGACGGGATGGTTCACACAAGCCTGAGTGACAGGAGAGGATTCACACCAGCTGAGTGACAGGAGGCTATGTTCCCATTGGAAAATTGAAAAGGCAGGAAGGCAGGTGGCTGGGTGGGTCCGTCAGGGGCCCTGCAATCCTCACTCGTGTGAACCGGCCTCTGTGGCCGAGGGACAAGAACACTCAGTGGGCCTGACCCCCAAGCACGTGGCCCACCTTGGGGGGGTGGGGCCGCAGAGACACACCTGTGCTCTGGGAGGATCCCAGGAGGCGGGCACACGGCCTCGGCTCACCACGCCCACACGCAGCCTTCCTCTGGTGGTGTGTGTGCCTCAGGCGTGTCTGGGTGCGGGGCCACGCCCCTTTCTCTGCTGACCCCCTGCCTTCTGACCAGGGCCCCGGAGCCGATGGAGCCGAGGGCGGGGTCTGCGCCCCAGAAGGTCCCTGGGAGCTCCGAGGGGGGCGTCTGCATCACCCTGACCCCCGTGCGGCCCGCCAGGACACCGGGCCCTGCTGGCCCCCAGCCCCGCCCCTCAGGTGATTCCCAGCAGGAGACCAGGGTCCCAGGGACCTCCCCGCCCCAGCCAGGGGACAGGGTCTGGGGTCGCCTCTGGGGGCAGCGTCCGGGCTGGGACTGTGGGCCATGCTTCGGGGAGGGGCAAGGGAGAGGGGTTCTGGCGGGCAGTGGGTGCGCGCACGCGGTGTGTGCCTGGGTGAGCACGTGTGTGCCCGTACGTGTGCACGTGTGTGTGTGTGAGTGAGTTCCCACCCTCAGTCACCCTGCACCCACGTCTGGCCCCTCTTCCCGTGTGGCCTGGAGCGGGCACCGGCCGGGCTGCGCTGATTCTGCTCTGCTGCTGGTGTGGCTGTGGCTGCACCCGGCACTGGAGCTGGGGGCCCGGGGGGCCCCCCGTCAGGCCTGTGTCCCATCCACAGCAGCCCCCTCCCCCGTGGAGCCCTCCCCCTCCGGCCGCAGGAAGCTGGCGGTCCCCCCCAGCTTGGACGTCTCCAGCAACTGGCTTCAGCCCAAACCCCCAAGGCAGGAACCCCTGGTCCCGGGCCGGCCGGACAGACCCCCTCCTCCGGACACGCCAGGTCAGCCCAGGGCCGGCCGTGCCTGTGGGGGTGCAGGCATGTGGGGGGGTGCAGGCGGGGGTGTGGACGAGGGGGGCCTTAAAGGGTGTCCGGGAGCTCCTCTGGCCTAGAGGAAGGGAGGCGGGAGGCGGGGGGGCGGGGGGCAGGGGGGCCCGGGGGGCCCAGCAGGTTGCAGGAGGCCGAGCCATGGGGTCTGGGGGGGGCAGTTGGGGGAGGGGAGGGGGGCTGGGGGGGCAGTTGGGGGAGGGGAGGGGGGCTGGGGGCTGGCAGGCCCGAGTGTCAGCCCTGGCGACGCTGTTGCTGGTCATGGAGGTGCTGAGGGCACTGCCCGCAGGCAGGTGGGCCGGGCGGCTCTGGGAAGCCTGGGACGGTGCCCGGCTCTGTCCCCGTGGGGACAGTGTGGGCTCTGCCGAGGGGCCTGCTGGGTAGACAGGGAGCTGGGGGTGGGGATTCAGGAGACGGGGACAGAGCTGGGGGGGTGAGTTGTTGGGGGTCAGACCCTAGTCCCGGATGCTCACCTGCCTCTCCCTTCTCCAGGGAGGCCCTTGAGCCCAGCCGATGCCCCCGCCTCCCCTGGCAAGGCGGTGACCTCCCCGGTCAGGGTGAGTCGGGCGGGCGGAGCGGGGGGGGGCAGGAGCTCAGTCCGGGTCTTGGACGGCCCTCACACCCCTTCCTCCGCAGCTGCACCCCGACTACCTGCCCCCCGAGGAGATCCAGAGGCAGACGCAGCAGATAGAGAGGCAGCTGGACGCGCTGGAGCTCAGGGGCGTGGACCTGGAGAGGCGCCTGCGGGCCGCCGAGGGGGGTGAGCTGCCCCCCCGTCTGCCCTTCCCTCCCCTTCCCTCCCCGCCCCCGCGCCCCCCCCCCCCCCCCCCGGCCTGGGGCCGCCCTGGGCCCGCCCGCCCTGCAGCGCCTCCTCCCCACAGACGCCTCGGAGGATGCGCTCATGGTGGACTGGTTCCGGCTCATCCAGGAGAAACAGCAGCTGCTGCGGCTGGAGTCAGAGCTGATGTACAAGTGAGGGCCCAGCCCCCGAGCCTCCTCTTCCTCCTCCTCCCCTTCCGCGTCCCCCTTCCTCTCCCCCTCCCCTTCTTCCCTCTCCTCATCCTCCTCCTTCTCCTCCTCCTCCCCTCCTCCTCCTCCTCCTCCCTCTGTTCTCCCTCCTCCTCCTCCTCTCCTCCTCCTTCTCTCCTCCTCTCCTCCTCCTCCCCTCCTCCTCCTCCCTCTGTTCTCCCTCCTCCTCCTCCTCCTCTCCTCCTCCTCCTCCTCTCCTCCTCCTCCTCCTCCCCCTCCTCCTCCCCCTCCTCCTCCTCCCCCTCCTCCTCTCCTCCTCCTCCCCCTCCTCCTCCTCTCCTCCTCCTCCCCTTCCGCGTCCCCCTTCCTCTCCCCGTCCCCTTCTTCTCTCTCCTCCTCCTCCTCCTCCTCCTTCTCCTCCTCCTCCTCCCCTCCTCCTCCCTCTGTTCTCCCTCCTCCTCCTCCTCCTCCTCCTCCCTCTGTTCTTCTCCCTCTTCCTCCTCCTCCTCTCCTCCTCCTCCTCCTCCCTGTTTTCCCTCCTCCTCCTCCTCCCCTCCTCCTCTCCTCCTCCTCCTCTTCCTCTCCTCCTCCTCCCTCTGTTCTTCTCCCTCTTCCTCCTCCTCCTTCTCCTCCTCCTCCTCCTCCTCCTCCTCCTCCTCCTCCTCCCTCTATTCTCCCTCCTCCTCCTCCTCCTCCTCTGGGCAGACTCACACTGTCCCCCTCAGGGCCCAGGACCAGCGCCTGGAGGAGCAGCAGCTGGACATCCTGGGGGAGCTGCGCCAGCTGATGGCCAAACCGGGTGCGTCCCCACCCTCCACCGGCCGCCCTCTCTGTGCCCGGGTTTCACTTGCTGCCCAGGGGACACCTGCTTCCAGCTCCTCCCGCTGTGTATGGGGGAGTGCACTACGCAGGGAGTGCTCTGGGTACGGGGGCCGTGCTGTGTGTTTGGGGGAGTGCACTACTGGGTGTGTGGGTTCTGTGGCTGAGTGGCTTGGTCCTGAGCTGTTTCCACATCTCTGTCCACATCTCTCTCGTTCACACTTCTGTCCACACCTCATTCTTACCTCTGTCCACACCTCTGTCCACATCTTGTCCACACCTCTGTCCACACCTCTGTCCACATCTCTGTCCACATCTCTGTCCACACCTTATTCATACCTCTGTCCACACCTCTGTCCACATCTTGTCCACACCTCTGTCCACACCTCTGTCCACATCTTGTCCACACCTCTGTCCACATTTGTCCACACCTGTCCACACCTCTGTCCACATCTCTGTCCACATCTCTGTCCACACCTCTGTCCACACCTCTGTCCACACCTCTGTCCATACTTCTGTCCACATCTCTGTTCACACCTCTGTTCACACCTCTGTCCACACCTCTGTCCACACCTCTGTCCACATCTTGTCCACATCTCTGTCCACACCTCTGTCCACCCCGGGCAGCCTGTGAGGCTGGGTGAGGCGGCCACGCGGTCCTTCCTTCCTTCTTTCTCCATCCGTCCGTCCGTGTTGCCCAGAACTCCGCACACCCTCTGCCCCAGGGGGCATGGAGCCCCCACCCCTCTAGTGGGGACCCTGGCGTGTGAGGAGCAAGGACACCGTTCTGAGGGGGTGTCGGGGCTCCGCTGATGCAGGCTCTCCCCACAGAGGCTCTGAAGTCGCCCCGGGAGCGGCAGCGGGAGCAGGACCTGCTGACTCAGTACGTGAGCACCGTCAACAACCGCAGCGACATCGTCGACTTCCTGGATGAGGACCGGCTCAGGTGAGGGGTCAGGTGAGGGGTCAGGTGAGGGGGGCTCAGGGGAGAGAGGGCCCAGGTGAGGGGGTCAGGTGAGGGGTAAGGTGAGGGGTTAGGTGAGGGGTCAGGTGAGGGGTCAGGTGAGGGGGGCTCAGGTGAGGGGAACCAGGTAAGGGGGGTCCAGGTGAGGGGTGGCCAGGTGAGGGGGGGCCCAGGTAAAGGGGGCCCCGGTGAGGGGAGGCCCAGGTAGAATGGGGAGCACAGGCGTCCCCAGGCAGCCAGGACTGGTCACTCTGAGCTCAGAGCCTTCGGGCCCTGAATGGACAGACCCACTACGTGCATTTGGAGAGTGAACCTCACCACGAACAGCGGGGCTCTGCTCCCCGGCCCCTGCTCACCTGGCCCGGGACTGTCTGCAGCGCAGGGACTGCTGTTCACACGGTGGCCTTGGGGTGCGGGGGGCCGCCAAGCGCCTGCGGTGGCCTGAGTGGGTGGGGGCGGGACTTCACGCCGTATTTCAGCTTCTTTATTTATTGGCTCATCAGAGGCCGGTGCACGAAAGCCTGGCATGGGGAGGGTCCCAGGCCGGCGACCAGGGCTGATGGGGGCCTTCCTCCGCTTGGTGCCGCCCCCTGGTGGTCAGTGCACGTCACAGTGAGCGATGGAACTGCGGTCAGACTCCCGCGGGGACACTTTTCACGTTAGCCTTTTATATACACAGAGTTCTGTTACTCCTCACCAAGGACGTTTTCCATCGGTTTTTTCTTTTTAGAGAGAGTGGGAGGGAGGGGGGGGACAGAGAGAGAAACGTCAGTCTGAGACGGGATCGGTTCCTCCTGCACACCCCGCACTGGGCACCCAGCTCACACCCGGGCATGTGGCCTGATCGGGAATCGACCCTGGGACCTCCTGATTCATAGGTCATTGCTCAGCCACTGACTGTGCCAGCCAGGCCATCTCTGTGTAAATACATGTCACCGCGTGTCTCCTGGGGCCGCCCTCGGCCCACCCCGCGTCTGGGCACTGCCCTCTGAGCCTCTGGGGGCGTGGCCGGAGCTGGGGGTGTGACTGGAGCTGGGGGCGTGGCTGGAGCTGGGGGTGTGACTGGAGCTGGGGGCGTGGCTGGAGCTGGGGGCCGAGGCTGGAGCTGGGGGCGTGGCCGGAGCTGGGGGCCGAGGCTGGAGCTGGGGGCGTGGCCAGAGCTGGGGGCGTGGCCGGAGCTGGGGGCTGAGGCCAGAGCTGGGGGCATGACCAGAGCTGGGGGCGTGGCCAGAGCTGGGCAGCTCCCTGTCTGGCCACAAAGGGTCCTGGCCAAGGTCGACTCAGACGTGTCACTCTGAGCTCAAGGGGCCCTGAGCCCAGGACATGCCTGCGCCCTCCTGTCCTCTTGTCAACGATGAGGGTCTGGGCCCAGGAGGGCAGGAGCTGCCCAGGGAGGGTGAGGGGCCCTGGAGCCAGAGGGGCTCTGGGCTCCGGTGTGAGGGTGACCAGGAGACCGTTTGCATTTCAGGGAGCAGGAGGAGGACGAGATGCTGGAGACCATGATCCAGAGGCTGGGTAACGGGTCTGCACTGGGGGAGGAGCCTGAGGGGAGGGGCCTGAAGGTGGGGGGGCCTGAGGGGGGAGTGGCTTGAGGAGGGAGGAGCCTGAGGGGAGGGGCCTGAAGGGTAGGGGGGCCTGAGGGGGAGTGGCTTGAGGAGGGAGGAGCCTGAGGGGAGGGGCCTGAAGGGTAGGGGGGCCTGGGAGGAGTGGCTTGAGGAGGGAGGAGCCTGAGGGGAGGAGCCTGAGGAACACCGTGAGGGGAGGGGCCTGAGGGGGAGGTACCTCTGGCCCTCAGTGCAGGAGGGGCGGGTCCAGAGCAGCTGGTCAGGTGGTGGCTCTAAGGCGGGCGGTGCTCCGGAGGACGGGGTCCTCCTCCTGCCGGGCCCGCCGCCCGCAGCGCCGAGGGCGGGGTGGGCCTGCCGGGACGAGGACGGAGGGGGGCGGTGGCCGAACTGGGCCGTGTCCTGAGTGTCCCCCTCTCAGACCTGCAGAGGAAAAAGTCCAAGTCCCGCCTCTCCAGGATCTGGTCCCTGAAGGGCAGAAGCAGGACCCCCGAGTGACCCAGCCTGGGAGCCGGGCAGGCGGGGGGACAATAAAGACACGACCACACGGTCTGGGCTCTGCCTCTGTTTGCCGTGCGCCTGGCAGTCTCGGCGATGCCAGGCCGGGCAGCGGGGGGCGGGGAGGGGGGTGGGGGGGGACAGGTGGCGGTCAGCTTGGCCTTGGGCTGGGTCGGGGTCGGGCTGAGCCTGACAGCCTCAGCGAGCACCCTGCCGCTCGGACCCGATCCGCCCAGCGCTGCCCCTGTGACCCCAGAGAGCAGCTCCCCTCGGCCGCTGACGCCCCACCGTGTGCGGGGCCGCGTGTGTGCGCGCGCGCGGGGGGGGGGGGGGGGGGGGGGGGGGGCTGTGTGCGGGGCCGGGGGGGGGGTTGTGTGGGAGGGGCCGTGTGTGTGTGTGTGGGGGGGGTTGTGTGTGTGGGGGGGCTGTGTATGTGTGTGGGGGCTGTGTGCGAGCCGTGGGGGGGGTTGTGTGGGAGGGGCCGTGTGTGTGTGTGTGGGGGGGTTGTGTGTGTGGGGGCTGTGTATGTGTGGGGGGGCTGTGTGCGGGGCCGTGGGAGGGGGGTTGTGTGTGAGCCGTGTGTGTGTGTGTGTGGGGGGGCTGTGTGGGAGGGGCCGTGTGTGAGCCGTGTGTGTGTGTGTGGGGGGGGTTGTGTGTGTGGGGGGGGGCTGTGTATGTGTGTGGGGGCTGTGTGCGAGCCGTGTGCGGGGCCGGGGGCACCCCCAGGCAGCTGGTTTCGGCGAAGCACCCACCTCCCGCCAGGCCCAGGCGGTCGGTCCCGCGGGTCCCAAGATGGAGTGGTGACGGCGGGAGGGTCCAGCCGGAATCCCGGGGACGAGGTCCGGGGTGACAGGGCGGGGGGTCGCCGCCGTGTGGCCTCGGCCAGGGCACTGCCCTCTGACCTCTGGTGGCCACTGGGATCGAGGGTCATGCGGGTGTGTCTGGGCCAGGGGGACAGCGAGGAGCCTCCTGTGGCTCTCCTCACCGTGCGGCCCCCTGGAGGGGAAGGTGGGGGTGGCAGGAGGCAGGGGCCCTGGGCGGTCAGCAGACTGAGGGGCAGAGATGTGGGTGGGCGGTCAGCAGACTGAGGGGCAGAGGCTGTGGGTGGGTGGTCAGCAGGGTGAGGGGCAGAGGTGTGGGTGGGCGGTCAGCCGGGTGAGGGACAGAGGTGTGGGTGGGTGGTCAGCAGGGTGAGGGACAGAGGCTGTGGGTGGGCAGTCAGTAGAGTGAGGGGCAGAGGTGTGGGTGGACGGTCAGCAGGATGAGGGGTAGAGGTGTGGGTGGGAGGTCAGCAGGGTGAGGGGCAAAGGTGTGGGTGGGCGGTCAGCAGGGTGAGGGACAGAGGTGTAGGTGGGCGGTCAGCAGGGTGAGGGACAGAGGTGTGGGTGGGCGGTCAGCAGGGTGAGGGACAGAGGTGTGGGTGGGCGGTCAGCAGGGTGAGGGACAGAGGTGTAGGTGGGCGGTCAGCAGGGTGAGGGGCAGAGGTGTGGGTGGGCGGTCAGCAGGGTGAGGGACAGAGGTGTAGGTGGGCGGTCAGCAGGGTGAGGGACAGAGGTGTGGGTGGGCGGTCAGCAGGGTGAGGGGCAGAGGTGTGGGTGGGCGGTCAGCAGGGTGAGGGACAGAGGTGTAGGTGGGCGGTCAGCAGGTGAGGGACAGAGGCCGGGTCAGCGTTAGGAGAACAGTCAGGCCCCTGACCCTCCTGCTGAGACCCGCCTCCCGCAGTGTGGCCTCTTCACCACCAGATGGAGGCAGAGGGCCACCCACAGGGCTGGACGTTCACAGAGAGGGACAGGCTCAGAGAGGCGGTGGGTCGGCCCTGAAGCCACACAGCACCTGGGTGCAGCCGGGACTGCGCCCAGACCCACCCCCCAGGCGGCTGGGGTGCACGTGGGGGCTCTGAGATGGGCACAGAGGGCTCCAGCCGTCAGCATGGGCAGTGGGGCTGGTCCTGTTGTGGGGGACCCTCTCAGAGGGGTCCCGCAGGGCCTGGGTCCCCTGTCCATCATGGCTGCTCAAGTCTGGAGCCTCCTGGGTGCAGAGTGGGCACCGTGGGCGCGGCGGGGGGGGGAGTCCGCTCGTGGTCCAGGCCCCGGCCTCAGGGCTGTCCTTGCCCCCAACGGGGCCGGGCCTGGAACCCACACCCTGGTCACTGCAGGACAAGCACCAGTCCGGGGGGGGGGTACCGGGCCACAGGCCTGTGACTTCCGTTCAGCCCCAGGTGGAGCAGGTGGCCATGGGGGCCACTGGGGAAACCCCCGGCGTGCAGGGGATGCCTGGCGTCACCACTGCCCACCCCTAACCTGGAGGAGTCAGCCCAGGTCTCACCCACCCTGGGCGCCCCCAACAACTTGCCAGGAGGCCTAGGGAGGCCACACCCCAGATGAGAGACTGGCTCCGCACGGCGCTGGGCTGCTGCCTGTGGGGCTGGAGACCTCGCAGCGGCCGGGCCTTTCCCTCCCCGACGTTCCCTCCCCGACGTGGCCCAGACGCCAGTCTCCAGCGGATGTGAGGGTGGGGGACCTGGGGGAGGCTGGTCCCTGGATGGCTCCCCTCACACTCGTGTCTTGCGTGTCTGGGGCCTGTGGCCTGGGCTGAAGGATGCTGAGCATAGGGACCCCGGGGCCAAGGCCTTGCCTGTGCAGAACCCAGGGGGGCTGGGCGCAGCATTGTCTGCAGCAGGAAGGGGGGTCAGGGGACGGAAGGTGGAGGGGCAGCCACGCAGGAAACAGCCCTGCACAGAAACTGGTGATGTGAGCAGTGCTCTAGTCCTTTGACAAGAGGGGAAACTGAGTCACAAAGGAGTGCCAGGCTCACATGGTAGGAGGGGCAAGCCCTCAGCACATTGGGGGCTCCCCCAGGAAGGGCCTGTGTGACGGGGCCCAGTGGGAATCTCAGCTTCTTGCCACCTGGCACTCCCCTCCCTGAGCTGCGATGGCTCCCACTCACCCTTGAGTCTGGACTCTGATTCCTGGGGCCTCCTGCCCAGGCCTGCCCCCCGGGGTTCCCAGCAGCAGCCTCGCCCGGCGGCTGTAGCAGGTCCTGAGAGCCCGTCTGCTGGCCAGTCAGCTGGTTGTCTCATCCTGGTTCTCGGTCCCGGTCAGAGTCCTGGACTCTCTGGCCTGAGCCTCCAGGTGCCTGCTGATGACGAGGGTGGAGCCGGAGATACACTGTTACATTGTTACAGGCTGGAGTGGGGAGTGACATTGTTACATTGTTACAGGCTGGAGTGGGGAGTGACATTGTTACATTGTTACAGGCTGGAGTGGGGAGTGACATTGTTACATTGTTACAGGCTGGAGTGGGGAGTGACATTGTTGTGAAATGGAGCTGGGAGTGACATTGTTACAGGATTGAGTGGGGAGTTACATTGTTATAGGATGGAGTGGGGAGTTACGTTGTTACAGGATTGAGCGGGAGTTACATTGTTGCGGGATGGAGTGGGGAATTAAATTGTTACATTGTTGCTGGATGGAGTGGGGAGTGACATTGTTACAGGATTGAGGGGGGAGTTACATTGTTGCGGGATGGAGTGTGGAGTGATATTGTTACATTGTTACAGGATTGAGGGGGGGAGTTACATTGTTGCTGGATGGAGTGGGGAGTGACATTGTTACATTGTTACAGGCTGGAGTGGGGAGTGACATTGTTACATTGTTGTGGGATGGAGCCTTTACCTTGCTAACAGAGATCCCACACACACCTGTCAGCAGCCCGCAGGCACTACAAGGTGCATTGGATTTAACCCAATTGAAATAACAATATCAGGAACATCTCATTTCACCACAAATTGAAATTATATCACATTCCTCTTAAATTAAAAAGCTAGAACCTTCTGTTTGCTCTCCCATGTTTGTGTAAAACTCAGAGATTTTAACACCGTCAGGTTTCCGTGTGGCCGTGTCTGTCCTCGTTTGTTTACAGGGGGAACTTTCTGGAAGGAGCTGGCTGGTGTGGTGGACTGGCTCCTCCAGGGGCAAGCGCAGGGGGGCTGGGGGCAGGTTCTCCCTAATGGGGAGGGAGCAGTTTAGGGCCTATGGGTTGATGCTTGGACCAGGGGTACCCTGGGGGCAGCTGCACAGGCCGGGGGGGCCAGGCAGGTGCGGGGGCAGCAGAGTGGCCACAGCACAGGGTGTGGCCCCGGTAAACTGCGGGCGACCGTGTGACTGGAGGCAGGCGTGGACCGCTGGACGGCCTGGGAGCAGGCCTCTGAGGAGGGCTCAGCCTGCCCTGGGTGAGGGGCTGGGTCGTACCCCCTCCCCCACCTCCCCTGGCTCCACAAGCCTGCACCCCGGGGCCCTGACAAGGACAGTCACCGTACGGGGTGCCTTCTGAGGACCTGGTCTCCGCCTGGTCACCGGCCAGACCCTCCCAAACAAGGTCACGGCGAGGCTCTGGGGGGACATGCAGTTTGGGGCATCTACCTGTGGACGAAGACGCCTCTCTTTTAAGCTTTCCCCAGGCGCCCGATATTTGCAGGTGAAAGTATCCTAAGGAGGGGGGGGGCGAGAGAGGGGCCACAGGCGGGCTTGCTGGGCAGGAGCCCCACCTCCCGTGTGGGCAGGCTTGTTGGGATGGACTCGGACCCGGGGCCTTGGGGGCAGCAGGACCTCAGCACCAGGGAACCCCGAGGAAGGCGCTCAGGGAGGCCTGGGCGTTGACCACTCACTCCTTGCGGCTCTCGGGGAGAGGCTGGGGGGCCGGGGGTGGCCACTCTCAAGCTGAAGAAAGTGTGAAGCCGGCACCACTCGTGGGGCGCTGCGGAGGGCGGGGGACGGTTCTCATGCCGACACGAAGGCCCTGCCGCGGGGAAAAGGCAGAGGAGAGGAGGGCTTCGCAGGAGGAGACTGAGTTCCGGGTCCCCCAAACCTCCCTAAGTCCACAGTGTGGCTCTGGGAAGGACACCCCCTCCTGAGGCCACACAACCAGCGTGGAGCATGAGGGAGACGCCCAGCAGAGCCGGGCAGGCAAGGTCCCGGGAGTCCTGGGTCTGGGCCGACACCCCGCTGCTGTCAGAGTCCTCAGCCCATCTAGAAGCTGCTTGCCCAGGGACGCCTGTTCCTGAGGAAAACACATCAGGGTTAGAGCTAGAGTTAGACTTAGGGAGACGGTTAGGGTTAGGGTTAGGGTTAGAGATAGGGCTAGAGTTAGAGCTAGGGTTAGTATTAGGTCTAGGTTAGGTTAAGAGTTGGGGTTAGGGCTGAGATTAGGGTCAGATGTAGGGTTAGGGCTAGGGTTATGGTTATAGGTGTCAAACCCCTGTTCCCTTACCAACATTCACAAAACCAAATGTGGTCAACACTCCACACCCAAACTCTTATCCTCACCCTAACCCTAACCCTAACCCTAACCCGAATCTTATCTCTAACCCTAACCCTAACCCTAAACCTATCCCTAACCCTAACCTTACATCTAACCCTATCCCTAGCCCAAACCCTAACCCTAACCCTAACGCTATCGAACATGCTAACCCTAGCCCAGACTTAACCCTAACCTTACCCCTATCCCTAGCCCAAACCCTAACCCTAACCCTAACCCTAACGCTATCGAACATGCTAACCCTAGCCCAGACTTAACCCTAACCTTACCCCTATCCCTAGTCCTAACCCTAACCTTAAACCTAACCTTATCTCTAACCCTAACCCTAGTCCTAACCCTAATCTTATCCCTAACTCTAACCATATCCCTAGCCCTAACCCTAGTCTTAGCCCTAACCCTAACCTTATCTCTAACCCTAAGCTTAGCCCTAACCTTATCTCTAACCCTAACCCTAACCCTAACCCTAACCTGAACCCTAACCCTATTGCTAACCCCAACCCTATCCCCAGCCCAAGCCCTACCCAAACCCTAACCCTAACCTAATCCCTAACCCTAACCATATCCCTAGCCCCTACCCTACCCTAATCTTAACCCTAACCCTAACCTTATCTCTAACCCTAACCTTAACCTGAACCCTACCCTAATCTTATCTCTAACCCTAACCTTATCTCTAACCCTAACCCTAACCCTAACCCGAACCCGAACCCTAACCCTAACCCTAACCCTAACCCTAACCCGAACCCGAACCCTAACCCTAACCCTAACCCTAACCCTAACCCTAACCCTAACCCAGCATTCTAGCTCCCAGAGGTCCAGGAAGTTCTAGTTCACATCTGACCACTCCAGAGACCCCGGGGGGTAACAGAGGTTGGGCTGTGGGGCTGGGGGTTCCCTCCTGCTCAGCTGTTGGGTCTGAACTTCAGGTGACCCCAGAGGCCAAGGTGGGGCGTTGTCACTGCAGAGAGCAGGGAGAGGAAAGGAGGGGAGGGGAGGGGTGGGGGACCCCTGCTGACCAGCCCAGGGCCCCTGTCAGGCTCCAGGCAGCCGCCAGTCCCCGCGGTGGGCCTCCCTCCCCTGGAAGTCACATGACCCGTCAGCTGACAAAACAGGATGACTCAGCCGGCAGCTGTCGGCCCCTGAAATAATGACAAAAACAATTAGCAATCCAAGCAGTAGCCTTTCCTTAATTATCTCCTCCGAGTTTAATTAACTAGCTAAATTATCAGCAGTAATGTAGGCATTAATTATGTCAAATTACAGCGTAAAACTCACAAAGTGTGGAAAATGTCAATTCAGCGCGGCTCACCTGCCAAGCGGGGGGTGGCGCGCGGGCGGACCTGTGGGCGGACGGGCGTGGGGCGTGGGCGGGCGCCCCGGGGTGAGGGCCGGGGCCCGGGCACGGGCGGTGCCCGCTGGGCTGGGTGGCGGCGGGGCCTTTGGGGACACGGGCGGGCGGTGGGGACCCCGGCTGGGACCGAGGGCGGGGGGGAGAGGCGCCTGCTCGGGGCCAGATGGCCGGGGTGCTGAATTATTAAATTATGAATATTAATACAAATCAGACACAAAAGAGGTAATAATTTTGCTGCCCTACAGAAATAATTAACATAATTTTGATAAATTACATGATAAGAGAACCTCAAAATGGAGGTAGATTTATCTTAATTAATATCTTGGACCCGCTCGGAAGGTAAAGTGCTCCTGGGGGCTGGGGCGGGTTGAGGCCGGGGGGGAGGAAGCCTGGCCCGGCTTCTCTTTGTCACCGGGGCTGGGCGGCAGGTGGAGGATGGGGGGACCAGGTGCACGGGGCCCCTAGGGAGGGGCAGGCCCTCCCTGTGCCTCGGTCTCCCTTCCTGGGCTCACAGGGCCTTTAGCTCTGACGGCACTTTGGCCAAGGTCTCCCCGCAGAGCACTGTGCCCGCCAGGTGAGCCGCACACCTGCCTGCTCACCCCACACCCGGTCAGGGAGGTGGCCCTGGCTGTCCCGTCTCGAAGGGTCTGAGCTGCGTCTGCACGCTCGTGGGCCCGCTGCTCCAGCTCAGGGGGTGTGTCCTAGGCAGGGCATTGGGACAGGACCAACGGGGCAGGGTGGTCTGTGGGGAGACAGGGAGGAGGCCACTGAACAAAGTGGGGGGAGGGACACAGGGAGCAGAGGTAACACAGGGCCTGCGATTCCTGCCCCCAGTCTCCATCCTTGTAACGTCTTACAGGTGAAACCGGGCTGGGAGGCCGTGTGCTAGGGGTGGCCTAGGAGGCAGAGCTTGAACCCCAGTGCAGACACCTCTCTGACCTGGCAGCCTCGGTTTTCCCACCTGTGAAATGGGAAAAGGACGCCTGCTCACAGGCGTTAGGAGGCAAGTAGTGACCCCTCCCTCCCAACACTGGACCTGCCAATGCTGCAGAGGGGAGCCTCGCTCAGTGCTCCCGGGGCGGCAGGAAAAGCCCCCGGACTCGTGTGAGGTCAGAGGGCTGGGGCTCAGCGATTGGCCAGGTCCAGGTGAGGTCAGAGGGCTGGGGCTCAGCGATTGGCCAGGTCCAGGTGAGGTCAGAGGGCTGGGGCTCAGCGATTGGCCAGGTCCAGGTGAGGTCAGAGGGCTGGGGCTCAGCGATTGGCCAGGTCCAGGTGAGGTCAGAAGCCTGGGCCTCAGGGATTGGCCAGGCCTCAGGCCAGAGACCTGGGCCTCAGGGATTGGCCAGGCCCCATCAGAGGAGGACAGTTTCCCGTCCATCTCGTGGTCTCTGGGTCTGCCGGGCTAGTGTGGCTCAGTTTGGGTTGCCACCTGTGAACCAGATGCCTGGTTTGGCGGCCTGATCCCCGGTAGGATGTGTGCAGGAGGCAGCCAACGTCCACGTTTCTTTTCCTCCCTCTCCCTTCCTCTCTCTCTGAAAATAAAAATATTTTTAAAAAAGTAAAGGGGCTTCGGGCTTGATTGTAAGGGTGTCAGGCTGGGGCGACCTCGTCAATCTGTTTTTTTTCTTAAATGTTTAATTATGAAATAAAAATTGACCCCACTTTTCAGCAGAGACCCCTAAAGCTGAGTGTGGGCTGCCCACCTCTTGGAAACACTACCAGGTAAGGGGGTCCCTGGCCGCTTTCTGGGCCAGCCCCACCCTGGCGCGGGGGTGTGGCCAGACGGAGGCGGAGCCTGTCTCGGAGGAGGGGCGGGGCCTGACAGTGGGGCGGGGACTCTGGGCCTGGCATCCCGCCTCGGCCCCGGTGCGTCCCGGAGCGCGGCCGGCAGGTGGCGCTGCGGCGTTTCCGAAGCCGTGCGGGCCCCGAGGACGGCTGGGTGCGCGGGCAGGCTGTCCCTGTGGGTGCGCGGGGCAGGTCCTCCCCGTGCACAGCGAACACGGGGTGCACACCGGCTCCAGGCACACCTGGCGCAGGCCTGCGGGTCCATTCCACACGCACACACGGAGCGGTCCCTTGCGTAGCCCTTCCATCCCCAGCTCCCTGCTCCTGGGCCTCAGCCCTCAGCCCTCCCTGCCCACAGGCCTCTTCCAGCCTGAGAGCCTCCCGTCCCGGCTCTCAGCTGCCCTGCCGCTGGCTTTCTCTGTTCGGGCACCCGGGAGCTGGGCACTTGGGGCTGGGCACTGGGGGGCGGGCACTCGAGGCTGGGCATTCGGGGTTGTGGGCACTCGGGGGGTGGTGCAGCCTCCTCCCCAGCTCACAGCGTGCCCGGCCTCGAGCGCTCACCTCTTGGCAGCTTTGCTGGGTGGGAAGCCCTGAGCTGGCGCAGGAGCTGTGATGGACACTGTCCCACGTGCACACGCTGAGCACCGCCCCAACACACACACACACTGAGCACCGCCCCCAACATGTGTACACGCTGAGCACCGCCCCCAACATGTGTACACGCTGAGCACCGCCCCCAACACACACACACCGAGCACCGCCCCCAACACACACTGAGCATCGCCCCCAACACACACACACACTGAGCACCGCCCCCAACATGTGTACACGCTGAGCACCGCCCCCAACATGTGTACACACTGAGCACCGCCCCCAACACGTGTACAGGCTGAGCACCGCCCCCAACACACACACACACTGAGCACCACCCCCAACATGTGTACACGCTGAGCACCGCCCCCACCATGTGTACACGCTGAGCACCGCCCCCACCATGTGTACATGCTGAGCACCGCCCCCAACATGTGTACACGCTGAGCACCGCCCCCAACATGTGTACACGCTGAGCACCGCCCCCACCATGTGTACACGCTGAGCACCGCCCCCACCATGTGTACATGCTGAGCACCGCCCCCAACATGTGTACACGCTGAGCACCGCCCCCAACACACACACGCTGAGCACCGCCCCCAACATGTGTACACGCTGAGCACCGCCCCCAACACACACACACCGAGCACCGCCCCCAACATGTGTACAGGCTGAGCACCGCCCCCAACACGTGTACAGGCTGAGCACTGCCCCCAACACACACACACACTGAGCACCGCCCCCAACATGTGTACAGGCTGAGCACCGCCCCCAACACACACATGCTGAGCACCGCCCCCAACATGTGTACAGGCTGAGCACCGCCCCCAACACACACTGAGCACCGCCCCCAACATGTGTACATGCTGAGCACCGCCCCCAACACACACATGCTGAGCACCGCCCCCAACATGTGTACATGCTGAGCACCGCCCCCAACACACACTGAGCACCGCCCCCAACATGTGCACACGCTGAGCACCGCCCCCAACACACACACACCGAGCACCGCCCCCAACATGTGTACAGGCTGAGCACCGCCCCCAACACACACATGCTGAGCACCGCCCCCAACATGTGTACATGCTGAGCACCGCCCCCAACATGTGTACACGCTGAGCACCGCCCCCAACATGTGTACAGGCTGAGCACCGCCCCCAACACACACTGAGCACCGCCCCCAACACACACACACACTGAGCACCGCCCCCAACACAGACACACACACACACACACACACACGCACACACACGGCAGTGGGACCCCGAGGTGGAGGCCCCGACGCCTGCCCCTTCCTGGGGCCGAAGAGCCACCTCGGATTGAGGACACGTTTCCCAGCGGTGGTCTCTGTCCCCCTGAGCTTGGTGGGTCCGGACAGGGAGTCGGGCTGTGCCTGCGGGTCAGGCAGGCGGCTCCGCCCAGCCCTGGGCCTGTGGGCGGCCTGACCTGGGGCAGCTCCCGTCTGTCTGTCCGGAGAAATGGCCTCTGGGGAGACCGCAGGCCGCTTGTCCTTCCCTGAGGCCGCGCCCGGGCCCAGTCGTCCTCGAGGGGCTGCCCTTCCCGGAACACACGCTGCTCCCGGGGCAGCGGCCTCAGCACCCCGGCCTGCGTGGTGGCCGGTGCCGGCTCCCAGGCCCTGCAGGGAGGACCTAGGCGGGGCTCGCCCAGGGAAGCCTCGCTGGTGCGTGCGTACATGTATGTATGCATGTGTATGGACATGTGTACATACAGAGGCACATGCAGGGAATGGCTGCCGTGATCCGCCACCGGGATGTGGCTGCCACGACAGAGGCAGCCGGGCTGGGGGGGTTGGGGGGGACCCTAGGGGAGGCCGGGGTGGGGTGGTGGGGGGACTAGAGCGGGGGCCGGGGCTGGGAGGGCCCTGGAGGGGGGTGAGTGGAGGCCCGGATGGGGTCAGGGGGGCCGGGGCGGGGGGGGGAGGGGGCGAGGCCGAACCCCTGCGGGGAACAGCCGTGCACACCGCCGCGCCCTCCCCCTCCCGGAGCCCAGGGTCCGCGCTGGGCCAGGTCGGCAGCTGCGTCGTCTGCTCCGTGAGCTGTTCCAACACTGGGGCGCAGAGAACACGCGTGATCAGACCCGCGGAACCTGACACGCAAACACACGAGTCACTACCGGCGGCCCGGCTGCACGGGCCAGAACATTCTGGTGCTGGAACGGGGTAACAAGTAGGGGCGGTGGGAGCAGGAGGGGGCGGTGCCTGACAACGGGTGGGGCCTGCCTGGAGGTGGGGCCTTGCGATGGGAGGGGCCAGTCAGTGGGAGGGGCCTGTCTGGGGGTGGGGCCTGTCCGTGGGAGGGGCCTGCCTGGGGCGGAGCCTGTCGATGGAAGGGGCCTGGTGATGGGAGGAGCCTGTCTGAGCAGGGCCTGTCCGTGGGCGGGGCCTGCCTGAGGGGCGGCAGAGCCACTGGCCAGGTGCTGCTGCTGTCCCTCTGGTCCACAGGGGTATTGTTGGGGCCCCATGGGGTCTCCCATCTGCTCTGTGCCTCACCCCAAGCGGGTTTCGGCTCAGGGCTCCGAGTAGGGGGGGCATAGTTCTTTCTTTTTTTATATGTTGTTGCTTTTGTTGCTTGAAACTTAAAAAGCAATCGCTTTTGCCGAGAGAGAATTCACGCCCCTCCGGTTGACTTGTATTCCCCGTGCTGAAGTCCCGCCATCGTCCTGTGAGTGTGACCTCTTTGGAAAGAGAGTCTTGAAGGAGAAATCAGCTAAGACGGTCCTGGGGTGGCCCTGACCCAGGACTGGGTCCCTCTAAGAAGAAGAGAGGCCGGTCATGTGTGAAGAGGCAGGTGCACAGGCCAGCGCCCAGGACTGCCGGCCGCCCCAGAGCCCATCAGGCGAGCAAGGGCTCCCCTGGAGTTGGCCCGTGACACCCGCTCTCGGACTCTGGCCTCCCGAGCGGACACAATGAACTCTGCGGCTTCGGGTCCCTGGTCTGTGCACTTTGTTCAGCGGCTGCAGGAAACCCCTACAATCGGGTACCAGGCACCTCTGGAGCGCCCCTCACCTCCCTGGGGTGGTGGTGGACTGCGTCCAGTGCAGGGGGCAGGACTCGGTGCCTCAGGCTGCGGCATCGCTTGGCTCCCTGACTAACTCGATTTCTGACTGCCTGTGCCTGTGCCCTGCCCTCTGGGGCCCGGCTCACCTGCAGAATTGACCTCCCAGGGCCGCCCAGTGCCAGAAAACCCTTGCCCAGGAACACACCTTCAGGTGCAAACCCAGCCCAGACCCTACCCCCCCGTCTATGGGTCCCACACTGTGGTCTCTGGCCCTGCCCTCGCCACCCAGGCCCCGGCACCAGACAGCAAGGGGCAGATGTGCCCCCAGAAGCTGCTGGAATGCCCCAAGCAGCCAGCCCTGCGCCTGCACCTGCCTCACCGTGCTCCTGGGAACCACTGCAGAGGCTCTTGTGCACGCTGCCCCCTGCCCCCCCCCCCCCCGCCCCCTGCCTGGGACCAGCCTCTGCTTCCCAGCACGGGGAATAACAGTGTCTTCCTTCAGGATACTCGGCTCCCAAAGCGAATGAGACAAACCCCACCACTGACCCCCGCCCCCGCCCAGTGCAGCGGAGACACGCAGGAGGGCCCTCCCCAGGGCGGCTCCACAGGCATCATCTCCCTCGAACCCCATGCCGGCCCCTTCAGTCAGTGGCTGTCACAGATGAGAAAAAGAAGGCTCAGAGAGGTCAGGCAACTTGTTCCAGGCCACACAGCAAACCATGGTGCAAGGGAGGGTTGTACAGAGCAGAACCCCATGGTGGGCCAATTCCAAAGGCCTCCTGTGGAGGGCCCCTAGGGAAGGCACCTGAGCATTCTTTAAATCAGTGTCAGCTGAATCCGAGGCGCCGGGCAGAGCTGCGTCTTGGAAACTCATCCACCGAGAAGGCTGGATGCGTTATCAGTATTGACTCTTAATTTGCTTCAGGTGTTGGGGGGAGGGCCCTTGAGATGTAGATTCAGCCGAGCCCCAGGAATGAGGGAATCAGTGGGGCCTGGGCCCACTTAAGCTCCTTTTTTTCTCACGTGAAAGTCCTTTTGTATTTTAGTATAAATAAACACGCTGCTGTTGTGTTTGATGCCTGTCTCTCCATCAGAGAGAACAGAGATTCCACCCAGCCCCAGCTTTTATTTCTATTTGTGTGTCCTCTCTTTCTTTTATTTCTCAATCCCCAGCTCCTCTACTCAGAAACTGGACCCATTCTCTTTCCATGCTGGACGTGGAGAAGAGAGAAAACCTCTATAGCCTCCCTCCTCCATGAGGTTTCTAAATACATTTTTATTGATTTTAGAAAGGGAGACGGAGAGCGAGAACGAGGAACATCCATGATGAGAGAATCACTGACGGCGGCTGCCTCCTGGGGGCCCCACACTGGGGGATGGAGCCCCCGACCCGGGCCTGTGCCCTGACCTGGAATTGAACCATGACCTCCAGGTTCACAGGTCAATGCTCAACCCCTGAGCCTTGCCAGCCGGGGGTCCCAGAATGTCTGACGTCAGGGGCTCAGAAACCCGTTTTAGGGAGAGGTGGCCCTGTGATCAGGGAGAAAACACAATTGTGTAAGAGAAACGGCCTCTGATGGATTCAATTATGTGTAATGTGTGTAATGGCGGCCCACGTTTCCATCCAGAAAATAATAGTAATAATTGCAGGCGGTCCCTCCCAGGGGCCCGGAGTCAAATGAAAATAATGCGAGTGAGTTCCTAATTGGCGTGGGCTGCGGGGCGGGGCCTTCAGGTGAGCCACGCCCGGCTTCCTGCGGCCCGCCCGCCCGCCTCCCCGCCCCCCTCCCTGCCATACAAGCGCCTGTCCCTGCCATGCGTGCCCGCAGGAGGCGCCCTGCCTCCACGCTTGCCTCCAGGTCCCCCGACCCCGCCCGGCCGAGGATGGGCCAGGACCAGCTCCGGTTGGTGAATGCGTGGGGGCCGCGTGGTGCCCAGGCCGGTGCCCAGGCGCTGCCAGGCGAGCCCAGGCTCCCTCACCTGCCCGCCCACCCCTGCAGGCCCCGCCCGGTGGCCCCGAATGCCCCCGCTCAGAGGGAAGGCTCACCGGAAGCGCACCCAGCACCCCGCCCACGGGTGACAGGCCATCGGAGGAGCTGGCGGCCTGCGTGACCCCACCCTCACGCTCCCCACCTGGCAGCTGGCCCGAGGCCGCCGGCGCCAAGGGCTCCCTCCCTGGCCGGTGGCTGCAGCTCGGCTTCCGGGGGCAGCAGGTCCCCTCGTCCTGGGGACTCCGAGCCACCCCTTCCTGAGAAGCACAGCTGTCACCCCCACTTGCAGGTGGAGGACAGGCTCCAGCATTCAGGGCGGGAGGGGGCGGGTCCCCGGAACCCCAGCTGGGGGTCTATCAGCAGCCCCCCCACCCACATCCTTGGGTTCTGTGGTCCCTGTGCCCCCAGCAGCCGGGTGCCCGGCCGGGGTCATGGCGGGGCTCTGGCTGGCGAGGGGCCAGGCTGCTTAGGGTCTCCCCAACCTTTGAGGGCCCTTCAGGCAGACACCCCCTCCGGTGCCCCCAGCCCCCAGCCCCCCACCTGTTAATCCAGGTCCTACCCAGGTGCTCGGGGTCCCGGCCCCTTTTACACGTTAGTGCACAGGCCCAGTTCAGTCCCCCGGGCACAGCACACACCAGCCGGCCGGGCCGGGCCTGGTGCCCACCAGGGGGCTTGGCGGCAGGCAGCTCTGGGGCTGCACCGTGTGGCTTCCTGTTTGGACCTGATGGACAGCGAGATCGACTCTAGACGAACCAATAGGTTGAAAAACAAACAAGGAGACGAATGAGCGTGTTGTGATGGAGAAAACACAGGGAACCCCGAGGGCGGGAGGAGGAGAGGCGGGTGAGGGGGCAGCACCTCTGCGCCCCCCTGGCCTGCGGGCACCACATCCACCAGCTCTTGATGTCTCTCCCCACGTCAGCCGGGGGCGCGATGAACAGAACACCGGCTCGGGGACTGGACTCCTCGCTGCCACTGGCCCGGTGCCCGCGGGGCAGCTGCCGCAGCCCCTGTCTGTGGGCAGCTCCAGCCGGCTCCCAGCACCCGCCTCTGGGCACCGCCTGGGAGGCGGACCCGCCCTGTTTACAGACGGGCCTGCGGGGCGGCTCCCCTCGGCGGCCTGGCCGGGGGTGACCGGGTCCTGCCACTCCTGGATCCTGACCCACAGCCCAGGGTCGGGGGAGGGGGGAGAGGGTGATCCCCCCCCCCAGCCTCCCACTCTGCCTCCTCCCTCCAGGACTGGCACCCCCGGCCCCGCCCTGCCTCTACCCTCCCTCGGCTGACACCCCCCTCCCCGCCTCGCCCCGTCTCCAGCTGCAATTACCGCTAATCAGATACCTGAGCCTCTCGCGAAGCTATTAGCAGCTCGCTCTGCCCGGTGGGAAATCAACCGGCTGGACAATTAGCTTCTTACTTGCAACTCAGATTCTGATGCAAGCAATAAACAACTCAGCACCCCTCCCCCTCCCCGGCCTCCCCCTGCTCCTGCGGCTCCTGCTCCAGACTCAGGGAGTTCCTGCCTGGCCTGGCCCTGCCGCCACCCCTGCCACCCCGGCCACAGCGCAGCACACCCCCTCCCTGGCCCGTGGCCTGCCCGCCACCTCAGGGGTGGGACCAGGAAGGGGGGACCCGGGCACGGTGACGATGAGCTGCGCTATTTGGGGGGACGGCCGCCCGACACCCCGAGGCTGGCCCAGGCCGGTCCGGGCTTGCATGCGGGCGTTGGGCGGCTTGGGCCCCGCGCCGGCTTGTAATTAAGCGGTTAATTGCGCCGGCGCCTGATGAGCTTTCGGGGGAGGGAGCCGGGCGAGCGAGAGGAGGTGTTGTGTACAGTTCAGAATCATTTAGAGGAATCGGGAGCTAATTTTGCTGTCTGTGCTTATTACTGCATTAATTTAATTTGGGTTGCTTTTAGCTCATTAACACATCTAATTAATTCGTTGACATCACTATTAAGATGTCTCTTTGAAATTGGCGTCTCCAGATAATCAGGATGGAGAGGCTGACACCGGGCGCGGGGCTGCCTGGGAACGAGGGGGGGGGCCGCCGGGCCCGAGATTCTCCGCAGCGGAGGAGCGAGGGGCGGGGCCGAGACAAAGGAAGGGGGAGCCCGCGAGCTTGCGCCTGGCCGGGTCTTAAATATTGAATCCGTTACAGAAACAAACAGCGGCCCGGCCTCCCCGTGAGGCCACCGGGCGCCCGGCTCCCGGCTCCCGGCTCCTGGGCCAGGGTCAGGGTCGGCTCCGGCAGAGGCTCCAGGGCCTGGGAGGAGCCATTGGGGCTGGGGGTGGAGGGCAGGGCCTTGGTGACCCCTTGGTGAACAGACGGGAAGCTGAGGCCAGGGCTGGGGGTGTCTCCGGAGGTCACAGGGGAGTTTAGGGACGTTTAGCAGTGCATGCTGGGAGCAGCTACGTCCAGGGTGACCGGCAGGTGTCCAGAGGGCCCCCCCAGGCCATCCCCCCCTCTGTCTCCTGGAAGCCTCCATTCGCTGGGGCCCGTGCATCCTCCAAGGTTTTTAGAAGGGGGGGTGGCTGTGGGAGAACAGGGACTGCAAGATGGGGGTGTGGCCTGCCTGAGTGTGGTATCTTCCAGGGCAGCCTCCAAGCCTCTCCTTGCCGTCTCCCCCTCCCTTTCTCACCGAGGGCAGAGCAAACCTATCTCTGCTTCAGAGTGGTCCCAGACGGGCCCTCCTCCAGGAAGCCCTCCTGGATTGCCCCTGGACGCCGCCGGCCAGCAGCTGCCCATGGCCATCTCTGCCTCATTCTTAGCAAAGTGAGAACGCGTTTGGCTCCTTACGAGTCAACGCCGCGCCCAGCGTGTGTGTGGCTCGGTGGTTGAGTGTCGGCTCCAAGAGGTCGCTGGTTCGGTTCCTGGTCAGGCCACGGGCCCGGGCTGTGGGCCGGGTCCCTGGTGGGCGTGCAGGAAGCAGCTGATCCATGTTTCTCCTCTCCTCAGTGTTTCTACCTCTCTCGCCCTCTCCCTTCCTCTCTCTGTAAAAATTAAAAAAAAAAAAGTATTTTAAGAAAATAGCAAACTCAAAGACTCAGCCCAAACCCACTACCGGTGGTTCTCACTCAACCTTCCTGATTCCGCGGCCCCTTAATCCAGCTCCTCATGGTGTGGTGACCCCCAACCATAACATTATTATTTTTTAAAATATATATTTTTATTGATTTTTTACAGAGAGGAAGGGAGAGGGATAGAGTCAGAAACATCCATCAGCTGCCTCCTGCACACCCTCTACTGGGGATGTGTCCCCAACCAAGGTACATGCCCTTAACCGGAATCGAACCCGGGACCCTTCAGTATGCAGGCCAACGCTCTGTCCACTGAGCCAAACCGGTTTCGGCTATAAAATTATTTTCGTCGCTACTTCGTGACTGTGGTTTTGTTACTGTTATGAATCGTCACGTCAATGTCTGTGTCTCCTGATGGTCTTAGGGGGCCCATAGGTTGAGCTCCGCTGCTGCTGCGGAGCCTAAGACCATCAGATATTTACATGACGATTCGTAACAGTAGCAAAATGACAGTTACGAAGTAGCAACGAAAATAATGTTACGGTTGGGGGTCACCACCACAGAGGAGCTGTATTAAAGGGTGAAAACCGCTGCCCTAGACAAACATCTCTCTCTCTGTCCATTCATTCAACACTGACTAAGCTCCTACTGCGCGCAAGCGTGCGGGACGCAGAGCAGGGCTCACGGCTTCTTGGGAAGAGCTCACACTGCGTGCCCCTTTGTTCGGGGGTCCTGAGAGGACGCCCGCGTGACCCAGGTCGCTAAGGGGGCTCCTCCTCTCTGGGAGGTGCTGCGGGGGACCTTTCCTGGGGGCGACGCCGGAGCTGGGCCTGGAAGGATGAAGAGAGGTTTGTCGTCGAGGCGATGTGTGTGAGAGCCGCCGGCGCTGGCCGGGCCGGGGGGAACTCGGGCGCCCCTGGGCCTAGGTGCGTGCCCGCAGGTGGGGGGAGGGAGCGCGGTGACGTGCAGCTGGCTGCAGGCCCAGGTGCCAGGCGGGCGCCCACGGACGGCCCTGCAGTGACCCGGATCCCAGCTAAGCCGGAGCCTCGCGCAGAAGACGGGAAGGGGCGTCTCAACATTCCTTATGATTCTATCTCCTCTCCGACGGCTCTCGCGCTAATTTCATTACGCAGCACAGGCCCGGTGATGTAATTACTGAAAAGTAATTTTGCAATAAACAGGTTTAAAGGTGTCGGGGTCCGTTATGAATTCAATCTCGGGCGAGAGTGGCGGGAGCGGGGACGGCCTCGAGGGGCCCGGTCCCGTGAGAAACCTGAGAAGTCCCGCGGGGCCACAGCCGGGGTCTCCTAACACGGGCCAGGGACAGGCGGGGCGCTGGGAGCCCCACGGCAGGGCCACTCCCGCCCTGCCCCCGGGGCCCCGGCTGCCCTCAGTCCCCTGTCCCCCCAGCACCCCAGGCCACATCCTCTGTCTCTTGCTGAGGACCCAGAACCAAATGCAGACCCTGTCTTGGTGGCCTCCACGTCCTCCCTCGAGACTCTGAACCTCCTCGCACTCCGACTGCTCTGTCTGCTCCCCTCCTGCCCCAGGGCCTCTGTCTGCTCCCCTCTGACCCCAGGGCCTCTGTCTGCTCCCCTCCCGCCCCAGGGCCTTTGCACAGCCGATCCGTCTGCTGGAGCTCCCTCTCCCCCACGTCCCTACCCTGGGCCCTGCTGACCACCTGAGCCAGCCCAAGCCCTGGACACGCACTCGAGGCCACTGGCCACGCTGTGGTCACCCTGTTCATCGTGGCCTCTTCGTGGCCTTGGCCCTGCCCGCAGGCTCCCTCCCCAAACACCAAGCACCTGTGCAGGCCGCACCGACCTATGAACCTGGAGGTCACAGTTCAATTCCCCGATCAGGGCACATGCCTGGATTTCGGGCTCCATCTCTCCTGTGGGGCGTGCAGGAACGAGGCAGCCGGTCCACAATTCTCTCTCATCACTGATGTTTGTCTCTCCTCCCTTCCTCCCTGAAATCAATTGTGCGGGGGGGCAACCAGGGGAGGCACCTGAGCATTCTTTTAATCCGCGTCGGCTGAATCCGGGGGGCCAGGCAGAGCCGCGTCTCGGAAACACACCCACCGAGAAGGCTGGATGCGTTATCAGGGCTGACTCTTCACTTGTCCCCGGCGTCCGGGAGAGGGCCTTGAGATGTAGATTCAGCCGAGCCGGGAACGAGGGAACGAGTGGGGCCTGGGGGCCTGGGGCCTGGGCCCACCCAATCTCCTTTGACCCTAACTTTTGGTGCAACTCCCTGGTGTTTTGGGGAAATAAACAAACACGGCTTCCTGGGCTCAGGGACCCTGTCTCTCCACCAGAGAGCACAGAGGTTCCACCGGCCCCAGCTCTTATTTCTATTCCTGCGTCTTCTCTTCTCTCATGTCTCAGTCCCCAGCCCCTCTCCTCAGAAACCGGACCCTCTCTCTCTCCGTGCTGGAGGTGGGGAAGAGAGGAAAACCCCCACAGTCAATAAAACATAGTTTTTTAAAAAAAAGGGTGAAGCAGTGGGTCTCTGTCCCACAGCCGACACTGAAAGATGGGGCTCCCCTGAGGGACATGGGACCCCCCCCCCCTCCCAGGGCAGTGGGTCCCCACCTCCCCCAGCAGCGCGGGCACCGAGGAGGCGGCGGGCCTGCGGACCGGCCCACAGGGGACATTCGTCTGCCCGTCCGTCCCCTCCGGTCCCGTGGCGGGAGCATCCCTCCTCCGGGAGCAGAGGTGACCAGGGCCTCCCTTCACCCCCTGGACCGCGGGCCCGGCAGCCAGCCCTCCTCTCAGGCCTGGCTGGCAGGGAGCGGGCGCCTCACATGTGGCGAGCGGAGCGCTGCTGCTCCGGAACCGGGCCGGAACCGGGCCTGAGCCGCCGGGCTGTGTGCAACGGCGGCCTCCGCGTCCGGCGGAGGGACCTGGGCGCCGGCCGGAACCCCTCCTCCTACCTCCCTGCCCCCCCTTCCCCCCTTCCCCGTGCACAGCGCGCACCCAGCCCAGCGGCGATGCAGAGCCGGGCCGGCAGGGAGGCGAGCGTCCGAACCGCCTCTGGCCGGCTGACGGCCACCGCAGGGGCTGAGAGCAGGGCTGGCCCCAAGGCCTGTGGCCGGGCTGAGGGCGCCCACATCGGCCTCTCCCGACACAGCACGGACCCTCCGGGCACGGAGCCCCAGGGGAGAGGCCGGGCGCTGCACCGGCTCAGGAGAGGGGACGGGGGAGGGGACAGGAGGGGGGATGGGGGAGGGAACGGGGGAGGGGACGGGAGGGGGGACGGGAGAGGGGACGGGGGAGGGGACCGGAGGACAGGGGAGGGGAGAGGGGATGGGAGATGGGACGGGGGAGGGGACAGTAGGGGGGATGGGGGAGGGGACGGAAGGGGGGACAGGGGAGGGGAGAGGGGATGGGAGAGGGGACAGGAGAGGGGACGGGGGGATGGGAGAGGGGACAGGGGAGGGGACGGAAGGGGGGACGGGGGAGGGGAGAGGGGACAGGGGAGGGGACGGAAGGGGGGACGGGGGACGGGAGGGGGGACGGGAGAGGGGACGGGAGGGGGGGACGGGAGGGGGGATGGGAGGGGGATGGGGAGGGGACGGAAGGGGGGACGGGGGAGGGGAGAGGGGACAGGGGAGGGGACGGAAGGGGGGACGGGAGGGGGGGACGGGAGAGGGGACGGGAGGGGGATGGGGAGGGGACGGGAGGGGGACAGGGGAGGGGACAGTTGGGGCTTTGCGGGCGGCTCCCGGGCCCAGGGCGCTGACGCAGTGGAAACAGAGCTGTGGGTTCGCCCAGGGTGGCGGTTGCTGTGTGCGCCAGGCGGTTGCCCAGCGACGGGGCTCAGTGAGGCCGGTGGCACAGGGTGGCCCTGGGGAACCTCGCCCCCCCCCCCCCCCCCCAGTTACCGGGTGAGGACTGGCTCTGGGAGGAGCCTCCTGGGAGCAGGGCTGGGCGGCTTCAGGCCCCCCCCCCCCCCGCGGTGCCCATCCCAGCCTGACCGGCCCAGGCCTGGGCAGGTGCACACGGGGGTGGGGGGGCTAACACTCCGTGCCCACCAGCCGGGCGGCTCCGTCAGGGTGGCCGGGGGCCGGGGGAACAGCCCAGCCTTTGACGGGGGCCGGGCGATGGCCGGCTGGATCGGGCCGCACCCCCTCCCAGGGCAGAGCGGGGGCTGAGAGCCCCGAGGAGCCCCCCGCCTGTCACTGCTCAGCCCGCCTGCTGGGGCCACAGAGACTCCCAGGGCTGCAGGGCATTGTGGGAAGCCCCCCGCAGGGTGCACATCCCTGTGAGGAGGCTCCTTCAGGCTGGCACCCACCTTGCAGGAGGCTGCCCACCCTCAGGGCTGGGAGAGGGGAGGGGCTGGGAGAGTGGCGGGTGGAGGCCCCGGCCCCAGGTGGACCCCCTGAGTGAGCCAGGCCGGCACGGGGGGGGGGGGGGCCTGGCAGGACAGGCCCTGCTGCCAGGATCAGCCGGTTTACCCAACATTCACACACGGTTAAAGACAGGGTCCACCATGGGCACATCCCGACACAAAGGGAGGCGAGAGGTGGTTTCGGACGGACGGACGCACGGAGGGACAGAGGGACAATGGTGGGCGGAAGGATGGACCTCAGGCTCCTGTGGCCCTGGCTTAGCCTCGGACCCGGGTTCAGCCCAGCAGGCCCGCACGCAGAGCCTCCTCCCCCACTCGTGGGGCCCCCTCAGCCCCGGGGGGGGGGTGCAGGCAGGACCGGTGCTGTGCCTGGAGGGGACTGTCTGTGGGGGGCGATGGGACCGGGTGTCCTGGGGGGACAGAGGGAGGAGCACACAGCTGAGGACCCTCTGCCGGTGTGCCAGGCCGGGCGGCTCTGGGGCCGCCTCCCGATGGCTCTGCGGGGCTCGCTGTGGGCGGCCGGAGGGCCAGCCTCCTCCTGTCCAGCCTCCTGCCCCCACGCGTGCTCAGTCCCACGGGCCCTTCCCTCCCGGCCGCCTCGGTGCACACACACGCCAGAACACGCCTGTCCTGTGCGTGGCTGCTGCCCGGCGGCCTGGCCCGGCACTCGGACCCCGACTGCCCTCGGGGGCCCTGGGGCTGGGCTGTCTCATTCCCCCACCCCGTCCCCTCCTCCCGCTACCTTGTCATCAGAAAACACTCCCAGCGTGTCTTTTGTCAAATGTCAGCCAAGACTCTTTTAAATGTTTAAATAAATGTAAAGAAAAGAAAAAACACTCCCAGCAGTTGTGGGGGGAGAGGGGGGTGAAGGCTGGGTTCAGCTTGGGGTGGGGGGCTCAGGGCAGCGGGGAGGGTGGAATGGGGGGCCCTTTCTGCTCCCCCCGCCCCGGAACGGAGGGCATGGCTCCAGCTCCCGAGACCGCAGGTCCTCCCGGCCCCCTGGTCCCGGGTGGAGCTGGGGTGGCTTGGAGGTGGGGTCTGGGCTAATTCGGCCGCCCTCCCCGCCCTGCCCTTCCCCGCCTGCTGCCCGCACCCTCAGGGCCTGCTGGCCACTGGCCACTGGCCACGGGTCCAGGCGGGGGAGGGTGTTGGGGGGGGTTGGCCGAGGACGACAGGAAAGCAAAGGTCTGGCCTCGAGCCCCCAGGCCTCATCCCCTCTGCATGCCACCCCCTCCCCGGGCCCTCCCCGCGCCCTCCCTGCCCCCTCCCCGTGCCCACTCTGCCTCCCTGGCCTCTGGGGGGGGGAGGGGTGTCCTTGGGACAGAACCTTGGGGAGCCCACAGGGGCGAGTGCAGGGGACTCGTGTGTTTTAAGCACAGTACACACAAAGGGTGTGATAAATATTTAATTTCGCTTTATTAAGTACCAAATTGGTGAGGGCTGACACTTTATTAAAGTGTCAAAGTGAGTGCTGGTACACTAATCATTTATTCTAACGAGGAGGCCGTGCGGGGCTGCGGGGCGGCGCCCCGTGAGGTCCCACCTGTTACACCGTTGTTAGCACCTGGAGGCTCTCATCACCCACAGCCAGCCCGGCCTCCAGCCCAGCCCAGCGCAGCCCTAAATGAGCCGGCCGCTCCCACCTCTTTGAATTCCTGACCAATGGGATGTGGCCACAGGCTCCCTGCCTCCTGGATTTCAGGCTGGTTGAGGCCACCACCCACGAAGCCCCGAAGCCCCGACGCTCTGGCCCTGTGGCCGTCCCCCACCCCGCCCGGGGCCCTGGCTTTGAGCTCAGGGGGGAGCTCGGTCCAGCTCAGTGGTTGCCCCGCAGCGAGGGCTCCAGGAGTGACGGGGAGACTTAAGGCAGAGAAGCTGGAGGACCCCACTTCCTCCACGCCCTTCCTCCTGCGGGGTCCCCTTCGGCGGCTCCCGTTGGCCTCCGGGCACCTTGAGCTCACCCCTTTCTCTCCTGCTGCCCCTCCGACCCCCCAGCTGCACAACCACTCCCCACCTCCTCTCCTGACACCCTGACCTGAACCTCGTGAAGGCCTGCAGCCAGCTCATCGACCCCCAGAGCAGCCTCCCTGCTCTCTGTCCAGACACCATCTTTCCATCCACCACCACTACCCACTGATCCATCCGTTCATCCATCCATTATCTATCCACCATCCATCATGTCTATCCACCCACCATCCATCCACACATCCAACCATTATCTGTCCACCATCCACCATCCATCCACACATCCAACCATTATCTGTCCACCACCCACCATCCATCCACACATCCAACCATTATCTGTCCACCACCCACCATCCATCCACACATCCAACCATTATCTGTCCACCATCCACCATCCATCCACACATCCAACCATTATCTATCCTCTATCCACCATCCATCCATACATCCAACCATTATCTGTCCACCACCCACCATCCATCCACACATCCAACCATTATCTGTCCACCATCCACCATCCATCCACACATCCAACCATTATCTGTCCACCATCCACCATCCATCCATACATCCAACCATTATCTATCCACCATCCACCATCCATCCACACATCCAACCATTATCTGTCCACATCCACTCCATCCATACATCCAACATTATCTATTCACCACCCACCATCCATCCACACATCCAACCATTATCTATCCACCATCCACCATCCATCCACACATCCAACCATTATCTATCCACATCCACTCCATCCATACATCCAACATTATCTATTCACCACCCACCATCCATCCACACATCCAACCATTATCTGTCCACATCCACCATCCATCCACACATCCAGCCATTATCTGTCCACCATCCACCATCCATCCATACATCCAACCATTATCTATCCACCATCCACCATCCATCCACACATCCAACCATTGTCTATCCACCATCCACCATCCATCCACACATCCAACCATTATCTGTCCACCATCCACCATCCATCCACACATCCAACCATTATCTATCCACATCCACCATCCATCCACAATCCAACCATTCTCTATCCACCACCCACCATCCATCCACACATCCAACCATTATCTATCTACATCCACTCCATCCATACATCCAACATTATCTATTCACCACCCACCATCCATCCACACATCCAACCATTATTTATCCACATCCACCATCCATCCATACATCCAACATTATCTATCCACCATCCACCATCCATCCACACATCCAACATTATCTATCCACCATCCACCATCCATCCATACATCCAACCATTATCTATCCACCATCCACCATCCATCCATACATTCAACCATTATCTATTCACCCATCCACCCATCCATCCATCATGTCTATTCACCCACCCAACATCTATCTATACATCCAACCATTATCTATTCACCCACCCACCATCCATCCACACATCCAACATTATCTATCCACCATCCACCATCCATCCACACATCCAACATTATCTATCCACCATCCACCATCCATCCATACATCCAACCATTATCTATCCACCATCCACCATCCATCCATACATTCAACCATTATCTATTCACCCATCCACCCATCCATCCATCATGTCTATCCACCCATCCATCATCCATCATCATCCATTATTCAATCATCCATCCATGCATCCATCATCCATTCATCCATTATCCATCCATTCGTCCACCCATCCTCCCATCCATCCATCATGTCGATCCACCCATCCATCCATCATCATCCATCTATTATCCATCCATCCATCCATCCACCCACCCACCCACCTATCCATCTATCCATAATGCATCCATCCACCATTTATGTATCCATCCACCATCTCTGTCCATCCATCCTCCCACCCACCACCCACCTATCTATCCATCCATCGTCTATCCATGTATCCATCTACCTACCTGTCGATCATGTATCCTTTATCTGATTGTAAGAGTCCCTGTCCTTGTAAACATTAGGAAAGTCCAAAGCGTACAGGAGAAAACAGTCTGACCCAGAGACCCGCTCCAGGGCCGCTCCGGGCAGCGTCTCGCTTGTACATCAAGGGCCATAGGTGCCCGGATGCTGTAGGGACACGAGGGCCGCCCCTGTCTCTTGTTCTCCCTGGACCCGGTGAGGTGGGGAGAGTTCAGGTCTATCCAGGTGTGTGGCTGAGTCAGGGGCCCCGTCCAACCCGCAGAGCCTGGGAGGATTCACCTTACATGAAAAGGCAGTTTGCAGCCTGAGCGAGAGAGGCGTTGAGACTGTCGCGGGGCCTGAGGGAGGCCAGGCCCTCACGGGGGTGGGGTGGGGAGGGCGGGTGTCAGGCTGGGAGACACGGAGCCGCTGGCTCTGAAGACGAAGGAGGGGGCGATGCGCCAGGACACGTCGGTGACCCCCAGGCTGGAAAAGGCAGGCCAGACGCCGGAGCCCGCCGGTGGATAGTGACCGCACGGCCGCGGGGCACGCAGGCAGGACCCCTCCCCACGGCGGCGCCGCGGCCCCCACAGGCCCCTTCCCGAGGTGCTGCGCCCGGAGGAAGCGCAGCGGGGGCGCAGCGCTTGGCCTCAGCGTCCTCACCTGTGAAATGGGATTGCGCGCACGTGAGGGCTGGGCGGTCCCGCGCGCCGCCGCCAGGGGTCGCCCCTCCCCGCTTACAGGCCCGCCCCGAAATCACAACTCGCTTTTCATCACCCGCTGGCCTCCAGCTGCTCCTGTCAACACCTTCTTAATTCACCGCCCAACTGACAGCTGGAGCCAGGGCCCCCCACCTGGGGCTGGGCATGCGAGGGGTGGGGGGAATCTCCAGGGAACACTGCGGGGTGGGGGGGGTCTGGGGGCTGCAGGGTCCACCCCAGCGCCCTCTCTCTCCTGGGATCCTCAGGGGGCGGGGCACAACCCATCTGCCATCCGCACCCCCAGCTTCCCACGGGGTTCTCACCTGTCAGTCCCAGCTGGGCCCTCTGGAGCCCACAGGCAGGGGGCACCCCCGACAGCAGGGACCCGAGCCCTCAGGGGCAGGGGGGCCCGTGCCCAGGTCCTCCTTGGTGGTGCCGCTGGCTGGCACCCTAGCGGCCGTGTCCAGCCGGGCTTCGGCTTCCTGTTTGAAAGAGGCCTCTGAGCACCGTCTGGGGCCCACGCCCATGGGTGCTGGCAGGGGGCTGGCACGGAAGCTGGGGGGGGGGGCGCTGTCTGTGGGGGCCCCTCTGGCTCCGCACACGGTCAGGGGGACCCTCGTTAGGGTCTCAGAGCGGGTGGGAAGCCAGAAGACACCGGGGTGTGTGGGTGTGAGCTTGGCCAGGGGTTGCTGTGTGTGCTTAGGGAGCTGAAAGTCCTCTCTGGGCCGGGAAAGGAGCAGGTGGGGAGCGGCGGAGTCTGAGGGTCTACATGTTGGGGGGTGGTGGCAGCAGGCAGCTGTGCCCACACGGAGATGGAGGAGCCGCGCCCCCATCCCCCCTTCCTCCGTCCCTCCGGGTTCCGCTGGCCTCTCGGGAGGCGGGAGCCGTGCAGGGACAGGGCCCCGGGGTGGGGTGGGGGCAGCGGGCAGACCAGGCGGGACGCCCCGAGCACAGCCTCCCCGCCAAGCCGTCCTCGCCGTCCGCACACGGCTGCCGCTCCGTGATGTATGAGGCCCCCACCGGGCGTCTTGGAAAGCCATTTGGGGTCGGGGCTTTGATGACGGCGCCTGGGAGCCTCTCCCGGAGCGTGAGCCAAACAGCACCCAGCACCCAGGTCAGAGGCGCCCGCAGGGTCCGCCCGCGGGGGCTGGGGACGGGCAGGGACAGGCAGGGGTGGCTGTGCCGTGGGGACCACAGGAAGCCGGCAGCAGTCGGTTGGCGCAGTTTGTGCACTGAGGCGTTTGCGTGTGAATCGACACCGGCTGGGGTTTGCGTTAAAACTCACTCCTGGGCACGCGTGTGGTACCAGTGTGGTCCCCGCATGGTATGTGTGTGTACCCGTGTGGTACCCATGTGGTACCAGTGTGGTACACGTGTGGTACCACTGTGGTATGTGTGTGGTACCCATGTAGTACCTGATAGGATCAGGCCTAAATGGGCAGTCGGACATCCTTCTCACAATCCAGGACTGCTGGCTCCAAACTGCTCATCTGCCTGCCTCCCTGATGGCCCCTAACCACTTCTGCCCACCAGCCTGATCACCCCTAACCACTCCCCTGCCAGCCTGATCACCCCTAACCACTCCCCTGCCAGCCTGATCACCCCTAACCACTCCCCTGCCAGCCTGATCACCCTTAACCACTCCCCTGCCAGCCTAATTGATGTCTAACTGCTCCCCTGCCAGCCTGTTTACCTCCAACTTCCCTCCTCTGCTGGCCTGGTCACCCCGAACTGCCCTCCCTTTCAGGCTTGATCAACCCATCTGCCCTCCCTTGCAGGCCTGGTCCCTCCTAATGGCCCTCCCCTGCTGGCCATCTTGTGATGGCTATCTTGTGTCCACATGGGGGCAGCCCTCTTGTGTGTTGGAGTGATGGTCAATCTGTGTATTACTCTTTTATTAGATAGGATAGAGGCCTGGTGCATGGGTGGGGGCCAGCTGGTTGGCTCTGGAGGGTGTCCTGGATCAGGGTGGGGGTTCCCTTGGGGTGTAGGGCGGCCTGGGCGAGGGGCCTGTGGTGGTTTGCAAGCCACCATGCCCCCTGGCAACCCAAGTGGAGACCCTGGTATCTGGGGTTTATTTATCTTCTACAATTGAAACTTGGTAGCATGGAGTGGAGCCAAGCCTTCTGCTTGCTCTGTGGTGGCAGCCATTTCTGTTGGGATTTATTTATCTTCCATAATTGAAACTTTGTAGGCTTAAGTGGAGGCCTAGGCTGGCCAGGGCAGGTGGAAAGCTTGGCTTCCTCCATCTCCAGGTGCAACTCAAGCCTCCTGCTCTCTCCTGCTCCGTGGCTGCTGCCATTTTTGGGGGGATTTATTTAACTTTTATCATTGAAACTTTGTAGCTTTGAGTAGAGGCCTAGGCCAGCAAGGGCAGGCAGAAAGTTTGGCTTCCTCCATTGCCGGGGAAACCCAAGCCTCCCTCCTGCTCTCAGTGGCCACGGCCATCTTGGTTGCAGTTTATTTGCATATTTGCTCCTGATTGACTGGTGGGTGTGGCTTGTGGGTATAACAGAGGCACGGTCAATTTGCGTATTATTCTTTTATTAGATAGGATAGCCCAGCTGACGGGGCTCCGTGGTCGAGCACTGATGTATGAACCAGGAGGTCACGGTTCCATTCTCAGTCAGGGCATGTGACCGGGGTGCAGGCTCGGTCCCCAGTGTGGGGCGGGCAGGAGGCAGCAGATCAATGATTCTCTCTCATCACTGATGTTTCTCTCCCTCCCTCGCCCTTCCTCTCTGAAATAAATAAAAAATATATTAAAAAAATACAAACAATCCTATCTAATAAAAGAGTAATATTCAGGTAAAATGGGGGTGCAGGGGGGGGTATCCCGGGGCGAGTGTCAAGATGGCCGCTCCAGTGGGGGCTGCTAGATAAAATAAATGCTATTAAAAAAAAAAGGAGAGAGTAATATGCAAATCGACCGTACCTTAGCTACACATAAGCCACACCCATAAGCCAATCAGGAGCAGATATGCAAATAAGCCCAACCAAGATGGCTGCAGCCACAGAGAGCAGGAGGGAGCCTAGGGTTGCCCGGGTGATGGAGGAAGCCAAGCTTCTGCAGCCCTTGCTGGCTCCAGCCTCCACTTAAGGCTACAAAGTTTCAATTACAGAAGATACATGATCCCAACAGAAATGTCGGCAGCCACAGAGTGAGCAGAAGGCTTGGCTCCGCTCCAGGCTACAAAGTTTCAATTGTAGAACATAAATAAATCCCAGATCCCAGGGCCTTTGCTTGGATTGCTGGGGGTATGGCCAGCCTGCAAACCTCCACAGTCCCCTCGCCCAGGCCACCCCACATCCCAAGGGAACCCCCACCCTGATCCGGGACACCCTTCAGGGCAAACCAGCTGGCCCCCACCCATGCACCAGGCCTCTATCCTATCTAATAAAAGAGTAATTTGCAGATTGAACATCACTCCAACACACAAGAGGGCTGCCCCCATGTGGTCAAAGATCCTGCCCCCGTGTGGACACAAGATAGCCACCACAAGATGGCCAGCAGGGGAGGGCCATTAGGAGGGACCAGGCCTGTAAGGGGGGCAGTTAGGAGTGACCAGGCCTGCAGAGGAGGAAAGTTGGGGGCTAGGGGATCTGGTGTTCCAGGGCCAGAGCTGCTGTGTAAGGCATGGAGGCTGGAATCAGCATGGGGTTTGGGGGCCCCCCAGGAAGAGAGGCTAATGCAGCTCCTGTGCAGGCCCTGGGGTCAGGGGGTGCTGTGTGGGGTGGTGTGTGGGGGTGCTGTCTGTAGGGTGCTGTGTGTGGGGGTGGTGTGTGTGGGGCACTGTGTGGGGTGCTGTGTGTGGGGGTGCTGTGTGTGGGGTGCTGTGTGTGGGGTGCTGTGTGGGGTGCTGTGTGTGGTGGTGTGTGGGGGTGCTGTGTGGGTTGCTGTGTGGGGTACTGTGTGTGGTGGTGTGTGGGGTGCTGTGTGTGGGGTGCTGTGTGTGGGTGCTGTGTGTGGGTGCTGTGTGGGAGCCCCCCAAGATGCTGGCTGCTCACTCTTGATAAGAGGGGAGGATGGGTCTGCTCGGTTATTATTCCAATGGATGCATCTTTAATCCTGTAATAAAGTGACAATTTCCATTTTCCCAGGCCATTTATTCCCACAAAATGGCCGAGGTCACGACCTGCTCTGAAAACGCAGCACTGGATGAGCCAGACCCCGCGGGAGGGGTTGTGGGGGGTCGATGGGGTGCTTCCTTAGGGGCCCTGCCTCCCAGAGCTGGGTGGGGCGGAGGGGCCGGTGTGGGGGCAGCCCCTCTCCGTGGAGGGTGCCTGGGCACCCCGAGACGTCCCCCCTGGCCGGCTGCCACCGCCCCAAACCGGCTCAGGTCAGCACGGTGGTGAGCGGGCAGGCCCCTCGCGGCTCCGAGCAGCAGAGACGCTGTGTGAAGCGCAGGTCCCCGGGGCACACTGTTCGGGCCTCATCTGGGCCCGGGTGGGGGAGGGGGGTCTTTGGGGGGGGTCTTAGGGTGCTCCTGCTCCTTCCAGCGCCTCCTCCCACCCCAGGTCAGTGTGACCCCACGCCCAGCTGGGGGCCCTGTGGCACCACTGGGGGCCGCAGGCAGCAAGCCCCACGGTGGGGGCGGGACGACGACGACTCAGGACCCTCCTGGGAGCCGGACACCCTCAGGGACCCGAGTGAGGACCGGCTCCGGCGACAGCCACCCGGCTGTTGACCAGCGATTCCGACGCCCAGCATTTCACCCCCGTCCGCCTGACCCTGCAGGCGAGGCTGTGGCGCACCCCCACCTTAAAGACGGCCACACCGAGGCCCGCCAGCAGGCGGTGGAGTCCCCACGGGGTCCCCAGAGCCCTCCTCCCGGGGCCCACGCCCTCCCAGAGGGCAGAGGGCTCCCTCCTTCTCCCGGATGAGACTGTCGGAGGCTGGGGGCTGCCCAGGGACAGGGTGCCCTGTCCCCTCGCTGGACCGAGGCCTGGGGTCCGGGACGACCGCCTGGGACAGACCTCCGGGCTCAGGGGGGCTCGGTGAGGCCCCCCGACACCAGCACGGGGACCGGCACCCCGCAGCCTGGGTCCTGGCCCCCTACAGGCTCAGCCTCGGGCACACCGTGGGCGGGAACTGAGTGTTGGGCGTCAGGACAGGTCAGGACGGGGTGCTGGGAGCCATGGGGGGGGGTGGTGGTGGTGGGGAGCAGCAAGCACAATCCTGTCGGCCTGTCGGAAGCCGAACCCCGATGGTGGCCAGCAGCCCAGGTGGCGGGGAGAAGGGGGACTGCGGGGGGCTGACGAGGCAGAGGGGGGCAGGGGGCAGCTCCGGGCTCAGGGCTGCAGCCTTGGTGGCTGTGACATCCAGGGGTCCCTGTGGGCAGCTCCGCCTGCACGGTCAGGAGGGAGGGGGGCGGGTCAGGCACGGAGGGGGGCGCAGACGCCGGAAAGGCTGGGGTAAGCTGGGGGGCAAGGCTACCTGACCCCAGAGGCCCGCGGGGTCTCTGAGTCCTCATTCCAGGGGTAAAGGAAGTCAGTGCGGAGGGGCTCAACTTGGGGTGATAGTGCCAGGCCTGGGCACAGAGGTTCCTCTGACTGCTGAGGGGGGGTTGCCCGGGGCCTGAGGGAGCCTGGGAGGGGCCACGGGGCGCAGGGGTGGAGGGAGTAGGTGCCCGGTGGTCGGTGAGGGCGGACAGGCTCCGAGCAGGTGTGCAGGGGGCTCCCGCCCGTCGACCCCGAGCCCTCAGGCCCCCGGCACTCGGCTCCTCGCTGGCCTGTGCGGCAGGTAACCTGTCCGCCGACTGGTGATTCTGATCCCTCCATCTGCACCTTAGAGACCATCTACCTGATACAGACAGGGACATTAACTCTATTCAAAACTAACCAACTTCAGCGAGTCCCTGGTAAACAGCTGGGGGTCCCTTTTGAGGGTGGGGAGCCGCACACAGGGCAGGAGGCAGGGCCAGGCAGTGCGGGTTCAGCAGGGGCTGAACAGCTGAGCAGAGGAGAGGAGGAGAGGAAGGGAGGAGAGGAGGGGAGGGAGGGGAGGAAAGGAGGGGAGCAGGGAGGGGAGTAGGGAGGTGAGGAGGGGAGGAGAGGAGGGGGGAGAAGAGGGGAGGTGAAGAGGAGAGGAGAGGAGGGGAGGAGAGGAGGGGAGCAGGAAGGGTTGCAGGGAGGGGAGGAGAGGAGAAGGGAAGGTGAGGAGAGGAGGGGAGGAGAAGGGGTGAGGTGAGCAGGGAGGGGAGGAGGGAGGGGAGAGGAGGAGGGAAGGTGAGGAGAGAAGGGGAGGGAGGGAGGGGAGGAGGGGAGCAAGGGGGAGCAGGGAGGGCCGGGGAGAGGGGGACCAGGCACGGGAGGTGACCGGGTCAGCCTCTGGTCTGCGGGCTGCGCCCCGTGGGGGGGAGCTCTGGCCGGCAGGCAGCGGTGGCAGCTGCAGGGCCTGGTCCCAGGGTTTGGGGGGGACGTCCCCGTCAGCTGGGAGCCTTCCCAAGGGCTCGGCATCGCCTCCTGAACCCAGACAGCAGCTCGGCCCAGTGGCCCATCGACTCCTGCCTGTCGGACGCCCTGTGTGCCAGGGGAGGCGCTTTTCACCAGCTTCGTCCCACGAGACAGGGTGAGTGGGTGAGGTGCCTGCAGACGGGGTGCCGCAGGCCCACCAGGCCCCGCTACCGGCTCCCCCGCCGGCCCCCACTCTGGTCCCCCTGCCGGCCCCCACGCGGCCCCACGCGGCCCCCGGCGGCTGTCACCTGTCACGTGGGGTCACGGCGGGATCCCCAGCGAGACGCTTCACCTTCTGGACGGAGACGGAGCCTCGACCTCGGCGTGACCCCACACACAGCCGCCCGTTTCGGACCAGCCGCCTGCCCCGCGCTCCGGGGCCCCGCCTGTCTGCCGGGCTCCCCGCGGGTGCACAGCGGTCCGGGGTCCGGACGCACCGAGCCGCCTGCTTCAGCGTGTCACCTGCACCGAGACGCAGTCGGTGGGCCCGTGTGGAGCGAAGGAAATGGCAGGTGCTGCTCGGAGGCAGGTGGGGGCCGTGTGGGGTCTGTGCCCCGGTCACGAGCCCGGCCCAGCTGGCTGCACCTGAGCAGGAGGTGGGGCGGGGGGGGGAGGGCGGGGAGCCCCGGCACGAAGGAAAGGAAACAACGGGGGGCTTCCTGGCAGAGGTCCCTGCACCTTGGGGGGGGGGCCCAGCCAGTGGCCTCGGCGGGAGGACCCCGAACCCCACACTGAGTAATTGGTCCCAGGAAGTGGGCAGCGTGGCGGAATCCACCGGAAACTGCAGCTGCAAACGTGGGGGAGAACTGCAGGTCGGGGCAAACTCGGGGTTCCTTGGGGAGCCCGGGAGGCTCGGTGCACCGTCCGTTTGGGGGTCCAGAGCTGAGCGCCCAGGAGGGACAGGAGACCACAGAGGCTCTTCCCCTCCTTCGGGAGCGAGGTTCAGTGAGTGGGGCTGGGGTGACACGGGACGGACACAGGTTCGGTGAGCGAGGCCGGGGTGACACGGGACGGACACAGGTTCGGTGAGCGGGGCCGGGGTGACACGGGACGGACACAGGTTCGGCGAGCGGGGCCGGGGTGACACGGGACGGACACAGGTTCGGTGAGCGGGGCCGGGGTGACACGGGACGGACACAGGTCCGGTGAGCGGGGCCGGGGTGACACGGGACGGACACAGGTCCAGCAGCGGGGCCGGGGTGACACGGGACGGACACAGGTTCGGCGAGCGGGGCCGGGGTGACACGGGATGGACACAGGTTCGGTGAGTGGGGCCGGGGTGACACGGGATGGACACAGGTTCGGTGAGCGGGGCCGGGGTGACACGGGACGGACACAGGTCCAGCGAGCGGGGCCGGGGTGACACGGGACGGACACAGGTTCGGCGAGCGGGGCCGGGGTGACACGGGATGGACACAGGTTCGGTGAGTGGGGCCGGGGTGACACGGGATGGACACAGGTTCGGTGAGCGGGGCCGGGGTGACACGGGACAGGGCTGCCCGGTGACGGGTGGGTGTGGACAGACTGTGCCCGTCTGGGCTCTGCTCGCTCACCCGGAACCGGTGAAGCCGCTGCAGTGACATGTGGCCGGCCCAGCCTGACACGGCACACGGGAGCCCATGCCGGGCGGGCGCCCTGACACCGTGGGGGGCTGTGCTCGCGTGGGGTGAGCAGTGTGGCTCCGGGACCCGACGGGCCGGAGGGCTGAGCTGTCCTCTCCCAGAGGCGGGCGCTCGCCCCTTGGAGCTCGGCCTCCCGCTGCCCGGCGGGTGTCCGGGCCGGGCGGAGGCAGAGGCTCCGGTTGCCATGGCGCCAGCACGTCTCCCTGAGCCACCTCCTGGGGCGGCTCTGAGATCGGCCTCAGCGCCGCGGAGACGGCTCCTCCCCTGGGCTGGGCCGGGGCCGGGGCGGGGGCCGGGGACCAGGTCACAGGTCCCGGGGGCCGCCCCCTGCTCCCCAGTCGCTCACAGACGCCCGTCACGGGGCGCCCCGGAGCGGCCACCGAAACTCGCCCGGAAACGCGAGCGGTCTGGACAGAGCGACGCTGGAGGGGCCCAGGTCGGGATTTTAAAACTCATCACACAGGCGGGGACACGGGACACGGGACACGGGACACGGGACGGACACAGGGTCAGCGAGGCCGGGGGGACACAGGACACGGGACGGACACAGGGTCAGCGAGCGGGGCCGGGGGGACACGGGACACGGGACGGACACAGGGTCAGCGAGCGGGGCTGGGGGGACACGGGACGGACACAGGCTCAGCGAGCGGGGCCGGGGGGACACGGGACACGGGACGGACACAGGCTCAGCGAGCGGGGCTGGGGGGACACGGGACGGACACAGGCTCAGCGAGCGGGGCCGGGGGGACACGGGACACGGGACGGACACAGGCTCAGCGAGCGGGGCCGGGGGGACACGGGACACGGGACGGACACAGGCTCAGCGAGCGGGGCCGGGGGGACACGGGACGGACACAGGCTCAGCGAGCGGGGCCGGGGGGACACGGGACGGACACAGGCTCAGCGGGGCCGGGCGGACACGGGACGGACACAGGGTCAGCGAGGCCGGGCCCGAGGGCCCTGGAATAAACCGTGCTCACTGCCTGGAGCCTGACGGGGCCAGGGCGGTCTGGGGGAGCACATATCCCCACACGGCGGGGTCCCTGGCCCGGCCGGAGCGCTCCCCTCTGAACCCAGACCTGGGGACCTCAGCTCGAATGTGGGACCTCGGCGATGTGGTCCCAACCGGAGCCCCGGAGGAAACGGAGGTGCCCATCCTCCCGGGCTGGGGCGGCACCAAGAGCACAGGCTGGGCCTCCATGTTGCCGCCCCCACGACGGACGGACGGACGGACACCCCAGAACCCGCAGGACGCCCGGCTGGGGGTGACGACGGGGCTGCAGCAGCTGCACTCGCTGGCTCATGGGTCTCTGTGCCTCAGCGTCCTCACCTGTCAAACGGGGACCACCTAGGAGCTACCACCCAGGTCGGCCGCCCCCTCCCCCACCCCCTCTCGGACCCCGATCCTGAGCTTCTCCCCCAGCTCCGGGCCGCTGTGGTCCGTGCGGGGACCAGCCATCGACCACTGGGCCCGGCCAGGCCCCCCCCCCCCCGCCCCCCACCCCCGACCGATCTGGAGTCTCCAGCACGACAGCAGAGCCTCAGAGGCAGTTTGGCTCAGCAGACGCCGCTGTCGATAGAATGGATTCCCACCCGCCGCTCTCCTGAGTCAGCCGCCTCGCGGGCCGCCGGCCCCCCGCACCGCCGGCGTCGCCGACGCTCGGAGCCCTCATTAGGCCGGGAAAACGGGAAATCTGGAGTTATTTGTAAGCCGGACGGGGACACATGCATCCCTTGTCGGAGGGAAATGTGTCGATTCCAGACGGAGGGACGGGTGCCCTCAGCAGGGGCTCTGCCTCCCGCAGAGAAGGCGCCTGCGGCTCCCGGTTCCTGGCTCCCGGGGCCGGACGGGGCCCACAGGGGGCGGAGCCGGAGGGCAGGGCCGCACAGTCATGCAGCCCCCAGGCCTGCGGGGAGGAGCGGGGCTGGGCGAGGGTCTGGGGCAGAGGCCTGGCCAGGGCCGGTGGACATGCGGACATGGGACACGGACACGGGACACAAACATGGGACACAGGACACGGGACACGGGACACGGACACAGACACGGGACACAGGACACGGGCACGGGACACAGACACGGGGCACGGACATGGGACAGGAACACAAACACGGACACAGCGTGGCAGGAGTGCAGGTTGGGATGGGAGGCCCTTGCCCCCTCTGCTGCCCCTTCCTCCTGGTGCCAGCCAGACCCCCTGCTGAGGAACCTCCTGCCCAAGCCCTTGCCTGTCCCCCCCAGCCCCCCATCTGTCCTCCCGGTCCCCCTCCCTGCATCTCCTGCCTGGTCCCCCCCCCCCCATTCCCCACCTGGCCTCCTCCCAGTTCCCCCTTTCCCCGTTTCCTGCCTGTCCGCCTATCCCCTCCCTCGGTCCCCCCCCTTCCCGTCTCCTGCCTGGTCCCCTGCCTGCCCCCCGTTCCTCCCGCAGTCTCCCCTCCCCCCTGTCCCCCAGCTGGTCGCCCCCTGTCCCTCACCTGGGTCCCTCTCCCCCCCATCTCCTGCCTGGTCCCCCCCTTGCCAGTCCCTCATTTCCTGCCTGTGTCCCCCATCCCCTGCTTGGTCCCCAGCCCAGGCGCTCACCCCCGGCCCTGGCACCGCTCCCTCTATGCAGGGCCTTCCTACCTGTCAGGCCTAAATCCCCCCGAGTCCCGCCCACACCACAGGGGGTTCTGAGCACCCCTTCCCCCGCAGGTCCACTCACATCCGGCTTACGATCCCAACGGTCCCACCGGTGCTCGTCCATCTACACCTCCCGCTGCGGGGTTCACGTGGACCCGTGGACCTCGGGCCCCACGCATGCACTGAGCGCCCACGTGTGACATGCCAGAGCCCACGTATGACGTGCGGGGGCCCACGTGTGACATGACGTGGGAGAGGCAGGCTGGAGGGAAGCTCAGGCTCAGGGGTGGGGGGCATTGAGAAAGGGGATCTGTGGGGCCCTCCCAGGGCACCCCAACTCCACTCCCCTCCTGATGCCTGGGGCCGGAGGTGCCGACGGACGGGCATCAGTGGGATCATCACCAGGAGGGGCCCTGAGAGGGCAGGGTGTCACCCTCTGGGGGCCTGTGGTCCAGGCGGAGCCCAGCACCTCTCTGGAGGCAGCACCTCCCCCAGGCTGGCCCTGGCCCCCCGGCCGGTGCAGAGGTCAGCGGAGGCGTCGGGCGGGTGGACGGCGGGGAGGACGGCTCTTCCGCAGGAACGAGAGGAAGAAGGGCCATCAAAGCCCTGGGTTTATGAGCTGCAGGGGCATCGGCCGGAACGGACTGGTGGTTTGGGGCTGGCGCTGCTCCCGAGACCCCCGGCTGAGGCCCCGGATGAGACCCCGGATGAGACCTCAGCTGTGGGCTGGGGGCTGGGCTGGGGTCTGGGCTGAGGGCCTGGCTGGGGGCTGGGGTCTGGGCTGGGGGCCTGGCTGGGGGCTGGGGTCTGGGCTGGGGGCTGGGCTGGGGGCTGAGGGCTGGGGGCAGCAGGCAGGCCGGACAGCACCGTCGGTGCGGGTATGGGCCCCTCACAGGGATTAGGAGGTTGGCTGTCACTCCCTGGACAGACAGGGAGACCGAGCCCTCTCCACCCCCCTGAGCCCCAGCCCCCACCCGGCCTCCAGAGCCATCCTCACCGAACCCCTGCCTGACACCCTCTAGCCCCCCGCCCCATGTTGCCGCCAGGTGTGCCCAGGCCTGCTCTTCAGCAAATGGGCCCCCCCCCCCCCGGCTCAGGCAGGAAGGCCCCTGGCCTGGCCCCACGCTGATCACCGACTGCCGTCAGCCCTGCTGCTTTCTCCATGATGGTGTCGGGACCCTCTGCACCCACCGGGGGGGCTCAGGCCTGGAAGGAAGCCCCCATTATCCCCAAGGCCTGTTCAGCAATGCCAGCCCCTGCCATGTGACCGGGGAGGCCCCGTGCCTCTCTGAGCGCGAGAACCCCACCGTCCCGCTCCCACAGCCTCTGGTCCGGGGTGCGGTGGCCCTCACTCTGCTCGGGGGACCCCGAGGCTCGGAGCAGGAGCCACAGCCGCCGCCCCCACCCCGCCCCTCGTCTGAGGGCAGAGTTTTAATTACGGCGGCTTGTAATTAACCTACGCATCCCACTTAATAAAACTCGGGGGAGTCTTAATGTTTGTGTCTTATTTAAAAATTTCATCACAGCCTGCCGCCGTGGGACAGGGCCCCCCAGCGAGCCCCCACCCGCGGGCCTGGCTCTGAGCTCCGGGCTCGGGAGCCGCTGCAGAGAGGAGGGGCCGCCCTGGGCTGCCATCGGTGCCCCGCCCGCCTGGCACCCCCTGGGCCTCAGGGTCCCTCCTCGCCGGAGCCTGTCACCCCAACATGCGGGGCCAGACGACCCGCATGCTTCCTGGGGAGGCTCAGCACGTGCAAAGGTCCTGGGGCCTCTTGGGGGCGGGGGGGACAGTGTGTGTGTGAGGAGGGGTGTGGCCAGGGCCGCACGCGGTGGGGGTCTTGGCTACCCCTGGGGCAGCCATCAGGTTTGCTCCCCACGCCCCCACGAGCGCTCCCACCCCCCCAAGGCCGCTGGATGCGCACCCACACCCAGCTCCAGCGGGCCCGGTGAGAACTCGGAGCGGGTCCGGGGCTGGAAGGCAGGGTGGGGGCGTCCACACACAGGGCGGGCCCAGGCGCTGGCCCAGGACCCGCCTGCCCTCAGCACGGAGCCCCCCGCCCCCCGCCCTGGGCCTGGGCCGAAGAGACCTCAGGAGGCGCGAGGACCCCCATGAGGGGCACCTTTGGCCCCCAGGCCCCCAGCTCGGGCTCTGACCTCTGGGAGGAGAGGAAGGTGGGGGACTGCCCGGTGCAGCGGCCCCAGGAGGCTGTGTAGCCCCGCCCAGCACCCGCCCAGTTTCCTGCCCAGCCCCCTGCCCACCCCTCCCCCCGGCCCAGCACCCCACCCAGCATCCGTCCAGTACCCGCCCAGTCTTCTGCCCACCACCCCGCTGAGCCCCCTGCCCACCCCGCCCAGCCCCCTGCCCAGCACCCAGTCTGTCCGGCGGCCCTGATGGTGGACGGACGGGTTAATAAGGCCCTTCCTCCCGGAGGCTAATGAAATATTAACGGCTGGTGGGTCAGCAGAAACGGCTCAGTGGCGGCCGAGTGAGATGCCTTTAATTGATTCTACCACCGAGGGTCTGATGGAGGGGCCCCCGCACCCCACACGCCGGCAGCCCCCCTCCCCCGGCTCTCAGGGCCGCAGCACCCACCTCCCCGTTCACAGCCGCCCAGCTGACCTGGGCCCCCCCCCCCGTACCCCCACGGGAGCACCCGCCCCCCTGCCCAGCCCCCAGGACTCTGCCCGGGACAAGCCCCTGGCCCCGGCCCCTCGCACCGTGGGCGCCTCACACGTCCAGGCCACGGGGCTGGGGCGGCACAGGCGGGGCGTCCTCCCACCCCTCGGCCTGGGACAGACTCCCAGCGCGAGGGGACAGCCGTGTCTGCCTTTCCCCAGGCATCTGGTCACCATCAGGGAGGGCCAGCCGCCCACTGCCTCTGTGGGGTCATCGGGGGCTGGAGGGGGCAGGGTGACCCAGGGGTTCCCTCAGTGGCTCCCGGCTGGAGGCCCAGACACAGGGGGTGGGTCCCAGGCCCCCAGAGGGAAGGTCAGGCCTGCCCCCCACCTCTGCCCCCCGAGCCCAGGACCACAGAGACCCTGGGCCACGGCTGCAGGGCAGGCCCCCAGCACCTGTGACTGGCAGGTGGTCCTGGGCCCGGAATCCAGGGGGACGGGCGGCTGGGTCCCTGAACAGTGGCCCCTCGGGTTGTGGGCAGGCGGGGGGGGGGGTTAGGGGGGCTCCCGGCATGGCCCCAGCAGCTCAGGCCCACCTCCCTGAGGAGGCAGAGCTGTGCCCCGGTCCCTGCCCCGGGCCCCGTGTTAACTTTGTATTTATCTGGAAGCAGGACTGGAGGCTGAAGTAATTAGGGCTCCCGCTGACGAACCCCACGGAGGGACGGAGGGCTGTTTGTTACCGAAAGGTTAGAGGCTGAGAAGTAATTATTCCTCCTCGCTCCCCGCCCCGTCCTCTCCGCCGGGGAGAGCAGGGTGGAAGTCCGGGACCCCCTGCCCTGCCCCAGGGGCCTCTGAGCAGCTCTCCCACCCCCTCCTCGCTCTGCTCCCTCCCTGGTGAAGGTCCCCAGGAAGGCCAAGGCACTATCCTGCTGAGCACCCAGCCCTGGGCGGGCCGAGGGGAAGCGGGGGCACGGGCAGCTGGCACAGCAGGTGCCCAGGCCCTGCAGGCTGGGGTGGGGTCGGGGGGCCGGAGGAGGGAAGGACAGAGGCCAGACTGTGGATGAGGGGACGGGGACCCACCCACTCCCCTCAAAAGCACAAAACGACCCCCAGGCTTCCACACCGGCCCCCCCCCCCCCCGCCCGGCCCTCACCTCCCCCCCGGCTGCCATGGCGATAGGAGCTGGCAGCAGCCAGGCCCTCAAACAGAAGAGGGAACTGGCTGCCTCCTAGAGCTGAGCCGTCCGGGGTGGATCTGGCTTCAGGCACGGCTGGATCCAGGGCCCACAGGTTATGGCCAGCTGCTTCCCATTTGGACTCTGTGGCCTCTGGTTTTCCTGCCGCCGCAGGTCTGCCCTCGGGCTCCAGAAACTGCCTGAGGGTTTCCATTTCCGCCCAAGGTGAAGTAACGAGGACTAGATTTCTCATCCCATCCGAAACCATTACGGAAGCCAAAACCGGTGTGGCTCAGTGGATAGAGCGTTGGCCTGGGGACTGAAGGGTCCCGGGGGGTTCGATTCCAGTCAAGGGCATGTACCTTGACTGCGGGCACATCCCCAGGAGGGTGTGTGCAGGAGGCAGCTGATCAATGTTTCTCTCTCATCGACGTTTCTCACTTTCCCTCTCCCCCCTTCCTCTCCGTAAAAAAAATCAATAAAATATATATATATTTTTAAAAAACAACAGAAAAAAACAAAACAATTACAAGAAAACAACAACCAACACAGACAAAAATATAAGAAACAACGTTTTTCAAGACGTGAGGCTGCGAAGAGGATCCAGATGGAGCGGCAGAGGGAGAGGGTGGGTGTGGCCGGCCAGGCCCCCCGAGGCAGAGCTAAGGGTCTGAGGGGGAGGTGGGTGCCCCGGAGAGAAGGCCGGCAGAGGGTCCCGGGGCAAGCTCAGGACGGGCTGCCTCCCGCACGCGGATGGGGGATTGGCCAAGGCCTGGGAAAGAGCCGCCGCTCTATCCACTGAGCCACACTGGTTTCGGCCAGGTTCACGTCCTCCTCAGCTAGCTCTCCAAGGCCTGTCGCACTCAGAGGTCGGCGGGGTCAGCAGGCCCCAGGTGGCAGGGCACACAGAGCCTGCGTACCTCAGAGAGGGCAGGGAGTCTGGACCAGCCTCTGCCCGGCTCCCCCACCCCCAAACCCTGCCACGGGACCCCAGGGTTCGGGGGAACCCAGTTTGAGAACGAGGCCAAAGCCGGCCTTGCGCTAGTGAGTGGGGGACCCTGTACGCAGCTGCCCTCTCCCGGGAAGCACTCATCCAGCCGGGTGCGTGCCGGGAACTCGGCCCCCGGCCGCGGGAGGGGGTGCGGGCAGGCCTGCCGTGGTCGTGGGGACAGTGGCTCCAGGCCGACGGCGGCCCCAGCGGCACCAGCTCAACAACGCAAAACGGAGAGGACCCAGCTGGCCCCGCGGCCCGCTGCACCCCAAACGCAGGTGAAGTGCATTCCCAGGACGTCGTTGACTGCAGCCAACCAGGAGGCGGAGTCACCCCGGCCCCCGTCCAACCAGAGGCCGTGGGGCAGTAAGAGAAGCAGAACAGCCGGAGCCGGTGTGGTTCAGTGGATAGAGCGTCGGCCTGCGGACTGAAGGGTCCCGGGTTCGATTCTGGTCAAGGGCATGTACCACGTAGCTGGCCGCCCTGTCTGTCTGTCTGTGCGGCGCCTGCCCCCGTAGCTGGTGCTATCTGTCTGTGTGTCTGTCTGTGCGGCGCCTGCCCCCGTAGCTGGTGCTATCTGTCTGTCTGTCTGTCTGTGCGGGCGCCTGCCCCCGTAGCTGGCACTGTCTGTCTGTGTGGGCGCCTGCCCCCGTAGCTGGCTCTGTCTATCTGTCTGTCTGTCTGTGCGGCGCCTGCCCTCGTAGCTGGCTCTGTCTGTCTGCCCCCGTAGCTGGCACTGTCTGTCTGTCTGTCTGTGCTGCGCCTGCCCCCGTAGCTGGCGCTGTCTGTCTGTCTGTCTGTGCTGCGCCTGCCCTCGTAGCTGGTGCTATCTGTCTGTCTGTCTGTCTGTGCGGCGCCTGCCCCGTAGCTGGCTCTGTCTGTCTGCCTGTCTGTCTGTGTGGCGCCTGCCCCCGTAGCTGGCTCTGTCTGTCTGTCTGTCTGTCTGTGCGGCGCCTGCCCCCGTAGCTGGCTCTGTCTGTCTGTCTGCCCTCGTAGCTGGCTCTGTCTGTCTGTCTGCCCCCGTAGCTGGCGGCGCTGCCGAGCGCGCAGCTGTTTGCGGGGCTTGTCGGGAGCCCAACGCGGGGCTGTTTAACGATCGAGCCGCCTAATGAATATCGGGCCAGATATTTTCGAGGCCTGTTCCGACTGATTACTCGGAGAGCTGAGTGCGCCTCCCAATTACCCAGGCAATTAGGCGACTAATTAAACACTTACCCTCCGTTTCACAAACAGGCGCCCGCGGGTGGGAGCGGGAGCTGGCTGGGCGCCCCGTGATGCAGCCGGAGCCCACGCACGCCCGGCACCGCGGGGGCGGGCGGCGACCGCACACGGTCAGGCCGGGTGTCCAGACAGGCCGGGGGGCCGCCCGGTCCGCCCGCCACAGCCGTCTCCTCGGCCCGGGACCCCCAGCCCAGAGCACCCCTGCTCTCCGACCGGGTCCCGCCCGCCCGCCGCCCGCCCCGCAAGCCTGATCCTTCCGGAAGATCCACCGCCGGCAGGTCTGGTGCCTTTTTGTTCTTTAAATGTTTATTGATTTCAGAGGGAGGGGGAGGGAGAGGGAGAACCATGGACCGGCTGCCTCCTGCACGCCCCACACGGGGATCGACCCCGAACCCGGGCCTGTGCCCCGACCGGAACTGAACCGTGACCTCGTGGCTCAGAGGTCGGCGCTCGCCACTGATGGCCTTAAGAGTGCCGGGCCGCGCCTTCCGACATGCTCTCCTGGGGTCCCCGTCCGCCTGCAGGAGGGGGCGCTCCTGCCGGTGGAGCAGCGCGTGGACGGGAAGGTCCCGACTGCCAGCCGCAGGGACCTGTCCCATGCCTGACCAGACCCATCCCAGTTGTCCCATCCCGTCCCATCCGCCACATCCTGTCCCCCCTGCCCCATCCCGTCCCCGCTGCCCCATCCCGTCCTCCCTGCTCCACCCCGCCCCGTCCGCCCCATCCCGTCCCCCCTACCCCATCCCATTCCCCCTATCCCATCCCGTCCCCCATACCCCATCCCGTCCCCCCTACCCCATCCCGTCCCCCCTACTCCATCCCATCCCCCCTACCCCATCCCATTCCCCCTACCCCATCCCGTCCCCCCTACTCCATCCCATCCCCCCTACCCCATCCCATTCCCCCTACCCCATCCCGTCCCCCCTACCCCATCCCATTCCCCCTACCCCATCCCATCCCCCCTACCCCATCCCATTCCCCCTATCCCCATCCCGTCCCCCTTACCCCATCCCATTCCCCCTACCCCATCCCGTCCCCCCTACCCCATCCCATTCCCCCTATCCCCATCCCGTCCCCCTACCCCATCCCATTCCCCCTATCCCCATCCCGTCCCCCCTACCCCATCCCATTCCCCCTACCCCATCCCATTCCCCCTACCCCATCCCGTCCCCCTACCCCATCCCATTCCCCCTATCCCCATCCCGTCCCCCCTACCCCATCCCATTCCCCCTATCCCCATCCCGTCCCCCCTACTCCATCCCATCCCCCCTACCCCATCCCATTCCCCCTACCCCATCCCGTCCCCCCTACCCCATCCCATTCCCCCTATCCCCATCCCGTCCCCCCTACTCCATCCCATCCCCCCCTACCCCATCCCGTCCCCCCTACCCCATCTCATTCCCCCTACCCCATCCCGTCCCCCCCTACTCCATCCCATCCCCCCTACCCCATCCCATTCCCCCTACCCCATCCCGTCCCCCCTACTCCATCCCATCCCCCCTACCCCATCCCATTCCCCCTACCCCATCCCGTCCCCCCTACTCCATCCCATCCCCCCTACCCTATCCCATTCCCCCTACCCCATCCCATCCCCCCTACCCCATCCCATTCCCCCTATCCCCATCCCGTCCCCCCTACCCCATCTCATTCCCCCTACCCCATCCCGTCCCCCCTACCCCATCCCGTCCCCCCTACCCCATCTCATTCTCCCTACCCCATCCCGTCCCCCCTACCCCATCTGGACCCGTTCGCCCCATCTCGTCCTGGCGGCCTGGTCCTCCCTGGGCCGGCCTCCTCGTGGTGAGCAGGCCCAGGGCACACACACACACACCGGCCCCCGGAGCCCCCAGGCCGGGAGAAGAGGGAGATGAGCTCGGGAGCGAAGGACTTGCCCCGACGTGCCCCCCAGCAGGGCGGCGTCTGGAGCGGACCCCGCGCTCGTCCCGCCGGAAGCTGGGCTGGGCCGTGCAGGCCGTTCCCTGCGGGGGGCCAGCCGGGGCCAGAGGGAGGGTCGGGGCGGCAGACGCGGGACAGGGAGAGGCCGGCTGAGTGCAAACCTCGGGCCGCCCGGCCGAGCAGGAGGAGCCACGCGTCCCCGTCACCCCAGTCCCTCCCTGGACCACGTCTGGCCTCCGGGCCCCGGAGACGTGGAATGCTGTCCCCACTGGCCCCGGGGCCACCTGGGAAAGCCAGGGGGGGGGCGGGGCCAGGACTGGGTGCCGGGCCCCCGAAGCCTCCTCGCCGCCGGTTCCCGTCCGCGGCTGGGAGCCCCGGTGCTGCCACGCGGGACTGCGGCTTCCCTCGACCTGGAGGTGGCCCGGCCGGGACGGGACGGTGGGGAGAGGACGGGACCAGCATGCCGCCTGCCGCCCTGGCTCCGCGCCTGGGACAGAGAGCCACAGAGGGCGGCTTCAATCGCCGACCAGCCGTGCTCTCCCCGTCACCCCTGACCTCTCCCGCCGTCCGCTCCAGATTCCCCTCCTGCCAGGTCACGCCCAGCCTCGGCCACCTGACCCCGCACACTACCTCCCCCGCCCCCGCCTGATCCCGCCCCCGCCTCCCCCCCCCCACCCCCCCCCCCCCCCCCCCGTCGCCTGACCCCGCACGCCGCCTCTTCCCTTGTCTCATCCGCAGACCTTCGCTCCGACGAGGCCGCCCTGCAGGCAGTGGGGTGCAGGCGATTCGGCCCCAGCAGCCCCCTGCGCTGGGCACCCCGGGCCGGGGCTTGACCCCTCGGAGCCTCAGGTTCCTTCGTGAGGCGGAGGGGAGCAGACCCTGGTCCCCTTCTCGAGCTTCGGGGAGCCCCGAGCCCAGCCAGGGTCCCCGCCGGCCTCTCCCCTCTCAGCACCTCAGTCTCCTGGACCTGGGGGACGAGGTTAACCTCGTGTGCAGCCTGGAAAACGTAACCGTCCTGTGTCCCTGCCACGGAGCAAGGCTTGGGCCCTGGAGGCCTCCTGGGGGCCGGGGGACACGGGGCTGGTGGAGCAGAGGTCGCCTCAGCCTCCTCCTCCAGGGAGAACACCCGGATTTCCTCCGCCACCCTGACCCCCCGACCCCGTTCTCACCCCGGCCTCCGGGGCCTCTGGGACCACGGCCAGCACCCAGCCCCTTGGCTTTCTGTGTCCCGGCTTTTTAAAAATCACGGGGGCCAAAACCGGGGTGGCTCAGTGGATGGAGAGTCGGTCTTCGGACTGAAGGGTCCCGGGTTCGATTCCAGTCGGGGGCAGGTACCTTGGCTGCGGGCACATCCCCAGTGGGAGGGTGTGCAGGAGGGAGCTGATCGATGTTTCTCTCTCCCTCTCCCTTCCTCTCTGTAAAAAAGTCAATAAAATATATTAAAAAAAAGAATCGGAGGGTTTGTTTCTATTGGTTTTAGAGAGAAAGAGGAACATGGGTCGGTTGCCCCTGTCTGTGCCCGGACTGTGGGTGGAACGTGCAGCCTTTCGGTGCCGGCTGCCGCGCCCACTCGGGGGGCCGCCCACCGGCCAGGCTGCGGCCAGGCCTTGGCTCGGGGGTCACCGGCCCGGAGCCTCTGGGAGCAGCTCGCAGGGCGTGGACGGGGGAAGACGGGAGCGCCTGGCACTGGGCGGCCGGCTGGGCACAGGGCCTCCTGGGGCAGCGCCTGCCAGAGCTGCCCGCCTTCCCTGGACCCCACCTTCCCCTCTGGGCCCCGAGCAGGGGGCTGTGGATGGGGCTCGCCCTCTGGCCGGGAGCCTGGGACCTGAGACCGGCCCCGTTCCCATGTTCACCCCGTTCCCGTGTTCCCCCATTCCCATGTTCCCCCTGTTCCCATGTTCCCCCCGTTCCCGTGTATCCCCGTTCCCGTGTTCCCCCCGTTCCCGTGTTCCCCCCGTTCCCGTGTTCCCCCCGTTCCCGTGTTCCCCCCGTTCCCATGTTCCCCCCATTCCCGTGTTCCCCCCATTCCTGTGCTCCCCCGTTCCCATGTCCCCCCGTTCCCGTGTATCTCCGTTCCCGTGCTCCCCTGTTCCTGTGTCACCCCGTTCCCGTGTACCCCCGTTCCCGTGTATCCCCCGTTCCCGTGTCCCCCCGTTCCCGTGTTCCCCCCGTTCCCGTGTATCTCCGTTCCCGTGCACCCCGGCCCGACGTGGAGGGGTCGGCGGACAAAGGGTCTGTGTTGCCAGCTGCGGCCGGTACCCGGGGTGGGGGGTTAGGAAAACAGGCGCGGGGCCGGCGGGGCGGGGAGCCGGAGCTAATTAAATCTGCGGCGGCCACAGAGGCCGATTGTGCGGGAGGGATGTTAATCGCGGTTTAAATATTTATCGTGACGGAGGTGGGTTATGAAAACAGACAGTCTTCCTTTCAACGCGCCCAGCGTCAGATTTAGGGCTTGTCTGGCCGCTGAGTGATTTCCCAGCAGCCGGCGAGGCCGGCCCATCCATTACGTCCCGAGGGGCCGCGCCGGTGAAAGATCAGCGGCAGATTTACGGCTGGCGGCGCGAGGTGGGGGGGGGGGGGGGGGCGCACACACCTGTCGGGGCCGGGGGACCACGAGGTGCCCTGGACGAGGAGGTGTCCTGGAGGAGGAGGGGGTGCCCTGGAGGAGGAGGGGGTTCCCTGGAGAAGGAGGGGTTGCCTGGGGGAGGGGCTGTCCTGGAGGGGGAGGGAGTCCCCTGAAGGAGAAGGGGGTTCCCTGGAGGAGGAAGGGGTGCCCTGGGGGAGGGAGGGCCTGGAGGAGGGTGCAGTGGACGAGGGAGGGGGGCAGCTCTGGGCCAAGGAATGTCCAGGCTGCCCTGAGCCCTGGTGACGGCACCAGAGGCCCCGCGCCCGCCCTCCGCACCCCGCTCCCCTCCTGGTCTCGCCTCCGCACTGGAACACGGGGCAGGGTAATCCCAGGCGCAGTCCTGGGGAGCAACACGAGACGGAAATGCCGTAGGTTTGTCGGTTTCCGTGGGGGGACGCTCCCCCCCAAGCTGCCCGCCCGGTCAGCAGAGGCAGGAGCAGAGCCCGAACAACTGCCTTTTGACCTGGCGCAGCCGCGGGCTCGGCGCACAGGCCTGGGCCCGGGGTCTGGCGGTGCCTCCCCAACTCCCTTCCTCCCGGGATGGCCCTGAGGGAGGCTGAGGGGCTGGAGGTGCAGGGGCCCAGGCCCCGAGGGGAGCCAGGCAGGAAGGGTGGGCTGGGGGCCTCTGGGCAGGTTGGGGTGTCTGCTGTCATTGGAGACACGGGGGAGGGGGCTGCTGGATGGGGTGGGGGGCTGGGGCTGGGGCTGACCAGCTGGCCCTCCAACCTGCTGGTCATCCTCCTGGGAGGGGCCTGGGGGAGGAAACCTGCCTCCTGCACCTGCCCCAGTGCCGCGCTCAGCTGGGCGGGTGCCGGGGACCCTGCTGAGGGCCGTGTGTCCGCTCCAGCCTGCAGAGCAGGAACCCTCTCTCAGACCTCCCGCTTGCATGCCCCCAGTGATGGGCAGCTCACTACCTCGCAGCAGCCCAACCCCCCCACCCCCTTCACTGACCGTCCACACAGCTCCCATGGCCGGGGCACCCGTCACCACGTGGGCAGCGCTGAAGCTGACGAGCCAGGGGACCGCCGTCCTTACCCGCACCTGCGGCCTCAGCCCCAACCCGTCCCGGGGCTGCTCCTTCCTGACAACTCCCCCCGCCCCCCAGCCAGGGTCTCTGTGGAGTCCCCTCACGTCCCACCCACAGTCCCCAACCTCCCCGGGCACCCGGTCACTCCCTGGCACCCTGCCTGCCAGGCTGGCTCCAGGCTGCCTCTGAGCTCGTGGGAACAATCCCCAGGGTGTGGGGGACGGTGCTGACACCCCCACTCACGGTCCTCTGGGTGCTTCCCTGTTCCCCGTGCTGGGCTCCCCGGCAGACACGCCTGCGCCCGGCCTGCCCGTTAGGACCGGCGCCCATCCCATCGGTCGCCTCGTTAGCGGGGGCTCGGAGGGAGGGAGCAGGGGGTGCGGCCGGGCGTGGAGACGTGTGGGTGGCTCCCCGCCTCGAGGATCGACAGCCCCCCCTCGGGCTGCAGGGAGAGCGGGGAATCCCTGAGGTTCGGCCTCCGGAGGAGACGTCCCCCAGACCCCAGGCCTGACTCCAGGCCCCCCCGGTCCCCAGCCCCTAGGACCCAATCATTGTTTTAACGATGGAGAGCCGTGGACGGGGAACCCGGGGGCTGGTCCACCTCGATCGCTCTGAGGGGTCGGAGCTGGTTGCTGGGATGTTGGTGGTTGGAGCAGCCCCACCTGTCAGTCCTAATAGATTCACTGATTGGCTTTTACTGGTGTTTCCGGCCTGGGGGAGACGGGTGTATCTTATGATCTTAATCTTAACAAAAGGGAAGGTGAAGCGAGAGCTGGCAGTATTCCGTCCACTACAGTTGGACTCCCGCCTGGCCCCCATTTCCCCAAATTAATGTTTTTCTGAGTCTCTTTATTCATTTGTGTGTGGCCTTCCCCAGAAACCCGAACCCTGAACCGGGGACCCTGAGTCACGCGGGTCGTGAAAAGGGGTTCCCACACCCACGCGTGCCGGGGCCCTGGGCAGTCCGGGGGCCGTGGTGTGCGCGCGCGGAGCAGTGCGGTGCGAGGGGTTCGCTGCTCCTCATCCTTAGGAAAACAGCAAACCCACTCGGAGCTTTAGGCGTCCAAACACGCCCCTGGCATGGCGTTCTCAGGGGGAAGGGGGGCTCCTCCTGGGGGGAGTCCCCCAGCTCAGGCGCAGCAGCCAGGCTGTGGGCGGGGTGCGGGGCCCCACCTGCCGTCCCCTCCCCCCCCCCCCCCCCCCCCGCTCCACCCCCCTGCGGTGCTGGGCCCTGCCGGTCTGGGCGCCTCTGAGCACAGTCCCGGTTGCCCCGCAGGGCTGGGCGTGGTCTCCCCAGGGTACCCCCTAACCCCCAGTTTTACAGCATCATCCGGTCCCTGAGCAGAGACGCCGAGGCTGCAGCCCGGGTGTGGCTGGTAACGGCACCAGCCCCTCAGAGGGGGGTAGAGACGCCTCAGGGTGGGGCTGAGGGGTCCCGGCCTCCAGGGGATGTGCCCCACCTCCCCGGGGTCCTGAGACCACAGACCAGGCCTCTGACGGGCCCCGGGCACCCGGTTTCCCTGGAGATCGGCGGCGGCCTCGTCCTGGCCGGCCCCAGTGTCCAGAGGGCAGGCCGGCAGACGCGGGGGGCTGGGCCCCGGGCAGACCGCCCTGTCTTTCCCACAACCTCCCAGGCTTTGGTCTTCCCTCCAAAACCAATCGATTTCTCGCCACCGCTGCCCAGCGGGGTCTCCTGACGTGGCCGCCGGGGTTACAAAGAGCCGGTGTCTCCGCGGCTGCCCCGAAGGCCCGTCTCCCTGGTGCAGCCCCCACTCCCTCTCACCGTCCCGGAGCCCCAGCCCCGATGCCTCCTCCTGGAAACCAGCCACATGGGGACCGGCGGGGGGGGGGGGAGGGGTGGGCGGGGAGGGAGAGTCTGCCCTGTAACACTCCATCTCCCCAACACTGGCGCCCCCTGGAGTGTTTCCTGGGATCAAACACACAGAGCTCACACCACAGCACGTCCCGTTCGGGGGGGCATCGAGCACATTTGCACCGAGGTGCGGGCCCCCCGCCCGTCAGCTCCAGAACTTCCCACCTTCCCAGCGTGAGGCTGTCCCCACGAAACACTCCTCCCTGACCCCCCCCCCCCACTTCCCGTCCCCATGAACCTGACCCGTCCGGCGCCTCCCTCCCGTGGAGGCAGCGTGTCCCTCGTGGCCGATCCGCTGAGCCCTGTCCTCGAGCCCCGTGCGAGCTCACGTCCGTTTCCTTCCCGTGGAGCTAGTCACGTCCTCTGTCAGACGTCCTCTGTCGGACGGCCTCGCCGCCCTCTGCTCGCCTCCACGCCTCCCCCGCAGCCGCACCTCACCGGGTGCCCTCGTCTCAAACAGCGCGTTTCTCGGGAGAACACGCCGCTGCTCCGTGGACGCTGAGCCCACGGGTCCACCCTCCCCACCCCGCCCCCGTTCCACCCCGTCCGGCTCCGGTGACACGTCCCCTCGGTGCCTCTGCGCGGCCTTGTGTGCGACGCCCCTCCTCCCCTCCCGCCCCGGCTGAGGACAACGGCCTCACAGCCACATGGTGGCCGGGTGCGTGTGGAGCAGCCCCGTGGCTCAGACAGACGTGGGTGTGACCACAGAGCTCCCAACTCGCCCGCCCTGGCTCAGGGGGTTGGGTGTCACCTGGGCACCGGGGCAGGGGGGGGCTGGTTCGGTTCCTGTGGCCGATCCCTGTGGCCAATCCGTGGCCGATCCCGTGGCCGATCCCGTGGAGCGGTGGAGGCTCAGTCCCAGCAGTGGCCTGCAGGAGGCAGCAGGACGAAGTGCCATCTCACATTAATGTTCCCCTCTCTCTCCCTCCCTCCCTTTAAAAATAAAATTAAAAAATTAAGAAAGAAAAAAGACAGCCCTGACCGGTGTGGCTCAGTGGACAGAGCGTCGGCCTGCAGACTGAAGGGACTCAGGTTCAATTCCGGTCACAGGCATGTACCTTGCTTGCGGGCACATCCCCAATAGGGGGGTGCAGGAGGCGGCTGATCGATGTTTCTCTCTCATCGATGTTTCTGACTCTATCCCTCTCCCTTCCTCTCTGTAAAAAATCAACATATACTTAAAAAATAAATAAAAATTAAAAAAAACAAACCTACTCTGACTTCGCTCAGCCACTGAGATGTGGGGGCTCTTTCCCCAGCACCTGTCCCTCATCCCGTGTGCTGGTGCACCTAGCACACGGCACAGCAATCACACAACCTGTCCCTGCTCACACCTGTCCCCTCAGGATCACACCTGTCCCCTCAGCACCACACCTGCCCCCTCAGCACCACACCTGTCCCCTCAGGACCACACCTGTCCCCTCAGCACCACACCTGTCCCCTCAGGATCACACCTGTCCCCTCAGCACCACACCTGTCCCCTCAGGATCACACCTGTCCCCTCAGCACCACACCTGCCCCCTCAGCACCACACCTGTCCCCTCAGGATCACACCTGTCCCCTCAGGACCACACCTGTCCCCTCAGGACCACACCTGTCCCCTCAGCACCACACCTGTCCCCTCAGGATCACACCTGTCCCCTCAGCACCACACCTGCCCCCTCAGCACCACACCTGTCCCCTCAGGATCACACCTGTCCCCTCAGGACCACACCTGTCCCCTCAGCACCACACCTGTCCCCCCTCAGCACCACACCTGTCCCCTCAGGATCACACCTGTCCCCTCAGCACCACACCTGTCCCCCCTCAGCACCACACCTGTCCCCTCAGGACCACACCTGCCCCCTCAGCACCACACCTGTCCCCTCAGGATCACACCTGTCCCCTCAGGACCACACCTGTCCCCTCAGGACCACACCTGTCCCCTCAGCACCACACCTGCCCCCTCAGCACCACACCTGTCCCCTCAGGACCACACCTGTCCCCTCAGGATCACACCTGTCCCTCAGCACCACACCTGTGCCCTCAGCACCACACCTGTCCCCCCTCAGAACCACACCTGTCCCCTCAGGACCACACCTGTCCCCTCAGGACCACACCTGTCCCCCCTCAGAACCACACCTGTCCCCTCAGGATCACACCTGTCCCCTCAGGACCACACCTGTCCCCTCAGGACCACACCTGTCCCCCCTCAGAACCACACCTGTCCCCTCAGGACCACACCTGTCCCCTCAGGACCACACCTGTCCCCCCTCAGAACCACACCTGGCCCCTCAGGACCACACCTGTCCCCTCAGGACCACACCTGTCCCCCCTCAGAACCACACCTGTCCCCTCAGGACCACACCTGTCCCCTCAGGACCACACCTGTCCCCCCTCAGAACCACACCTGTCCCCTCAGGACCACACCTGTCCCCTCAGGACCACACCTGTCCCCCTCAGAACCACATCTGTCCCCTCAGGACCACACCTGTCCCCCCTCAGAACCACACCTGTCCCCTCAGGACCACACCTGTCCCCTCAGGACCACACCTGTCCCCTCAGGACCACACCTGTCCCCTCAGGACCACACCTGTCCCCCCTCAGAACCACACCTGTCCCCTCAGGACCACACCTGTCCCCCCTCAGAACCACACCTGTCCCCTCAGGACCACACCTGTCCCCCCTCAGAACCACATCTGTCCCCTCAGGACCACACCTGTCCCCCCTCAGAACCACACCTGTCCCCTCAGGACCACACCTGTCCCCTCAGGACCACACCTGTCCCCCCTCAGAACCACACCTGTCCCCTCAGGACCACACCTGTCCCCTCAGGATCACACCTGTCCCCTCAGGACCACACCTGTCCCCTCAGGACCACACCTGTCCCCCCTCAGAACCACACCTGTCCCCTCAGGACCACACCTGTCCCCTCAGGATCACACCTGTCCCCTCAGGACCACACCTGTCCCCTCAGCACCACACCTGTCCCCCCTCAGAACCACATCTGTCCCCTCAGGACCACACCTGTCCCCTCAGGAGCACACCTGTCCCCTCAGCACCACACCTGTCCCCTCAGCACCACACCTGTCCCCCCTCAGAACCACACCTGTCCCCTCAGGACCACACCTGTCCCCTCAGGATCACACCTGTCCCCTCAGCACCACACCTGTGCCCTCAGCACCACACCTGTCCCCTCAGGACCACACCTGTCCCCTCAGGACCACACCTGTCCCCTCAGGATCACACCTGTCCCCTCAGGCCACACCTGTCCCCCCTCAGGACCACACCTGTCCCCTCAGGACCATACCTGTCCCCTCTCAGGACCACACCTGTCCCCTCAGGATCACACCTGTCCCCTCAGGCCACACCTGTCCCCCCTCAGGACCACACCTGTCCCCTCAGGTCCACACCTGTCCCCTCAGGACCACACCTGTCCCCTCAGGACCACACCTGTCCCCTCAGGTCCACACCTGTCCCCTCAGGACCACACCTGTCCCCTCAGGACCACACCTGTCCCCTCAGGATCACACCTGTCCCCTCAGGACCACACCTGTCCCCTCAGGATCACACCTGTCCTCTCAGGCCACACCTGTCCCCTCAGGATCACACCTGTCCCCTCAGGACCACACCTGTCCTCTCAGGCCACACCTGTCCCCTCAGGACCACACCTGTCCCCTCAGGATCACACCTGTCCCCTCAGGCCACACCTGTCCCCTCAGGACCACACCTGTCCCCTCAGGATCACACCTGTCCCCTCAGGCCACACCTGTCCCCTCAGGACCACACCTGTCCCCTCAGGACCACACCTGTCCCCTCAGGATCACACCTGTCCCCTCAGCACCACACCTGTCCCCTCAGGACCACACCTGTCCCCTCAGGACCACACCTGTCCCCTCAGCACCACACCTGTCCCCTCAGCACCACACCTGTCCCCTCAGGACCACACCTGTCCCCTCAGGCCACACCTGTCCCCTCAGGATCACACCTGTCCCCTCAGCACCACACCTGTCCCCTCAGCACCACACCTGTCCCCTCAGGACCACACCTGTCCCCTCAGGACCACACCTGTCCCCTCAGCACCACACCTGTCCCCTCAGGACCACACCTGTCCCCTCAGGACCACACCTGTCCCCTCAGGATCACACCTGTCCCCTCAGGACCACACCTGTCCCCTCAGGACCACACCTGTCCCCTCAGGATCACACCTGTCCCCTCAGGACCACACCTGTCCCCTCAGGATCACACCTGTCCCCTCAGCACCACACCTGTCCCCTCAGGACCACACCTGTCCCCTCAGGCCACACCTGTCCCCTCAGGATCACACCTGTCCCCTCAGCACCACACCTGTCCCCTCAGGACCACACCTGTCCCCTCAGGACCACACCTGTCCCCTCAGGAGCACACCTGTCCCCTCAGGACCACACCTGTCCCCTCAGGACCACACCTGTCCCCTCAGGATCACACCTGTCCCCTCAGGACCACACCTGTCCCCTCAGCACCACACCTGTCCCCTCAGGATCACACCTGTCCCCTCAGGATCACACCTGTCCCCTCAGCACCACACCTGTCCCCTCAGGACCACACCTGTCCCCTCAGGACCACACCTGTCCCCTCAGGACCACACCTGTCCCCTCAGCACCACACCTGTCCCCTCAGGACCACACCTGTCCCCTCAGGACCACACCTGTCCCCTCAGGTCCACACCTGTCCCCTCAGGTCCACACCTGCCGAGCAGGCCCAGGGGCCACAGTGGAAGCGGTGCCCAGGCTGAGGCCTGTCAGGCAGCAGCCCCCTCCGTCTGCCTCCCGGTGGGGATGGGGGTGGACGTGGGGACCGTGTCTGCCGTGTGGCCTGGGGGATGGCGCCCACTGGCAGCCTGGGCAGCCGCTCAGTGCCTCTGGGCTCAACCTCTACCCGCCCCCAGGCCGCCCCCCACAGGCCTCTGCCGGCAGCCGGGGACGGAGGCCGGGCGGCACCAGGGGCGGCTCAGGCGCGATTCCCGGTCGGCACGCCCGGCCGCCAGATGGCCGCTGCCGCGGGGAGGACGCCGGACGCCGTTTCTAACCGATTTCACGGCGGCCTCCGGAGAGCCCGGCGCTCCTGACAGTCCGATCTGTCGAATCATGTGACAGAACTGCCCATCGCGGGGGGGGGGGGGGGGGGGGGGGCCTTCCACGTCGGCCGGCGGGCGTGGCCGTGAGTGAGCTGGGGCTGACACGCCGGGGGAGACAGCCCGGTGACCGGGAACCGAGGCCGCAGGAGGGGCTGGGCCGGGGCCAGCGCTGCACCAGCCGGCACGGGGGCAGGGGGCGCCGCTGGCCTGCCAGCCCGCCAGCCCGTCCAGCTCCGCCTCGGCCCGCCCCCCCCCCCCCCCGCCTGGCAGCCCGCCTGCCAAGCAGGTCCTGGGCAGGGAGGTGGCGTCGCTGAGGAGGGAGGAGGCGGGTGGAGGCGTGGTGCACGCCAGGCCCTCGGCTCAGAGCCCTCGCCAGCCTGGATCAGGTGGCATCTCCTGGCCGGCAGCTCCTTCCCACTGCCCTTGTCCCAGGGGAGACCCAGAGGGGGGCAGGGCCCGCCCCCATTCCCCACCCGGCGCCCGGCAGCAGGCGGGGGAGCGGAACTCAGAGGTAGGAGTCTCCCCACAGGCCCCAGACGCAGGCCTGCTCCGAGCCCAGACCGCCTGGCCTCCGGCCCAAGGCCGCCCGCTGCCACACTGTGCACCAGGTGGGTGAGACAGACACGGGCCCGCACACGGCCACGCGGGCTCACCGGGTGGGTCGGTCAGGAGGTGAGGAGCTGTGGCCCTGAGCCTTCACTGTGGTTCCGGGGTGCAGCAGGCTTAGAGGTAGACGTTTGAAGAGCCTGGGCTGAAGGGTGGTCTCCAGTTGCTCCTGGCGCTGGGTGGTGGGGCAGCAAAGGACTGACCGGGGGTGAGAGAGCCTGTTGGAGGGGGTGGGTTGCTCACAGGGGAGCTGCTGGCTCAGGCATTAGCTGGCCCTGGAGGTTGGGTTCTTCCCGGCCAGCAGGGCCCCAAGATGTCAGTGCATCCAGAGATACAGAGAACGGAAGCACGCCCGGCACACCCGCTCCCTCCAGGCTCAGCATCCCTCTGCAGCCCAGGGACTTGGGAGAGGGCCCCCAGCTGCAGTCCTCTGCACACCGGCCTGTCTGCCAGCGCCTTGGCTCCCTGTGCTGCCGCCAGGCGGGCTCTCCTCTCCCCCTGCTGGTGGGCGAGCAGGTGGACAGACCCCTCCCCTCCCGCCCAAATACCGCAGCCTCGCGGACTTGGTTAAAATACTAGCTCTGCCTTTTACAAGCTGAACGACCAGACAGGACAGTCCCTACCCCCACTCAGTTTATCTGAGAGACTGAGCACAGTGTCTAGCACTCAGAAAGCACTGACTGAGTTATAATTATTGTCAACATGACCACCACCACATCATCTACCTCACCACCACCATCACCACCATCATCACCATCACCATCATCACCATCACCACCATCATCACCATCACCACCATCACCACCATCATCACCATCACCACCATCATCATCATCATCACCATCATCACCATCACCATCACCACCATCACCATCACCATCACCATCACCATCAACACCATCATCACCATCACCACCATCACCATCATCATCACCATCATTACCACCATCACCACCATCATCATCATCACCATCACCACCATCATCACCATCACCACCATCACCACCATCACCACCATCATTACCACCATCACCACCATCATCATCATCACCATCACCACCATCATCACCATCACCACCATCACCATCACCATCATCATCACCATCATTACCACCATCACCATCACCACCATCATCACCATCACCACCATCACCACCATCACCACCATCATTACCACCATCACCACCATCATCATCATCACCATCACCACCATCATCACCATCACCACCATCACCATCACCATCATCATCACCATCATTACCACCATCACCATCACCACCATCATCACCATCACCACCATCATCACCATCACCACCATCACCACCATCACCACCATCATTACCACCATCACCACCATCATCATCATCACCATCACCACCATCATCACCATCACCACCATCACCATCACCATCATCATCACCATCATTACTACCATCACCATCACCACCATCATCACCATCACCACCATCATCACCATCACCACCATCATCACCATCACCACCATCACCATCACCACCATCACCACCACCATCACCATCACCATCACCATCATCACCATCACCATCATCACCATCACCACCATCACCATCACCATCACCATCATCATCACCATCATTACCACCATC
>CM050516.1:520000-577500 GCA_027563665.1 Antrozous pallidus | reverse complement strand
CCATCACCACCATCACCATCACCATCATCATCACCATCATTACCACCATCACCACCATCACCATCACCACCATCATCACCATCACCACCATCATCACCATCACCACCATCATCACCATCACCACCATCACCATCACCACCATCATCACCACCATCACCATCACCATCACCATCATCACCATCACCATCATCACCATCACCACCATCACCATCACCATCATCACCACCATCATTACCACCATCACCATCATCAGCATCAGCATCACCACCATCATCACCATCACCACCATCACCATCATCACCATCACCACCATCACCATCACCATCACCATCATCACCACCATCACCATCACCACCATCATCACCATCACCACCATCACCATCATCACCACCATCACCACCATCATCACCATCACCACCATCACCATCACCATCACCATCATCATCACCATCATTACCAACATCACCACCATCATCACCATCATTACCACCATCACCACCATCATCATCATCACCATCACCACCATCATCACCACCATCATCATCACCATCACCGCCATCATCACCATCACCACCATCATCACCACCATCATCATCACCATCACCGCCATCATCACCATCACCATCCTCATCATCATCACCACCATCATCACCATCACCACCATCACCACCATCACCATCATCATCACCATCATTACCACCATCACCACCATCATCACCACCACCATAATCACCATCACCACCATCATCATCACCATCACCACCACCATTATCATCATCATCACCATCACCACCATCATCACCATCACCACCATCATCACCATCACTACCACCATCACCATCGTATCCATGGTTGTCACTCCCGTCTCCTCCTTCCTCCCAAGTTCCTGAGCTCCCAGATGGACAAACAACTCCCTCCCATCTGTGGACCCTGTGGCTCCTCACCCGATGGACCCGGCTCTGGACAGGGTGCCGGTGTTGGGCTGCAGGCCTGGGAGAGCCACTCTGTGTCACTCTCTGGCCGCAGGACTCCAGAGAAGTCACCTGAGGTTTCTGAGCCCTCCTTGAGTCCTGCCAGCGACAAGGTGACCCGTCGCTCCTGGGGGCTCCACCCTCAGCGTCCTGTGGGCACATCTGCTCCTCCAGGACGGTCCTTCTGAGGCGATGCCCGCAGGAGGTGGGATCCCGTCACTCCGTTACTCCCTGGCCTGCCCGCCTCCTGCCCCATCACAAGCTGAACACGTGGAAAATCCAGAAAAGCTCAGCGGAAACAAAACTTACCCATAATCCCACCATCCGGCAACAAACCCTGTTTATCGAGTGTTTTAAATTTCTAAAGTGAGAACATTACTTTACGAAAAGTCAGAAAAGGGAAGAAAACAGACCCTCTCGGCCTCCCGCCCCTGTGCGGCTCCCGGCTTCTTGGAGCCTCACACCCCTAACGCACCCTCACTCCACACAAGCTTCCCTCCACGTCCGTGTGGATGTGGCTGCGTATTACCGCCCTCCCCTAACGATCACTTTTACTTGTGGTTAATTCTCACCCAAGGATATTTTTCCCATTGATTTTTTTTTTTTTTTGAGAGAGAGACAGAGAGAGAGAGAGAGAGAAACACTGATATGAGAGACACATCAATTGGTTTCCTCCCGCGCATGTCCTGACGGGGCCTGGGGATCGAACCGGGACCCTGTGATACACAGGCCGACACTCTAACCACTGAGCACATGGGCCAGGCCTAATGACCACTAGTATCCCCTTGAGTGTGTGCACCGTGATTTAGTAAACTACACCCTGGATGTTAGACAATTTTCTTGGTCATTAAAAACAACATTGCTGTGCGTGCCTTCGGGCTAATCCTCCCCCATATTTTGGATAACTTCCTTAGAAGATCATGCTCGCTGTGCTTTGCTCTTGCTGCCAAGTGCTCTCTGAGACTTCCTGTTTTCCCACTCCCCTGGCAATGGGGCCCCTGTCCCGCATCGCCTCCATGAATTGGGAACTCCTAGTCTCAAGGGCTTATCTGCTAATAGGGTGTGCCCCCTACCTCCTCCGATGTCAGGGTCCAACCCTCCTACAGAGCCCCATCAGACACCGCCTAGCTCGCTTAAACTCTATGTGCTTGGGTCAAACAGAGACCAAAACAGCCCAGGGTTTGGGGTTCATGGTGGAGCTGTCGAGGGGCATCGGTGGTGTCTGTGTGCTGACTGATAGGAGTGGATTGATGGGTGGGTGGATAGATGGATGGATCAATAAATGGATGGATGGATGGGTGAATGGATGGGTGGATGATGGATGGATGGGTGGATGGATGGGTGGGTGGATGGGTGGGTGGATAGGTGGGTGGATGGATGGATAGGTGGATGAATGGATAGATGGATGGATGGGTAAATGAATGCGTGGGTAGATGGATGGATGGATGGATGGATGGATGGGTGGATGGGTGGGTGGATGGGTGAATGGGTGGGTGGGTGGATAGATGGGTGGGTGGATGGGTGGGTAGATGGATGGAGGGATGAATGAATGAATGGATGAGTGGATGGGTGAGTGGTTGGATGGATGGGTGGGTGGATGGATGAATGGGTGGATGGATGGATGGGTGGATGGATGGGTGGGTGGATGGATGGATAAGGAGATGGATGGATGAGTGGATGGATGGGTGGGTAGATGGATGAATGAGTGGATGGATGGGTGGGTGGGTGGATGGGTGTATGGATGGATGGATGGATGGATGGATGGATGGGTGGGTGAATAGATGGGTGAATGGATGGATGGATGGATGGTTGGGTGAATGGATGGATAGGTGGGTGAATGGATGGTGGATGGATGAGTGGATGAATGGGTGGGTGGGTGGATGGGTGGGTGGATGGGTGAATGGATGGATGAATGGATGGATGAAAGGATGGATGGATGGGTGGGTGGATGTGTGGATGGATGGATGGGTGGGTGGATGGATGGTGGATGGATGGGTGGGTGGATGGATGAGGAGATGGATGGATGAGTGGATGGATGGGTAGATGGATGGATGGGTGAATGGATGGGTGAATGGATGGATGAATGGATGGATGAAAGGATGGGTAAATGGATGGGTGGATAGATGGGTGGGTGGATGGATGGGTAGATGGATGGATGGATGGGTGAATGGATGGATGGGTGGATGGGTGGGTGGATGGGTGAATGGGTGGGTGGGTGGATAGATGGGTGGGTGGGTGGATGGGTGGGTAGATGGATGGAGGGATGAATGAATGAATGGATGAGTGGATGGGTGAGTGGTTGGATGGATGGGTGGGTGGATGAATGGGTGGATGGATGGATGGGTGGGTGGATGGATGGATGGGTGGATGGATGGGTGAGTGGATGGATGGATGGATGAATGGATGGGTAAATGAATGGGTGAATGGATGGATGAATGGATGGATGGATGGGTGGGTGGATGGGTGGATGGATGCGTGGGTGGATGGATGGTGGATGGATGGGTAGATGGATGGATGGGTGAATGGATGGGTGAATGGATGGATGAATGGATGGATGAAAGGATGGATGGATGGGTGGGTGGATGGGTGGATGGATGCGTGGGTGGATGGATGGGTGAGTGGATGGATGGATGGATGAATGGATGGGTAAATGAATGGGTGAATGGATGGATGAATGGATGGATGGATGCGTGGGTGGATGGATGGGTGAGTGGATGGATGGATGGATGAATGGATGGGTAAATGAATGGGTGAATGGATGGATGAATGGATGGATGGATGGGTGGGTGGATGGGTGGATGGATGTGTGGGTGGATGGATGGTGGATGGATGGGTAGATGGATGGATGGGTGAATGGATGGGTGAATGGATGGATGAATGGATGGATGAAAGGATGGGTAAATGGATGGGTGGATAGATGGGTGGGTGGATGGATGGGTGGATGGGTGAATGGGTGGGTGAGTGGATAGATGGGTGGGTGGGTAGATGGGTGGGTAGATGGATGGAGGGATGAATGAATGAATGGATGAGTGGATGGGTGAGTGGTTGGATGGATGGGTGGGTGGATGGATGAATGGGTAGATGGATGGATGGATGGATGGATAAATGAATGGGTGAATGGATGGATGGGTGGATGGATGGATGGATGGGTGGATGGATGGGTGGGTGGGTGGATGGGTGAATGGATGGATGGATGGGTGGGTGAATAGATGGGTGAATGGATGGATGGATGGATGGATGGATGGATGGGTGATTGGATGGGTGGATGGATGGATAGGTGGGTGAATAGATGGGTGGATGGATGGATGGATGGATGGATGGATAGGTGGGTGAATGGATGGTGGATGGATGAGTGGATGAATGGGTGGGTGGGTGGATGGGTGGGTGGATGGGTGGATGGATGGATGGGTGGGTTGATGGGTGGGTGGATGGGTGGACGGATGGGTGGGTGGATGGATGGTGGATGGATGGATGGGTGAATGGATGGATGGATGGGTGGATGGATGGGTGAATGAATGAGTGGATGAATGGATAAGTGGGTGGCTGGGTGGCTGGGTGGAAGGGAGGGAGGGAGGCAGGGAGGATGGGCCTACACTGCACTTAGCTGTTACACACACTTAGCTGCCTGCATCTTGGGACAGCACTGACACTGCCGTCCAGCTCTTTCTTTAAAAAATATATATTTTATTGATTTTTCACAGAGAGGAGGGGCGAGGGACAGAGAGTTAGAAACATGGATGAGAGAGAAACATCGGTCAGCTGCCTCCTGCACGCCCCCTACTGGGATGTGCCTGCAACCAAGGTACATGCCCTTTACTGGAAAGGAACCTGGGACCCTTGAGTCCACAGGCCGACGCTCTATCCACTGAGCCACACCGGTTAGGGCCGTCCAGCTCCTTCACCACCGCCCTCCCCTCGGCTCTGTGGGCTTCCGGGTGACGAGGTCCATTTGGGCAGGAACAACACGGGAGTGATGCTGTGTCTTCCAGGGCCCACGCCGGCGAAGCGCGGACACCTGACCCATCGCAGGTGACATGAACTTGACCATTTGCTGCCTGTTGGGTGTCTCCGGTTTGAGGTCACCATTTTTCTCTTTTTAATTAGTAAGTATATTCGGCCTCGGAAAGGAAGGACTCCTGACCCCCCCCCCCCCCCCGCCAGGTGGACGGGCTCGAGGACACTGCTGGGGGAGAGGGGGGCGTCATCCAGACGCAGACGCAGGAGGACGCACAGACTCCACTGGAGAGAGGGCCTGGAGGAGCCACCTCACAGACAGGAAGTGGAGGGCGGGCGGGGGAGGTAGGGGAGAGGGGAGCGAGTGTTTCCGGGGCGGAGCCTCAGTCTGGGAAGATAGAAGGTTCGGGGTGGGGGTGATGGTGGGAGTGGTACAGCGTGAACGTCCTTGACGCCCCCGAAACTGCACCATTAAGACGATCAAGATGGTAAATGCTGCGTGTACTTGATCTCCAAGGAGTAAAAAAAAAAGTTAAAAAGCACTTGGGAGGTCCAGCCGGCGTGGCTCAGCGGTGGCCCAGCGACCTGTGAAGCAGGAGGTCACGGTTCGATTCCCGGTCAGGGCGTGTGGATGGGTGGTGGGCTCGACCCATCCCCGGGGGGCAGCCCATCAATGATCCCCTCTCCTCACTGATGTTTGTATCTCTCTCCTTCCTTCCTCCCCGGACTCAGTAAAAATAGGTGCCTTTTGAAAAGTGTCTGGGGAGGTGTGTGGAGACCCTGGGCACCTGCCCTCCCCGAGGGACCTTCCCTGTCCTCGTCCTTGGCCCTGGCACTCCGCCCCTCAGCGGTGCTGGGGGCTCACGCTCGCTCTGCCTTCGGGACGCACAGCGCAGCGCAGTGGGAGCGGGTTCGAGGCCCGTGTCCTCTGCAGGCGGGCTGCTCTGGCCTTGGCCCGGTCCGCCCACCGGCCAGTTTTCCGGAAGGAGCCGTAGTGTCATTGTGCTGGGGAGCAGCGGTGGTGCCGAAGGATCTCCGGACCCCGCCCCACAGTGGCTTCCTCACCGGTCCCTGCTCCATCCCAGGACGTGGCCCTCTGGGGGACCACAGCCTGGGCCTTGCACCAGTCACCAGCCTAAGACCCCTCAGGCCTGGCCCTTGGAGGGGGCAGCTCTCCCCGCCGTGTCTCTGAGCCACCCCTGCTTTCTCGGGCTCCGTCTCGCGCCTCCCGGCCTCCGAATGAGGCGAGTGCCATTTGTCACCCGGCTGAGCGCCGTCCTGCGGGCCGAGGCCCAGGTGCTGAAAGGGCCAGGCCCGGGTCCCGTCCAGGGGCCACCGACCTCTCGGGGGCCGGCCAGCGTGAAACTGCTGCTGTGACAGGCGTGACAACCACAACACACCTTGGATTCTCATCTCGGCCCGGCCCCGGCCCGGCCCTTCTGCTCCCAGCCGCCCGGAAAGGGGGGGGCGGGGGCGGGGCGGAGCTGAAGGCAGAGCCCAGACCACTGGCTTGGACCCCGAGGGTCTTCCTTCTCACTACCCTGCCGTCCCTCCTTCCAGGGGGGTGTCCCCAGGGGTTGAGTGGGGGCCCTAGCATCCCCTCCACCCGGGCAGGGTCTCCCCTGCAGCCGGGCCCGTGCCCCGAACATGAGTGGTCAGTGGCCAACAGGCAGGCGGCCTGCGCGCCCGCCCAGTCCCTGCATGTGTCCATGAGAATCTTCGTCACCCTCCCTCGTCCCCTCCCCCTGCACCTGACCCCTCAGCATACACTTCCCCAGCACCTGTCCACACTGCACTGCTCCCCTCGCCCCCCGCTGGCCAGAAGCCCTGTCCCCCCAGCCCAGGGCTGCGGCCTGGCCACGGGATGGGGTGGGGACCTGAGGGGCCTCCCAGGCAGGCCGGGCAGGGGCCAGCCACGCTCCGCTAAGACCAGCTTCCTGTGGGACCCCCTGGGGAAGGAGGTGTGGCAGGTGCTGGGCGTGCCAACATGCACCTACAGCCCCTGGGGTCGGGTCCCCGAGGGCCCCCCGTGGTCTGTGACCTGCGCACCCCTCTCTGGGCCTCAGCCTCCCGCCTATAATGTGGGCAGGGAGTCCTTTCTGGGGCTCCTGGAAGCAGGAGCCTGCGAGCTCCAGGGGCTGCCTGGGGAGTGTCCACCCCACATGGGCCCCACCTGATTCCCACCAGGCTCCAGAGCCCCATCGCCATGCCAACGGGTCACCTGACCCGTGCAGTCCCCTCCCCACCCCCCGCCCCTCCTCAGCCGTCTGGGCCTCTGTCCCGAGGCCTCCCGCCCCCCTGCTGGGCTGTGATGAGACACGCTATGTGTTTTTTGGGGGGTGCTAATCTGCTGGAACGGGGGCCTCCTCGTGACCAGCCTGGGGGCTGCAGGGTCTCAGAGCAGCCAGAGGTCAGGGGTCAGGAAGGTGAGGACAGGGAGGGCGCTGGGCCCTGCAGGGGCTGTGCAGGGGGGGCACTGGGCACCCCACCTCCCAGGCGGCTCCAGGCTGAACTCTGCTGCTTCCTCCTCTCCAGCACGGCCTGCACCCTTCCTGGGACTGCTGCTCAGCCCCCACCCCCCTGCCAGCAGCTGGTCCCCCTGCAGGGGCGCATCCTCCACCCTCTGAAGGAGACAGTAAGGGGCTGGGGTGGGGGCACCTCGGGCTCCCCACCTGCCTACCCACAGGCCCACTTTCTGTCTGGGTCCCTGGGGCCTCGGCCACTTCCACAGGCCTGGGGAGGCCCCTCCGGGGTGCTCAGCCGTCGGTGGGTTCGTGCCTACAAGACGGGTCCCTGAAAGTGGCACAGAAGGGGCGTCCACCAGCCCCCCCCTACCCTGGGGCAGGGCTCCATGCCAGCACCCAATCCACAGGAGTGGGCAGAGGCCGCTGAGACCGGCGGACGCCCCGCCCCTCGGCCCCCTGAGATCTGGCCTGGGCCCAGCCTCTCCGTGGCCTGTCCACAGAATGGGGCCGTGGAGGTGTCTGCGGGAAGGATCCTCCGCTCCCCCCAACACCCCCCTCCCCACGGGCTCCGCTGAAGCAGGGCCAGGGCTCAGGGCCGGTCATGGCCTCACTGGCCGCCCATGGGACCCATCCCAATGCCCGGCCCCGGGCAGGGCGGGGGGGGGGGGGAGGCGCCTCGAAGGCGGCCGCTCTCGCCCAGCATCACACCTGCCATGCTCGGAGGCCCAGCAGCCCCTGGGAGCCGGGCAGGCTCCTGCCCCGAGGGAGGGATGGGTCCGAGCAGCTGAACTCGGAGAGTGGAAAAGGGACTCCCACAGGCTGCTCAGCAGGGCCAAGGCCACGGGGGTGCGGGGTGGGACCCGACAGACGGGGCCCTCGCCCTCGACCCACGGGCAGTGCTGTGTGGCCCGCCCCCCAGGCCCCACGCGCCCTCTGCCCACCCGTCTGTCCTCCGGCACCTGCTGGGGGTTGGCTCCCTCTGCCCCCCCGGCCGCCCTGTGCCTCCATCCCTCCCCGCGTCACCCGGGCAGCGGGTCGCCCGGCCCAAGCTCCTGTGCAAGACGGGGTGCTCCGCTCCCGCTCCCGCTCCTGGAGGTTCGCCTCCTGGGCCCCTCCCGCACCCGGCCTGGCCCGAGGGTCTCGGCCCGGGATGGCCGCTCGAGGCTGCAGGACACGCCTGGCCCCCGCTGTGGGCACGGCTGCCGGGCCGGCTGAGCCTCCGTGTCCTCCTCTCCGAAACGGGGTGAGACTGCACCTGCCTCGTGGGCTCCCCGCCCTGCGACCGACGCGCACCCCGCCCCCCCCCCAGCACGGGGCGGAGGCGGCAGAACCACAGGCTCAGATACGGCCCCGAACCCCCTCCGGACACTCCCTGCCAGCGTCCTCCACGCCCGCTGCTTCCCGGGAACATCCGCCACCTTTGATAGACGGACAGGGCCACCCTGTGGCAGAGAACAGGGTCCCAACGCCGCCGCCAGCCACGCACCCTCGCCCGGCCCTGCAGCCGCCAGGGGTCTGTGCTCAGAGCCCCCCCCCCCCCCCCAGCAGCCCGGGAGGCTGGTGCCCGCGGGAGGCGGACGGTGCCCAGATGGTGGGCGGCCCCTCGGAGCCGATCCCCGATGCCCTTTCAGCCCACACCCCCGGCCGCCGCCGCCGCCGCCACCGGGAGGTTCTGCATCGGCTTCGCCGCCCGAGAGCGGGCCGGGGACGGCTAATTGATTTTACAGCGGTACCGAAGGACAGACAATGAAAGTGCCATCAATTTAATCCACTATTTAATGGCTCCAATTTAGCCTCTGTAAATGCTCACTAAACTAATTTCTCCGGGTTCAGCAATCTGAAAAGCTATCATATCTCTAATCTCCTCCAATACATTCATCTGGAAAAGGGAATTTAGCCGGTTCTGATGTGCGGAGATGATCTGTTAGCACAGTGTAAATGTTTATAACACGGCAATCGCGTCCGTTTATAAGGATATGAAAAGTTTTATTGGGGAGGGCGCTGGAGTGGAACCGGAGGATAATAGGCAGTTACCCAGCAGGCCGCGGGCGCCGGAGCGGGCGGGCGTGCGGAAAAAACACTCGGCTTCTGCTCTAATCCCAAATCGTGTGCCGGGGTCGGGCCCACAGTGCGCCCGGAACTGGGCCGCACAAAGGCCTCGGCGCCGCGCCCCGAGCCTCCGGCATCGCCCCTCCGCCGCCCCACACAGAGGCTGCGCCCCCACCCCCCCCGGGCGGCGGCCGCGGGTCCGAGGTCCGGCCCTCTCCTCCCGGCGCTGGCCCTGTCCTGTCCTGTCCTGTGGGGGGGGGAGGGGGGGCAGGCGGGATTGATCAGACGCAGAGAGGGACCAGCTGCGCTCCGTCTCCTCTGGGCCGCTTGCGCGGGGGAAGCGGCTTGAATTACCGGGCGGGCGAGTGGGGTTTTGGTTCTGCACAAAGGGTCCCCCCCCCCATCCCGGGAGGGGCTGGGGGCCTGCATCCCGGAAACGCCATCTCCGGTGACCTTTCCCAGGGTGGGTGCCGGCCGCGGGGTGAGGGGTGAGGGGTGAGGGGTGAGGGGAGGGGGCCGGGCACCCGGGTGCCGTGTGCGGAGCCTGGCCCGCGCCTGCCTGCGTGTTTGTTTTGTTTCCCAGCCGATGGGGGAGCCCATCGTTCGGTGCTGACAGGCCCGCCGGCCCCGCCGATCGGCGTGGTTCCCGGGCGGTGCTGTTTTTCTCACGTCCGTCCTGTTTGCAGAGAAAACACCCCGGCGCAGCGGCACATAAATCAGGGCGTGGGGGTCCGGGGTCTGAGTGCCAGGCGGCCGAGGGCAGGCCGAGAGCGGGCCCCGGACGGACAGGGAGGCAGGCGCTGTGAGGGGCAGCTGCCCCCTGCGCCTCCCCCGCCCCCGGACAGGCTGCCCCAGAGACCCCCCGAGTCCGGGACCCAGGTGGCCCATCCCGGGCCCAGCCCCTCCTAGGGCCTGGCTGATGAGGACAGAAATCGATTGGCCACACGGCCGTGACCGGCTCTCTGTCCTGCCCCCGAGGAGGCCCCCCAAGGGCAGGCCACATCTGGTCCCGCGGTCCCAGCTCCCTGCTCAGGGCCTGGCGCGCAGGGGTCACGCAGTACGAGCGGGTGGAGCGACGCCTGCCTGCTCACTGTGCGAGGCGGGCGCCCGGGCCTCAGCGCCCCTCTGCTGGGGGAGGGGCACCCGCCGAGGCACCGAGGACAGAGCAGGACAGGCAGCCGGGCACCCGGGGCCAACCCCCGAAGGCAGGGGCCCTGTCAGGGAGACGGCCGCGTGGGCGGGGGGCAGGCTGCTGCCTGGGACTCTTCCTCCCCCCCCACACCCAGGGGGTGGCCTCAGCTGGGTGTCCAAGCCCTCGCCAAGGCTGGCCTGGGGGGCGGGGCCTCCACGCCACAGGAACTGCCAGAGTCCCCACCCCGTGGGCCTGGCTCCTGGCCGGCTGGGTGCCCTGGGGGGGGGGGGCAAGGCCACTCCATGGGGCAGCACCCCCCATGCAGGGTGCCAGGGAAAGGAGCCCCCTCTCCAACCCACACACTCCGGGCTGCCTGTATATGGGGGGGCTGCCTCACTCAGAAGGCAGGGTCCACGCTGCCCAGAGCACATCTGACCCCTGACACCCCCAGCGACCTGTGTACCTGTGTTCGTACACATACTCCCAGACCCCACATCCTCACCCCCAGCACACGCACAGCCCTCACCCCTCACCCTACATCCCTCACCCCTCACTCTACATTCCTCACTCCACACCCTTCACCCCTCACCCCTCACCCCTCACCCACAGTGTAGGCATACCCCTCACCCCTCACCCCTCACCCCTCACCCACAGCTCCCTGGATCACTTCTAAAGGCCAAGAACTCAGACTGACACCAAGGTCTCCCCCAAAGGCAGGAACTCAGGTGCCAACCAGAAGCCAGGAGGGTCCACTCAGACTCCACTGCACACCCACACTCAGATCAGACTCCCCTGCACATTCCTGGAGGCAGGAGCTCGTTCGCGCTAAAGTGTGAGTGACTGCCCGAGGCCATCTTCCAGGGGTGTGGACTGGGACGTCACTGGGCACCTCGGCCCAAATACCCTGGCCTGGGCTGGTGTCTTAGGTGGGAGTTCTTCGGGCCTCATTGACCCGGTCGTGGGGTGGGAGGGGAGTGGGAGGGGCCTGAGGACCAAGGCCCGGTGAGCGGGGAACTGGTCACCACCTGGGTGGCCCCTCACCACCTGCTTTTCTGCTTGGAGATGCTCCTCCCCTGACTTTGGCAGAATTCGAGTTCCCGCTCCGCCCACCCGCACCACACTCCACTCTGGGAAGGGCGAGGGTGCCCGCCACAGTGAGCACCACCCCTCCAGGCTCCAGCCCGAGGCTCTGGCAGGCCGGGGTGCCCACCATGCCAGGCCCACCCCCGCCAGGCCCACCCCCGCCAAGCCCACCCCCGCCAGGCCCACCCCCGCCAGGCCCACCCCCGCCAGGCCCACCCCCGCCAGGCCCACCCCCGCCAGGCCCACCCCCGCCAGGCCCACCCCCGCCAAGCTCACCCCCGCCAAGCCCACCCCCGCCAGGCCCACCCCTGCCAGGCCCACCCCCGCCAGGCCCACCCCCGCCAGGCTCACCCCCGCCAGGCTCACCCCCGCCAAGCCCACCCCTGCCAGGCCCACCCCCACCAAGCCCACAACCGCCAAGCCCACCCCCACCAAGCCCACCCCTGCCAGGCCTACCCGCACCAGACCCACTTCCGCCAAGTCCACAACACCAGACACACCACGCCAAACCCATTGCGCCAGGCCCACCCGCGTCTGACCCACCGGGGCCAGGCCCACTCGCCCGGCCTGCACTCGGCTTCCCGGTGCAGGATGGTGGCGTGTGGCAGGTCTGTGGCAGGTCTGTGGCGCCGGGCGCTCTCTCCTGTAAATCCCATTTAACTCGCAACAGAACTCGGCTGTGTGTGTGTTTACGAGAAAGTCTGTGTTTAACTTCAAGCCCTGGTAAACATCTTCGCTCTCGCGGCTGCGTGGCTCCTTATCCGAGAATCCGAGTTAATTTCACAGCCCATAGCCCTTCGAGTTTGGGCCGCCCTCCCTCTCCCCACTCAGATGCCAGCCCGTGCCCATCCCGGACGGCTCTGCGGGAGCGCGAGGGTCCGGCCTGGCCCCAAGGCCCCACCGCCGGCCGGGTCTGGGGCGGGGGGAGAGGCAGCCCCCTGCCCCCCAGAGGGCCCCGGGCTCCCCGGACCGTGAGGCGGGCGGCTGGCATCTGCGGGGAGAAGGGGGCCTGAGGAGAAAGGAGGTGCTGGGAAGAGGGGTGCAGAGCCTGAGCTGGCTCCCTGTGCCTCAGTTCCCACCCTCATGACAGGAGGGCCAGGCTGCAGGCGTGGTTCCTGCACGCCCACCCGCTGCGGAGGGGGGAGGAGAGGAGGGCCCAGGAGGCTGGTCCAGGGGCAGCGCGCCCGCCCCCTGTGCCACTGCCCATGGCCCCGCCATGCCCTCGAGCGCCCAGGAGCCTCGGGAGGCTCTCGCTGTGGGGCTGCCTCCTCCGGGCCTCTGCCTCTCCCAGGAGGGCTGGGCACCTCAGGCCGGGAGGCGCCCTGTGCGGAGGCCTGCACCCCTGCATCCCGGGCAGCAGCTGTGCCGGGAGGGGGCCGAGGCCAGGCCCCTGAGGGGCGGAGGAGCCGTCCCCGCTGTGCAGCGAGAGGGGGCATCGCCGGCTCTGTCCGGCTGTCCCTGCCGGAAGCCAATCGTGGTTTTGATGGTGGAGAGCTGAGGACAGGGAATTTGGAGGGCTGGTCGACCTTGACTGCTCTGCTTGGTCGGAGCTGGTTGCTGGGATGTTGGTGGTTGAAGCAGCCCCACCTGTTAGCCCTAAGAAGATTCACTGATTGGCTTTTACTGGTGATTCCTGCCTGGAGAATACGGGTGTATCTTGTGATTTTAATCTTAATAAAAGGGATGGCAAAGCCAGATCAAGGAGTAGTCCTCCCACCAGAGTTGGACTCCCGCCTGTCCCCCATTTCCCAAACTAATATTTTCCTGAGTCTCTTTATTTCATTCATGTGCGGCCCCTTCCAGGAACCCGAACCCTGAACCGGGACCCTGAATCTCGCGGGACGTGAAAAGGGGTTCTCACATTTGGGGCTCTCCCAGGGAGGCCACATGCCCCCTCCGTGCCCACTGGGCAGACAGGGAGGCCGGGGCCCGTGCGCGTTGGCCCGCAGTGCGGGGGCATCGAGTTCTTTCCGCCTGCACGTGGTTTTCGTGGCCTCGGTGCCCTGGAGCACATGCCGCTCCCCCCTCCCCCCTGAATCTGGGCCGCCCCAACAGGAGGCACGGAGACGCCCCTGGAGATGCCCCTGGCAGGGACCGGCGCTCCGTCAGCTCCAGAGTGGAGGAGGCAGGTCGGCCGTCCCCAGGACTCACAACGGAGGCCCAGGAGGTCAGACCCTCTGCCCAGGATTGCACCAGCTCACCCCGCCCACCAGCCCCTCCCTCTGGGGCCTGTCTGCCCTTGGGGGCCCTGTGCTGACCCCCTGCCCTGGGCAGCCTCTGGGCCTACTGCCTCCTGGGACACAGACTGTTCCCACCGCTGCCACCCCCCCCTCCAGGCTCACCGATGGTCTCAGCTGCCCATTGGAGTCCTGGCTGCCCTGCCCTGGGTCTGGCCACCCAGCCCTGCACCTGGTGGGTGCCTCCCCGCCCACCGGACTGTGCTGGCAGGAGGGGCCGTGGCCGGGGAGCCCCGCATCCTGAGGCCGGAGCGTCCCTGAAGCCTGACCCCCCCCTCGACCTCCCCAGATGGCAGACAGAGGCGGCAGTACCTGCCGGTCAGCAATGCCCACCAAGCAGTTGAGGCCCGGGAGCCGCTCTCTGCCAACAGGGGCAGGATAAACAACACGTGTCGGCTGCTGTGGACTCAGCCCCCCCCCCCCATTCCTGCCATGGCCTCTCTGGGTGAGCCCCGTGTCCAGCCCCAGAGTTGGGCTCACCCCATCCTGAGAGGCCCCTTCCCACCACCAGCAACACCCGGGGTCCCTCCTGCCAAAGCACCACCTGGCCCCGGCCCCGCCAGCCCCACGGAGAGCCCGTGGGTGGGACCCCACACAGACCCCCCCATGCGCTGGCTTCACTGACCCAGGCACGGCTGCCCCAGGGTTTGAGGTGCTCACTGAGGAACAGACATTTGCTGGGGGAAGGAGGAGAGAAGCAGAGACAAGGCGGACCCTCGGGGTGGAGGTGGGGGGGGGGGGCAGGCCCGGGTGCTGCAGGTTACAAACCAGCTGGGGTTTGACTCTGAGCTTCCCAGGGGCCGAGGCAAAGAGGGGAACACGCTCCCTTGCATGTAGCACGGCCGACGAGCCACAGGAGAACAGACCGGCGTTCGGGAGCGAGGCTCTCCGCTCTGGGCCTGAGACGCAGCCACGGCTCCTGCGTGGGGTTCCGGAGAGGTTCCGGAGAGGTTCTGGCAGCTGAGCCTGGGCCGCGGGACCCCGACCGGGGCCGCTTGCTCCGGGTCTGTCCCATGGCCCGCTCTGGGGCCGCTTCCCGTGGGAGACGCCGGCAGGTGGCCCCGTGGCTGTGGACCAGGGAGGAGGCGGCTCCTGCTGCAAGGTGCGGCCATGGGTGTGCAATTTAGCATCACTGTTTCATCAGGCGCAGCATCCAAACGGAAAAACAGACGTAACTACGCGGGCAGGGAGCGCTGGACCTAATGGGCACGCGGGAGGTAGGTGTGGGTGCCCTTGGGGGGGGGACCGCAGGCTCCCTGAGGCTAACGCGGGGGCAGGGGCGGGGCGGGGGCTCAGTCAGGTTGGAAGCTGAGCCTGGGCTGGGCGGTGCCAGCGAGCCGAGGGCGAGGGCCCTGGGGGCCTGGGCTCTGTTCCCTGCCTCCCCCCCCCTCCCCAGGAGGCCCCGGGAAACCACCTGGGGGTGGGGGTGGGGGTGGCCTGGAAAACCGATCAGGCTTAAGGAAGCCTGAGAGATGCGGTCCCACAGACAAAGGGGTGGGCTGCCCCTAGCAGGGGAGGGGAGGCTGGGCCCAGCACAGGCTGGGGGTGGGCCACTCAGCAATGGGGTGGGGGCCCAGGAGCGTTTGGAAGCCAAGTCCCAGACCAGGAGGCCGGGCTCCGGCTTGGGAGATCCTGGGCCAGTCCGTCCCCGCCTCAGTTTCCCCTTCGGTAAAGCCCGTGATTTCTGTAGAAGCAATAAGGACCGGGGCGGGGGAGCTGTGAAGCCGCTGCGCCTGGCGCCACGCTGTGCGCTTGTGGCTGTGGCCTGACCACCCACGCCCGCCGCCACGCCGGCTTTTCGGACGCACGCACGGTGCGAGCCAGGCTCTCCTCTTCCTGCCAACCTCGGGGTGGCACGGCGGCTTCCAAAATCTCATTACCGCCGCCCCCGCCCCGCCCCCTCCCCTCCCTTGGAGGACCCGTTTCTGCAGCCGCCAATTAGCGCCCGTTTGATGTGTGTGGTGACGAGGCCGTGGAAATTGGAATTGACACCTGGGAGGAGGGCGGGCGCCATGGGCGCAGGAATCGAGCATTTTCGCCGCCTCCCCCCTGCCGCCGACACAGAAGGCGCGGGCGGGCGGGCGGGCGGGGCGTGCTCCTAAGCACCGATCAATTACGGCCCAGACAAGCCAGTGTCACATGTGATTCACAATGTCAATTTCATGCTCGTGGTAACCGTTTAAGAAGGAGCCGGCCGGTTTTACATTTGATAAGAAATCAGCGGCGTTTGTGTTTGTGAAAAAGACCGATCACGGAGTGTGACAGGTCCCCGAGATTGCCAGCGCGGGCGGAGGCCCCGTCTGGAGTCTGTCAGGGGCCCGCGAGTGTTTATTTCAAACGGGCTCCCCTCCCACCGCGCCCCCCCTCCAGCCGGGGGGACGTGAAAATAAACTGTCAGTCTCTATTTACAGCTATACAAGCTGGAAATACAGAGGATTTTAGGTTAAATTGTCAGTTAACAGAATCCAAAATAGAAGAGAGAGAGAGAGAGCGCCGGGGCCTGGCTGCTTTCGCTGCACATTTTGATGGGAAAGCTGCCCCTGCTTTGTGGGGAGGGGGTGGTGAGAATAAGGGGGTGGGGGGCCCAGGATGGCCGGTCGGGTTTGTCGCGGGCCTGCCGGGCGTCGGGGAGAATCGGGGCAGGATTGGGGCGAGTGGACGGAGCTGGGAGCTAAGGGGACCGTGCTTGGCCCTCGCCAGCTCCCGCCCGGCGGGTGGACTTAGTCTTTGGGGCGCGGGCGTTGCTAATCCAGACCCGGGCACATCCCTGGGGGCTCGGCTTCTGCTGAAGACCTAGCTGCCCAGCCTCTGGGGCCGGGAGCCGGAGGGCTCTGCCCCGCACACTGGCCTTGGAGCCGCCGCCTTGCCGCCTGTGCCGGGACCCCGTGTGCCCTCGTGCGGGCAGAGAGGACGCTGGGTCTGGGCTGCGCCCCGGCCTGCGTGTCTTCCCTCCTGGCCCAGGATGGAGTTCCCCGGAGCCGCTCCCGACTCCCTGTTTAACGAGGGGAGCTGCGTCTGGCTGCAGGCGGGGGCGGGGCCGGCGAGGCCCTGGCACCAGGACAAGGAGGCCGGCTTCCCCTGGCATCTCCGGGGCAACCAGCGGACAAGCTGTCTGGTTCTCTGATGTCCAGGCAGTGAGGCTCTTTGGCAGGAGCCTGGGGGCCGGGGGTGGGGTGGGGGGGGGAGTGGGGGCTCCAGGGCCCCAGGAGGCTGGCGGAGGCTGCTGGGAGGGGAGGGGCCACGCGGCGATGGGGAGGCTTACCTTCCTCGTTAGGGGCTTGGGCGGGGCCTGGCCTTGGGAGCCTCGGTTTTCTTACCTGTGAAATGGGCAAACGGGCCTCCGCGTGCCGTGACTCTGAGCCAGGCCCGCCCCCTCTGTGCCGGTCTCGGCCCCTGCCCGGTGAGGGTGCCGAGCGAGGCGAGGGCTGGGCTGTGGGGCGGGCCTGCTGCTCGCGGAGGGCAGCGGGCTCTCCCAGTCCCTCCCAGAGCAGGGCGCCGCACCCGCGGGGGGCCGTGAGCACGAGCTGAGTGCAGCCACCCTCCTGCGGCGCTCACGGAACCCCCGGCGCCCAGCATCGGGCCCTGGCCTGCGAGAGGCCCGGTGGAGCCTGCCGGCGCCGGAGAGCCTCTCTCTGCCCACCGCCCGGAGGAGAGGTGCCGGGGCCCCGCCCGCTGGGCGGGAGGCGCTGGGGGCACACACACACCCCCTCAGTGGGTCGGTCCTCTGGGCCCCGGGGGCAGGCCGGGACAGGGGGTCCAAGCAGGGCGTGTGCAGCTGTCCTGGGCGGCCCTTCCCGGTGGAGGGGGCTGTGTGCCGGGCGCCAGGCCTGCTGACGGCTGGTCCCGGCGCAGGGGTGGGGCCGCCGGAGGCAGGGTGTCCGGGGAGAGGCGGCCGCACCAGATGGGAAGCAGCCTGAGTGCTGGTGCAGCCAGGGCGTCCCAGGGGCCGCTGGGCAGGCAGCCACCGCGCGGGGCCGACGGGAGGGGGGGTCCAGCCCGGGACACACACACACACACACACACACACACACACACGTGAGCTCGGCCTGCACGGCTCTCCCAAACGTCAGACAGGCAGACGCCCTGGGCCCTGCACCGACGCCCGACCGGCAGAGGAAGGGACCGAGGCGCTTGGCGGTGGGGCTCAGCGGGCCTGGCACTCAAACCTCCTGCTCCCGGCCGCCTGCGGGCCCCACCCAGGCCTGGGGGAGCCAGCCGGAGAGAAGCCGGCGAGCAGCAGCCGCAGACGCCGCCCACCGCCTGCTGCCCCCAGAGGATGGGGCCCTGAGCACCGCCCGGGCCACCGGCCCCATTTCCACGCTGTTTGTTGTAGACGTGCACGGCCCCCGCCCGCCTCCCTGTGCCTCCCCTGCGCCCCGCAGGCCCACACCGTGCCCTCCCCTGGCCGTGTGGGGTCCACTCCCTGCAGCCTCTGAGCTGGTGCGACGCCCCTCTGACACCGTCCAGGGCTCAGCCTCGGCCCTCCCCACCCCCCCTCCCCGGGGGGGGGCATCGAGTCACCACACCCTGCCTGAGCCTGGCCTGTGCCCCCCACGCGCCCTGAGAGCCGGCCCGGCCCGGAGAGGAGCTTCCCGCTGCGTTTATCTTGGTTTTAACCTCGAATGAGAAAGCGGGAGCGGACCCATGTGCCTGGGGGGGGGGGGGGAGCCTCGCTCTGACCACGCAGACCGGTGGGTGCGGCGCGAGCTCCCGGCTGGTCCCCGGCCTGAGCGTCGATGCCCGCGGCCGGAGGGGTTTCCCTGTGTCTGGCGGAGGGAACAGACGTTCAAGTTCATGCCTCCGGTTCCTTTTGGCTTCGGTTTAACGCGGCGTCGGGGGATTGCCGACCGAGAGTGTGGGTGCCGGGCGGAGGCGGGCTCACCCGCACCCGAGAGACCTCACTCTCTCCTTGCCTCCCTCCACTCCTCTGTCCGGTCTCCCTCCCTTCAACGCCCCCTCCACTCCGGCCACATGCACTGCCCCCCCGCCCCCCATCACACACCGAGTCCTGCGTGCCCCCAAGCACAGGAACCAATGCCAGCCCAGCACCAGGCCCAGGGCCCCCGACCCACAGTGTGTGCTGAATGACTGACGAGCCAGGCTCTGCCCGCCCCCCCCCCCCCGCTGCCCCCAGGTGTGGGTTGAGGGCAGATGGAGGAACTGGGGGGCGGAGGGGCCAGCTGGAGGAGGGAGAGGTGGAGAGGGAGGAGACCATGTTATGACTTTGGCCAGAGCCGGCCGGTGCCCCTGCTGGAAGGGCTGTGTGAGCCCCCCCCCCCCCCAGCCTGGCCAGCGATGCTGCACAGAGGACACGCAGCGCCCCACTCCCTCCAGGCAGGACCCCGAGCGGGTGGGCCGGACACGGCCAGGCTCCTGCCACCCACACCCCCCCTTCCTCCGGAGGCCGCCTCGGGACCCCTCTCTGGGGGCTGAGGGCAGACTCCACCCCCGGGGAGCGGCTCCCCTCCCCCACGACCTCCGCCGAGCCCTGCAGACGGACAACGCCGTCCACAGTGGGGGGACGGGGCTCCTGGGCCAGCGCACAGCCCCTGGGCTCCGCCCTCCCCCCGAAAATCACCCCCCCATCACCCCTGCAGCCTGTGCCGCCCCCACCGCCCCTCCCACCCCACATCAGGCCGGCATCAGTCCCGGGCCCCGGAGCAGAACTGACCAGGCCCCCGACCCCATGCAGCTATGGCCAGGGCTGAATGAGGCCCAAAGCTCTGGAGGCCCAGCTCCTGGCCACCCCACTTTCCTGCCAGCTGTCCCCTCTTCTCACGGGGCCAACCACCTCTCAGGCCCACAGGGAACTCCCACGGGTGGCCTCTCCCTGGACTGGGCCCATCCGCCTGGCCAGGACACGCTATCTCCGACAAGCCACGCTTCAAAGCCGTGGCCACCCCGGGGTTCCCAGCCCTGGGCCCCAGCCCCCCCCCCCATCTCCAGACCCCTGGCCCCAGGCCCCCTCCACTCACCACCTCTCCAGACCCCGGAGCCCAGGCAGCCGGGAGGCGGGGGAGGCGGCTTCCGTTGGGACGGTCGGGAAGGGGGAGGGCGGAGCACAGAGCCAAACCCTCACCCACAGGAGGACCCCCACATCGGGAGGCAGCGCCTGGCCTCTGTCCCTGATGGTTTTTATTTTAAACGTCAGTCCGATCATTGGAAGCAGGAGTTCAAACCACAACTTGTACACGAATGTCCGCCGCAGCTCCGTTCACAGCCAACACCCTCGTGGGGAAAGCGTGGCCCGCCCTCTCCTGGAGTGCTGTCCGGCCACGGGGCGGAGCCCACACACGCGTGGAGCCTGCGCGCAGGGGCCACGTCCTCCCGGGTCGAGCCGTGTTTGCTGGGTGCTTGGTCGTCTCTGCTGGAGCAGGGCGGCCTCTGAGCTGCTCCCCTGGTCTGGGGACTCGCTGCCTCCGACCCAGGCCTGCCCAACTCCTGCAGACGCTCGACCCGGCTCCTCCCTGCCCCACCGGGCTCCGGGCTCAGCCCCCTCTCCCTTCTGCAGAGACGGTCGGTGGTGAGGAACCAAGATCAGGCATGTGCTGTGGCCATGGAGATACTGTGTCGCCAGGCCTCCAGATGGGGGTGTATGCGCGCGCGCACACACGCACACACACGCACACACACGCACACACACGCACACTCACGCACACTCGCTTGCATGCGTGTCCACGGGCAGCAGAGCCAGTTCCATCCAGCTCAGCAAGGAGGAGCTCACGCCTGCCCCCAGGCCGCATGGCATTGCTCGTCTTTTAAACCGAGGAACCGGGGGGGGGGGGCACCGGTGTGCTCGCCCCATAACTAGCCGGCCTCCTGGCCTCAGGGGACACCCTCCCCACCGGGGGCGGGGGGAGGAGACAGACTGGCCTCCACCTTTTCCAAACTCACGGTGAGCAAGGGGAGGGAGGGCATGGGGCGGAAGCAGACTCACTCCCAGCAGTCCCAGCCGTGGAGTACTACGCAGCCATGAAAAAGGACCCACTACAGACGCACACACAAAGTGTGAATTCCCGGGGGGGGGGCGGAGAGGAAAAAAAAAGAGCACACTGTCCTGCTCCACCTCTACCGCATTCAGAAACGGGACAGGAACCTGACACGAGCAGAGGGGCACCCCCTGTTGAGAGGTTACAGAGGGGGCGCTGGATGAGGGAGGAGGGGGCTCCGAGGGTGTGGTCTGACATGAACACAAACCACGCCGTTCCCTCGACACCAACGGACGTCCCGTCGACGCGCAGTGTTCCCGTCTGTGAAATGGGCACACCCCACCCCGGATCCCCGCTGGCACTGAGCACCCCCCTCCCTCTCCCTCGAGTCTTCCCCCCAACCCCACCCGCAGGCCCAGCCCAGCTGACCCTGCAGGCCGGCCGATTAGCGCGCCTCAGCCGCGGACGGTTTTGGCGAGAGCGCGAGGGGCGGCCGGCGGGCGAGGGCGCGGGCAGGGGAAGGTTTATAATGATGATTAGGCCCGGAATTGGCGGAGATTTACAGCGCCGGGCCCGGAATGGAGGGAGCGGGGCGGCGCTGGGAGCGGCCTAATGGATCCGTCAGCGCGTTCTGCTGCTCAGCGGGCCGAGGCCGGTCGCCCGGCTTTCCGCTGGCAGCACAAAGCACTTCAATTTCGTTAGGAAATGTATCAATTTAACTGACTTGAGCGGCACACTGAAAAACCTAATGAATCTGGACTCAATTTTCCGCCACACTGCTCCTGAGAACTGTCGGAGACAATGTCTGCGGTCGGAGGTGACGGCGTGGCCGCCCATAGGCCGCCCGGCCCCCCCGCGCCTCCCGCCGGCCGCCCCGGCCCGGCAGGGTTAGTGGAGAGAGACGGACCTGTCTCCCAACCTGGTGACAGCCCACTTCCCTAACAATGATGTCATTATAGGTAAATTGGCCTCCATTTCAGCGGGATGATAGTGCTAATTGAGTGAGAAAATATAATACAGGGAGCTGTTGTCTGCAGCCGAGGGAGGAGGCGGGGGGCGGACTAAACGGGCCGCCATTGTCGGGAGGGAGGCAGATGCTGCTGCTGCTGATAACCGGCTGACGTCGGGGCTCGGCCCCCTGGCTCCTGCGGCCACGCCGGCCCCAGCGGCAGATGGCTTCCTCGATGGCCAAGGAGGGTCCGGGCAGCCGTGGGCGGGAGGGGGACGGCCTGATAAACGGGGGGGGGGAGGGGGGGGGGAGGCGGCCTGGTAAACGGGGTGGGGGGAGAGGGGGGCGGCCTGGTAAACTGGGGGCAGGAGGGGGACGGCCTGGTAAACCTGGGGGGAGAGGGGGCCACCTGGTAAACCAGGGGTGGGAGGGGCCCCTGGTAAATGGGATGGGGCACTGGGGACGGCCCAGGCTTCCTGAGGGACTGGGTCAGCCCTGACCCAGATGCCAGGAAACCAGGGAGCCAGGCATCTGGGGTGCAGAGGAAAGAGCCTGGACCTCCTCCCTGGGAGTGGATGGTCTGAGGCCAGGACTGGTTCGCCAGGAAAGGTCTGGAAGAGCGTGTGAGGTTGGGGTGCCGAGTGAGGAGGAGGCGGGGAGGGACAGGCCGGGTATCTGGGCCGAAGGGCTGGAGGCCAGGTCTCCCCAGGGCCCTCCCACAGCGGCTGGACCGAAACCCCCAGACCAGCAGCCGGCCACGTGGGCAGGCGACCCCCAGTCCCCCTCCCCGTCTCCACCGCGGAGCCAGGCCGGACCCAGCAGCCGAGGCCCATCTCAGCGCGGAGCCTCCCACTCACTGGGACCTCCCTCCAGCCCAGGCCTCAGGCCCCGGTTCTCTCCACTTGACACCCATCGGCAGGCCAGGAGAGGCCCCTGGGCCGGTGAGCTGGTGTCTGCAGGGACTGGAGCGCCTTCTGGAGCCCAGCGGCGCCCCCAGCACTCCTGGCTGAGAGCCTCGGCGGCAGCACAGGGTCCCCCACCCGCCTGGGCCGTCCTGGCCGCGGGGCTAGACCAGCTGGAGAGGAGGTCTGGGCCAGGCCTGAGCTGAGAGGACTCGCCCAGCCACCAGCCCCTGCCCCGGCTCTGGGTTGGGCCTGCTGTGTGGTCCCCGCCCCCCCCCACCCGCCCCCCCGGGGCTGTGGGAGCCAGGACAGCAGGAAAAGCTTTCTGGAGGGGTGTAAGGGAGCAGGCCCTGAGGGATGAGTAGGAGTTCGGGGGCTGGGCGTGGGGAGGCCCCCCAGCAGAGAGCTGGGGCCAAAGAAGCCAGGACCCCCCTGCCCAGGACCTGCAGGACCCCCGGTGATGGGTGCCAGGGCGTGCCGGCACCTCCTCCACCCCCGTCCCTCCCGCTCACACGTTCCTGTCACTCTGTGCCGGTGGCCCCTTTACAAGGGAGGCTGAGGCCGTGGGAGGCCCTGGCAGAGCCCGAGGGGGAGGGCACCAGAGGCCGGTCACCCCTAACCCAGATGCCAGGAAACCAGGGGGCCCGGCATCTGGGGTGCAGAGGGGAGAGCCTGGTTCCAATTCCAGCTGTGCAGGCCGCTTCCCCAGCCACAGCAGCAGAGTGGGGGGGGGGGGGGGGGGGTTCGGCCTCGAGGGTCTCTGGGCTCCGAGAGAGAGGTGGGGGAGGCATGGGCTGGCACCGCCCGAAGCACGGGAGACTGAGGGGGCGCACGTTGCGGGGGGGCTGCACATAGGACCTTACATCTTCCTGTGGGGTCCCCTCAGCCCCTTCCCCCCCCCCCCCCCAGGCCTCTTTCCCAAAGCCTGAGGCGTGTGCTCCTGTCCTGGGGTCCCCCCCTGCGCTGCAAAGCCCGCCCCCTCTGCCCACCGCCTCCAACCTGGGCCCCTGTCCATCACTGAGGGCCCCTTCGGCGGTGGCTGAGCCTCCCTGAGCCTCAGTTTCCTCACCTGTAAACTGGGGGGAACACAAGTACCCAGTTCTCTGAGGGCGGCTGGGGAAGTGAGCGGTGGTCCTGTGCCTGGGCCTCTCCTGGTCCCCTCAGCCCCCAAGGCGTGTCCTTCCTGCATCGCAGCGCCCCGGGCAGCCTGGGTGTCCGTGGGGCGGGGGTGGGAGACGTGCTTTTCGGGGGCCACGTGGCTGTGTGCAGCGTCACTCATGGGCCACACAAGGGCCGCCTTCCCGGCGACCAAACGTGTACGACTCACCCCAGGGCCTCGCGGGGCCAGGCCCGAGGAGTGCATGGGCCGTGGGGGGGCCCTGCCAGAGGATGGATCAGGGGCCCCCCCTGCCCGAACCCAGCCCCCTCCCTTTGGTCCCTCCAGCCCCCCTTACCACGTGACACAGGGAGGCGTGGGTGGCAGGCCCAGCAGCCGGGCGGGGCCGGGGGAGGGCGCCAGTGGGAAGGGCGTGGGGAGCAGTAGGTGCTTTGGGTGTGGGCCGGGCCCCGGGCACCCTGGACCTAGGGGGGGGCTCCCTGCTGGTGCCCAGCGGGTGGCGGGGAGGCCTGCCTTCGCCCGCCTCAGTGCCGGTGACACTGCGACAGCCCCCCCCCCCAACCCCCTTGCCCTGACGCCTCCTGGGGGTGAGCACACGGGAGAGCAGGGCTCCGGTGGCGGTGGCGAGCTGGGGAGACGGAGGGGCTGCCTGAGGGCGGCTGGAGGGGAAGGGGTGACTCCAGGAACAAGGGCCGCACAGCCCAGCAGGCCGGCCTGGGTGTCAGAGGCCAGGAGGCCGGGGGGAGCTGAGGGGTGCTTGCTGCCCGGGCAGCTGGGGGTTGGGGGCTCCCACCAGGGCAGCCCAGGAGGACGGCTTGGTGCTTTGGGAGCTGGTTCCCCGAGGGCCGGCTCTCCGGGGCAGGGGAGGTGCCCGGCCGCCCGGCACCCAGAGGCACCCAAAGTGACTCCACTGGTGGTCTGGATGCTGTTTGTTTAGAGAGTCAGGGGCACTGGTGGGGACACAGTTGGCGGGTCAGCGTCGGCCGCCGGGGGCACCCCCTCTTTCCAAGGGTGTGGGCTTGGGCGAGCAGGAAGGGGGTGGAGCCTGGGGCGATGGCCCCTTGCTGAGCAGGCAGAGGGCAGGGGTGGAGGGAGCCTGGAGACCAGGAGGGGTGAGGACTTCCCGGGGTGGGGGTGGGGGGTGGTCTCAGAGCTGAGCCTCAGGACCGGCTCAGGGGGCTGGCAGGGCCGAGGGGTTTGCTGCCTGGTGGGCCTCCCCACTCTGCCCTGCCGTTCCCACCGTCCTGGCCTCCGGCCCTCAGGACCAGCCGGACACCGGCCCCTGGTTAGGCATCCAGGCCGGGGCCTGGGCAGGACCCACCGGGCAGAGGAGGCGAACGCGGACGGGGCCCCGCAGCCCCTCCGTCCGCCGGGAGCCCCGTGGGAGCCGGACGCCCGCCGTGCCAGGGGCGGGAGTGGGCACGGTGTCCACAGGCGGCTGGTGGGCTGGCCGGCCCCACCTGCCCGGGGCTCGAAGGGACTCGAGGGCCACGCCCCGGCGCCCCGAAAGCACAGACCGTCCCCCTCGCCGCTCCCCGCGCCCGCGGCTTTGTTATTTTGAGTCGGGTCACGGGAGGGAAGCCCAGGGAAGGCTCTGGCGGGATGCGGAGGACAGGAAAAGTTAGAGATATTTATTTGACAGGGTCAAGGTGGGCGCCTTCCTAGTCTCTCTCCCCGGGTCCCATAGGTGTTAGGCTGAGAGACATTTAATCGCAGGAGTAGCGGTTTCATATCTATAACAAAAATCAAATAATGCAAGATGATTTACTCCCCCTAGCAACCGCGGAGCTCACCCTTAGCAACCAGGCTAGCCTCGGGCTGCAGTGTAATCAGCTTGAAAATATTTCAATTATTGTGTTGATTTTAGTGGATTTGAGAAGCGCGGCGTGGAGAGCCGGGCACATTCTCCCCGACCTGCGGAGGAAGATATTGATTTAAACAGGTGTCAGGGAGGAACGGAGGAAATTTAAATGCGACCGGAGAGCTGCGCGGAGAGCCGGCCGGCGGGGTGACATTTTGTGCGCCGCTGCCGCCAACAAAAGTGACTCAACTGAGCTAGAAATTTCACCTTGAAAAGCATCCCCGTCCGCCCGTCGGGCAGGCAGCTGGGCGGGCGGCGGAGCTCGAGGGGCCGGGCACCCCACCCCGAGCTGGTGGCCACCCTGAGGGGAGAGGAGGACAGTCCCTCTCCCAGCACAGCGTCCCCTACGCAGCGCTCAGGTGTTTGCGGGGACCCTGCGGCTCCGGCTGCCTGCTTGATTCCCACCTCGGCCTTCACCCCACCGGATGTTTCCTCTCCCCCCACCCCCCCACCTCCGCCTGCGGCGCCCGGGGACCCTCGGACAGTGACCAGGCAGAAGGGGACGGAACCCACTGCCCCACGGCAAGGGACACCCCAACCTCGAGCAGCAACCAGCCCACAGCACCCCAGGGCGCCTGGCCCAGGCCGTGTCCCCCCCCCCCATGCCCACACTCAGGGTGTCCAGACCACACTCAGCCCCCTCGAGAGCTCATGGAAGGGGGCGCCTGCAGGGTGGCCATCTCTGGGGGGGGCTTCGGCTCCCACCGTCCCCAAGGGCTCCGGCTCCCCAGCCACATCCCACCGGGAGCCCGGAGCCCAGCAGCAGGGGGGGGGGGAACTGAGGTCAGACTTAGCTCTGGACTCGCCAACGTCACCCACAAATGGGACCCAAACCTGCTGGCGGGTGTGGCTGGGAGGAGTGGGGAAAAGAAGGGAGGGGGAAGGGGAGGGAGAGTGGGGGCAGCATAGCCCAGCGGCCCCATCCTGGGCTCCACTTTGGCTCTGAATTCACCGCAGAACTCCGGTCGCTCTCCGGGTCCCCTGGCCCCTCAGCGCAGCAATACGCTGCCGAAACGTGCGTTTCGCTCCCTCCTCTGCTCCGGGTGAAAACACTGCGGACCCTCTGAGCCATCCCGAGGGGGGCCGGCCGGCTCTCGATGGGACGGGTCCCTGTGCCCGTTCCCCTCGCTGCGGCTGACGGCCTAGAGTCACCCAGGTTCGCGGCCCGAGGGGTGGCCCGGGCTGGGGGTGCAGAGCGCAGGTCATGCGGGTGCTGGCCCCACCCCACCCGGTGCCGGTGGCTGAGACCAGCAGCAGCCCAGGGAGGCTGGCGAGGTCAGCAGATGCCCGGGTGGGCACCTCCTGTCCAACGCGTGCCCGGCAGCTCCTCCGTCGGGACCGGGGGCTGCTGACCGAGCCTGTAGGCTGAACCCAGGTCCGACTCCCGCTGCCCCTCGGACGCCGGGGCCCCTGCAGCTCTGAGACCCCCCCCGGCCCTGGAGGCGGCCCGACCCCAAGCCCTCCAGCCTGGGAGGGGGTGACCGGAGCCGGGCTGGGCCTCGATGGCTGCCCGCTCCCTCACACCAGCACTGGGATCCGGAGCGTCCCTGTGGCCAGACCAGCCCCAGCCCTGACTTACAGCTGCGTGATCTCAGGCAGCAGCAGGAGGAGGCCAGGGGCCTCTGCAGACAGCCGAGCCCTTTCCCATTCTCTCTAGCATCTCCCCCGCCATGTTGCCCCATCACCGGGGAAGTGCTGGAATGAGCCCACCAGGACCAGGGCGAGGCCTGCTCTGCTCCTGCCGCACCCCCAGCCCCTGGAGCAGTGCACACACACAGCTGGGGCTGGAGAACGAGGGGCTCCCTCTGCTGACACCCCCACCTAGTCCCTCCCGTCCATGACCCTTGCCTGACCCCTGCTCTGAGCCAGAGATCCATTTTACAGGTGTGACAACTGAGGCACCACACAGGCCTTGCAGCCCGGAGACGGGGCAGGACCCAGAGCAGATCCGAGCTGAGAGCCCTCCCCCTGTGCTCACCGTCCTCTGGACTGAAGCATCCCACACGTACACACAGGCACAGACACACACGGACACACATGGGTACACACGCACAAACACACATGCAAACACAGGCACACAGAGAGACACACATACACACATGGGTAAACATTCAAACACACATGCAGAGACACATGCACACACAGACATACACACAGAGATAGATGCACACACCCACACATGGACAAATATACACATACACATGCAGAGACACACATGCACACACAGACATACACACACAGAGAGAGACAGGTGCACACACCCACATAGCCACATGCACACCGAGACAAACACATACACACACATGGGTAAACATGCACATACAAATGCAGGGACACACACAGATGGACACATACACACAGATACACACATCCACATAGGCACATGCACACAGAGAGACATAACTGGACACACATGTATACACACACAGAGACACACATGCACACACACCCAGAAAGACATGCACATATGTGAACGCAGGGGCACACAGACACACACACGTACACACACACACATATGCACGTGCACACAGACACACACACGTACACACACACACACACACGTGCACACACAGACAAGGCCCCCAGGGGCCTGCAGGGAAGTCCAGGGTCAGCGATGGGGGGGTGGAGAGGGTGGCCCAGGGGAGCTGCGAAGTGGAGGGAGGAGCAGGGAGCTCCCCATTGTCCCCCCATCACCGTGGTGTTCGGCCCATGGAACGTCCCAGATGACAAAGAAGTCACTTCTGAGCCTTACGTGGCTCTGACCACCTGACCGTCCACAGACAGGGGCCCCGCCGGCGCCCGCTCCTCACGGTGCGGGAGATGGTCGGCGCCGGGAGGAAGAGTAAAAGCCGCACCTGCAGACAGCGCCCCGGACACGTGCTGTCCAGGAGCCGAGCTGGGAGGGAGATGCTGAGCGCGATGTCTCCGGCTAAGGAGGCCCTGCCCGGGCCAGGGGGCAGCAGAGCCGAGAGGAGATGGGGCCACCTCGCACACCTGGCCACGGCCCCCGCACACCTGGCCACGGGCCCCGCCCACCCGGCCACGGGCCCCCGCCCACCCGGCCACGGGCCCCGCCCACCCGGCCACGGGCCCCCGCCCACCCGGCCACGGGCCCAGCACACCTGCCCACGGGCCCCGCACACCTGGCCACGGGCCCCCGCACACCTGGCCACGGGCCCCGCACGCCTGGCCACGGGCCCCGCACGCCTGGCCACGGGCCCCGCACACCTGGCCACGGGCCCAGCACACCTGGCCACGGGCCCAGCACACCTGCCCACGGGCCCAGCACACCTGGCCACGGGCCCAGCACACCTGGCCACGGGCCCCGCCCACCTGGCCACGGGCCCCGCACACCTGGCCACGGGCCCCCGCACACCTGCCCACGGGCCCAGCACACCTGGCCACGGGCCCCGCCCACCTGGCCACGGGCCCCCGCACACCTGGCCACGGGCCCCGCACACCTGGCCACGGGCCCCGCACACTTGGCTGGGGCTGCAGGTGAGTGAGGAGGCCCAGGGCCCAGGAAGTGCCGGGCCAGCCCGCCAGTAAGATCGGGGGACCGCCTTGTGAACGGGCAGACAGCGCATCTCACCGGCCCCCTCTGTGGGGAGGAGGGGACCAGGGTCGGGCGGGGCTGCACTGCCTGTGACTCCCACAGGCCAGCCCCTAGGGACCCAGTGGGCAGAGGGGACAGGGAAGGCAGGTGTGAGTGCGGGAGTCGGGGGTGGCAGGGGCTGTGGGCTCCTGCAGAGGGGCGGGGGCTGGCCTCCCGGAGAAGGCGGCACCCGAGGGTCCAGCCTGGCAGCGCTCTGGAGCTCCTCCTGGAGGGGCACGAGAAGGGCAAGGGGAGCGTCCCGTCACACCTCAGGCACCACCTCTCCCTCCGGGAGGCCCCTGCTCAGAACCCCAGCTGGAGCCCATGGCTTTCCTGTGGGGTCCAGCTCCCCCCCCCGCCCCCTCCCCCGCCCTGGACCAGGCAGGCACGTGAACACCCTCCCAGCAATCGGCAGACAGCCCTGCCCAAGTGCCCACTGTCCTCAGAGAAGAGACCAAGGCTGCTTCTAGAGGTTGAGGCATTGCCGAGGCTCCGGGGTGGGAACACAGGCCGGTCTGCCGGCTCTGCAGCCCTCCGCGTCCAGGAGGCCCAGCCCGGGGGGGGGGGGGGCGGCGAGCAGCTACGGTGCTGGGACAGGTTCAAGCCTGTGGTTGTCGGCGTGACCTAATGGCCCGAACCTGTGGCCCCACGGGGCTGAGTGACGGGCTGTGGGAGGGGCAGCCGGAAACAGAGCTGGATCCGGTGCATGCGACTGAGTGGATTCGAACCCTGGGAGAAGCTGTAGACGTCCTCACCAGCCCTGACTTTGCCTGTGGAATCTGCTGTGAAATGAAGACTGGCTTGCAGGCCGTGGCGCTCTCTAACCAGAGGGCAGCGACCCACCCAGCCCCGGCTTTATTCTCTGTTTGTCTTTTCTAACCTTCACCGCCCCCCTCGGGCTCACCCCCGCCCCCCACAGGGACCCCCTTCCCAGGCTGCAGGCTGCTCTCTGAGAGCCGGGGGTAGACCAGAACAAGCAGACACCTGGGATTCTGGAAACCTTTAGGCCTGAACCCAGGGAGGGGGATGGGGAAGGGGTAAGGATGGGAGGGAAGAGGGGCAGGAGGAGTGAGGGGAGCAGGGGAGGGGGGAAGGGGGCAGGAGAGGAATCAGGGGGCAGGTGAAGGGGAAAGGGGCAGGAAGGGGAGGAGGGGAGGGGGAAGAGGGAGGCAAGGTAGGGGGGAGGGAGAAAGGGAGGGGGAAGGGGAAAGAGGACAGGGAGGAGGGCAGGAAGGAGGAGGGAGAAGGGGGCAGGGAGGAGTCAGGGAGCAGGGGAGGGGGAAGGGGCGGAGAGGTAAGGGGGGGGAGAAAGGGACAGGGGAGGAGTCAGGGAGCAGGGGAGGGGGAAGGGGGCGGGGAGGTAAGGGAGGGGAGGGAGAAGAGGCCAGGGGAGGAGTTGGGGGGGGGGCAGGAAGGGGAAGGGGAGGAACTGGAGGGAGGCTGCCCTGTTTTGTCCTCGAACCCGGCTGCCTTGTAATTAAGAGTAAACTTTGTAGCAATGCCCGCTGTTGTCTTGCCGGCCTCCAGGATGATAAATTGTTAATGAGCACCTGTTACAATGCTAATGAAAGTGGGAGCGTATGTAAATAAAGGAAATTTAATAAGTTAACAAGGTGGATTAAAATGCCCCAACCTCCTCCTCGGCGGCTAATCTGGGCCAAGCAGCAGAGCTGCCGCCTGAGCCGGGGGGCGACGCGCGCCTTCACCCCGCGCACTTTCCGAAACGTAATTAATATTTTAAAAATTTATAGGGCGGAAATCAGAGGTCTTGATTGTAACAAACAAAATATCCATCTTTAATCTGCTACTCAAGGGCCGACGGTGCCCCCGCACTGCCCCCCCACCCCCTGCTCGCAGGAAATACAAACCAGGGTGCGGGGCGGGTGGAGAGGCGGGGAGGGGGGTCCCCGGGGGAGAGGAGGGGGTGCTCGGGCCCAGCTGGGCAGGTTACTGACCCGCTCCCACCACCCCTGCTCCGGAGCAGGCTCTCCCCACTCCTCTGGGGGCCCCAGGCAGCGGCAGCTTTGGGTTGGCAGGGCTGTGGAGCCCCCGTACCTACACCCAACCCCGCCTTGTCTCCTCAGAAACCTGGGCGCCTCCGGCCAGCTCTCCTGGGGCCGCCCTGGCCATGACCCCACTTTGCAAGCCCCTCTGGCGTCCCTCCCGTGTCCAGGGCAGAGGGGGGCAGCACAGGGACAGAGGCGACTTTTGGGGGAGGGACCGCAGGCCGAACTCTGGGTCTGGGCTGACCAGGGCAGAGGAGAGGAAGTGGGCAGAGTCCTTGCAGGCCAGCCCTGCCCCTCGCCCCTAGGGGCCCAGGGCAGCTTCCCCAGGGGACCCCCCCCCACACACACACACACCACCAGCAGCCTCGCTGACCGGGCGCTGTCCTTGGTGCTGGGGACCTGGGCCCAGGCCTTGCCTGACCATCTAGTTCCGTGATGGCGAACCTATGACACGCGTGTCAGCACTGACTGACACGCGTAGCCGTTTTCAATGACGTGCGGTCGCATACAAAGACGTATTTTTTTTCTCCACGTGACACACCACCCGGGTTAGGCTCGGTGTTTTGGCAGATTCTGACACACGGAGCTCACAAGGTTGCCCATCGCTGATCTGGCTGGAGTGAAGGAGGTGTGGGGGGCGCTGGCGCTCCAGCCGGCTCCGACCTGCAAGGTGACTCCTGAGCGGAGCCCGGATGAGTGACAAGCCCGCCGGCGGCCTGCGGATGGAGCCGCGCTGGGAGCACCAGGTGGAGGGGGCTGGGCAGGGAGCCCGGGGCTGATGGTGGAGGTGCCATCAGGGCTGACCGGGGCTGCCGGCCACTGCTCCCCACTTGGGGACCCTCTCGCAGGCCCGAGGTGTGGGGTGTCACCCGGAGCCCGGCCGCCTGCCGCAGACCGGCCGGGAACGTAATGCCTCACGGCGCGCCCGGCGTCCAGTCATTTTTCACGGCCTGACCTCACTTTTAATTAGAGACTAAATTATTCATGCTGTGGGCGGGGGCTGCTCAGAGGTCCTGGCCCAGCCGCCCCCCCAGGCAGAGACCCTCCTGTGAATCACGCCTAAGTGGCCGGAAGAGCCTGCCCACATGGCCCCTGTGTGCCGCGACCCCTCCCCTCCCTGCCCGCTGGGACCCCTCCCCACCTCCAGGGACCCATCCCTGCTTCCAGGGACCCATCCCCGCCCGGGACCATTCCTGCTGAGGACCATCCCCGCCTGCGGAGGGCTGCACCTCAGGGCCACCTGGGAGAGGGTCCTTCTGGGAGGAAGGGACCGACGGGAAGAAGTTCCCCTCCCAGGAAGTCGAGTCACTGGAGTGGAAGAGTCCACCTGTACCTACACCCAACCCCACCTGTACCACCCCCACCTGTACCTACACCCAAACCCACCTGTACCTACACCCAAACCCACCTGTACCTACACCCAACCCCCCTGTACCTACACCCAACCCCCCGTACCTACACCCATCCCCACCTGTACCTACACCCAACCCCACCTGTACCTACACCCAACCCCACCTGTACCTACACCCAACCCCACCTGTACCACCCCCACCTGTACCTACACCCAAACCCACCTGTACCTACACCCAAACCCACCTGTACCTACACCCAACCCCCCTGTACCTACACCCAACCCCCCGTACCTACACCCATCCCCACCTGTACCTACACCCAACCCCACCTGTACCTACACCCAACCCCACCTGTACCTACACCCAACCCCACCTGTACCACCCCCACCTGTACCTACACCCAACCCCACCTGTACCTACACCCAACCCCCCCATACCTACACCCAACCCCACCTGTACCACCCCCACCTGTACCTACACCCAAACCCACCTGTACCTACACCCAAACCCACCTGTACCTACACGCAAACCCCCGTACCTACACCCATCCCCACCTGTACCTACATCCAACACCACCTATACCTACACCCAACCCCACCTGTACCAATACCCAAACCCCTGTACCTACACCCAACCCCCCGTACCTACACCCAACCCCACCTGTACCTACACCCAACCCACCTGTACCACCCCCACCTGTATCTACACCCAACCCCACCTGTACCTACACCCAACCCCCCATACCTATACCCAACCCCACCTGTACCTATACCCAACTCCACCTGTACCTACATCCAACCCCCTGTACCTACACCCAACCCCCCATACCTACACCCAACCCCCCTGTACCTACACCCAACCCCCTGTACCTACACCCAACCCCACCTGTACCTACACCCAAACCCCCTTACCTACACCCAACCCCACCTGTACCTACACCCAAACCCCCTTACCTACACCCAGCCCCCCTGTACCTACACCCAAACCCCCTGTACCTACACCCAACCCCACCTGTACCTACACCCAACCCCCCTGTACCTACACCCAACCCCCCGTACCTACACCCAACCCCACCTGTACCTACACCCAACCCCACCTGTACCATCCCCACCTGTACCTACACCCATCCCCATCTGTACCTACACCCAGCTCCCCTGTACCATCCCCACCTGTACCTACACCCGACCCCACCTGTACCTACACCCAACCTCCCTGTACCATCCCCACCTGTACCTACACCCAACCCCCCTGTACCATCCCCACCTGTACCTACACCCAAGTGCCCCTCCTGTCCTATGCCCTCGGATGCACCCAGCACACGTGACGATCCCTCTCCATGGGATGCAGCAAACAGGGAGCACCGGCTGCCAACACCATGCGTGTGAGCCCGCAGCGCGTCCTGCACACCTGGGCGAGGCTCCCAGGAAGAGGCCCGGGCAGAGCTGCAGGGGCTGTGGGTGCCCAGGTGTCCTGGGAGGCGTGGGGAGAGGGAGGACCCACCACGGACAGGTGAGGGGGAAGGCTGGTCTCTCTCCTCTCTCTCTGCCACACCTGTCCCTGATCTGGGGTCCCTGCTGCTGGCAGTGGCTCTCAGGCGGCAGGAGGGCAGGGCTTCCATTTCAGCTGAGCAGGACCGCCTGTGTCAGGGGCACGAGGAATGAGGGTGGGGCCACTCAGCCCCACACCTGGCTCAGGGACTGTCCATCGCGACTGTGTCCAGCCTCTGCCCGCCCCCCCCCCCTTCGGCAGCCTGGCCAGCCCCCCGGAAGGCAGAGCAGGCGAGGGTCCCGCTGCAGAACCACAGGCAGCTGCCTTCACACCCTGCTCAGCCGCTGCCGCTGTGTGTCCTCTGGCAGGTGTCTGAGCCTCTCGGAGGCCCTGCTCCTCCCTCGTCCTCTCCTCAGAGGAGCTGCAGGGCCTGGGTGTGAGGCCTGGGCGGTCAATGTCAGCTCCTCTCAGAGTGGGGCTCCGGGCCCCTAGGCAACACTGTCTGCAGCCGCTCGTCCGGGGCGGGGGGGGGGGGGGGCACTCGGGGACCAGAGGCCAGCACGGGACCCTGGCTTGGGGGGGTCTGCGGTGAGAGGCGTGGGATGAGCAGGCCCTCAGCCATCCCCCGTGCCAGGTCTGCAGCCTGCCCAGCCCCAGCCCCAGCCCAGGCTCCTCTGTCGCCGGGTGTTGGGGGAGGGCAGGGGAAGCGGCCCGGCAGAGTTCTCACGGCCCTGGCAGGTCTGAAGAGGAATAAATCCATCGGGGGCCTGAGCCCCCGGAGGGCCCCTCGGAGGGGCCGGCCGCACGGCGCACCCAGCAGCGCCCCAGCCTCGCGGTGCTCGGAGAAGATAAATTACGTGCAACGAGATAGTTGTAAAGCGCGTCCCCGTGGCGTCATAGCGCCAAATGACAGATGTTTCGCTCTGAAAAGCGGCGGTCACGTCTGTGCAGTAACTTTGTCTCAAATGATTCCAGCAGACGTCCACAGAGGGGACGCGGGCTCGGTCTCTCCGGCCGCGGGCCGGACACGATGCCCCGGAGGCCTTGGGTGGAGGCCGGGGCGGGGCCCCCAGGGGGCCGGACGCCCAGGGATGGTGGCCGGGCAGGAAGAGGCACCCTGGACCAGAGGGCTCCCTGCCCGCTCGGTGCCCCTCCCCCGACCTCAGTGTCCTCCTTCTCGCCGGATGGGGGGCCCTGGGCGACCCCGAGGTGGAATGCCGGCCCGCCCGGGGTCGGGACCGACGAGGAGACCGGCGGTCCCACCTGGGGGAACCCAGGAAGGCTCCCCGGGAGGAGAGGGCACTGGGTGGGGCCTGCGGGGCGGCGGAGTTGGCCGGGCAGCAGCGGCGGAGGGCATTCGGGCAGGCGGGCGGGGTGAGTGGCGGGGCAGGGTGGGATGCCTCGGGAGGCTGCGGCCTGTCAAGGGCCCGAGTGCCTGGCCCGTATTAAGTCCTGACCGGGAAGCCTGGGGGATTTTAAAATATATGTGTTTTTATTGATTTCAGCGAGGAAGAGGCACAAACATCGATGGTGATGAGAGGGAATCGTGGACCGGCTGCCTCCTGCACACGCCCCCTCCTGGGGAATCGAGCCCACGACCCTGGCGTGTGCCCTTGACCGGAATCGAACCCGGGACCTTTCCGTCCGCAGGCCGACGCTCTATCCACTGAGCCACACCAGCCAGGGCTTTCAGGGGATGGTTTTAAACCAAATCGGACCTGTGACTTGGAATGTTAGGGGGCTTTTCCTGTCTATCGCCCCACGCGTGCGCGTCCCAGATTCCCGGTGATGCAGGGAGACGGGTGAGCTGCTGGTCAGAAGTAAACAGAGGGAGAAACGAGGGGGCAGAGCCAGCCATTCTCTGTGAGCTGCCGCGGGCCGGCCAGGGCCCTGGGCGAGGCGGGTCCCCACGGGGCTCAGCAGCTCCCACGGACGGCAGCCGGAGCGGGGTGCAGTGGCAGGCACCCTGCGGGCTCCCTACCCACCCCCAGTGTGGTGCCCACAGCAGCCAGAACAGGGCACGGAGCGGGCACACAGCGGGGCTTCGTCTGCCTACCCCAGTGTCCTGCATACCGCAGCTCCGGGGGCAGGGAGGGCAGCGGGAGAGAGAACACACCTGGCAGAGATGTGGGTTTCCGGCCCCTCTCTCTCCACCTCCCAGGAGCCTCAGTTTCCCCTGCTTTAAACAGAGAAGGCTGGGCTTGGGGATGCGGAGACCTCCTGCCGTTTCCATGGGAACTGCTGGTGGACCCTTTAAGCCGCTGGCAGCAGCACAGGCTCGGGGAGGTGGGCGTCCAGCATTACCTCGCCCAGTGTCCCCCAAGCTGACCGCGCCTGCAGCAGCTCCACGTGGCAGCGTGGGAGCCGAGGCCCAGAGGGTGGGGCCGTTTGCCTCAGGCCACACGGCTGGGCCAGACTCCCCGCTCTTAGCTGCTGCTGTCTGTCCGTCTGTCTGTCCACCTCAGGACTCCTGGAGAGCCGCAGGTGCTTTGCTAACCTAATGGGGGAAGGGGGAGGGGAGAAGGGGGAGGGGAACAGGGAGAAGGGGGGAGGGCCAGAGCCGACCACAGCCTCAGGGCAGGGAGCGGGGCAGAGAGGCAGAACCCTCTGAAAGCACCAGCCACCGGACCCCAGCCTGAGTCCCATGGCCAGCTCCCGGCTCCCGCGACACTCTGACAGACACTGACACTCTGCCGAAACTCAGAACCTGATGACATGTCTAGACATCATTTCAAAAACAGCCCTTTAAAGGAGACACCTCCTCCCTCAGGAAGGGGCGGGCACACAGCGGGGTTCTGTTTTCTGAAACCAGGGCCTGCCTTTGGCACGGAGAAGGGCAGCCAGGTCCTGGCTGGAAGGCCCACCGCGGAGTCCGGCCGCCAGTCCCCTGAGCCCTTACCAGCGCCTGTCGCCTGAAGTGTTGTTAAAGGCCCCTTTTCTGGATTATACTTTTCACTCTTGATTATATGATGACTACATAATCAAATATTCATTGGGTAATGATGATTAAAATATGTAATCCCCCAAAAGATGTTTAGAACAATTTAGGCTACCATAGACTTAAATACGGGAGCTAGGGGATTAGCGGTGGAAGGAAGGGCTATTTTTTCAGAACTAATTTTGTGGTTCCTGCGGCTCTGCAGGCAGGGGAGATGGGCCCCAGGGGAAAGCAGAGGACAGGGTGCAGTGGTCACCTCCACCTGGGAGGCCACAGGCCCTGGGAAGGTACTCTTGTGCTGCCAGCATGACCTCCCTCCTTCAGAATGGAGCCCCCGAACCCTCCTGTACCTGCCTGCACCCGCCTGCACCCACCTGTACCCGCCTGTACCTGCCTATACCCGCCTGTAGCCACCTGCACCCGCCTGCACCCACCTATACCCACCTGTACCCACCTATACCCGCCTGTACCCGCCTGTACCTGCCTGTACCTGCCTGTACCCGCCTGCACCCGCCTGCACCCACCTATACCCACCTGTACCCACCTATACCCGCCTGTACCCGCCTGTACCTGCCTGTACCTGCCTGTACCCGCCTGCACCTGCCTGTACCCGCCTGTACCTGCCTGTACCCGCCTGCACCTGCCTGCACCTGCCTGTACCTGCCTGTACCCGCCTGCACCTGCCTGCACCCGCCTATACCCGCCTGTACCCACCTATACCCGCCTGTACCCGCCTGTACCCGCCTGTACCTGCCTGCACCTGCCTGTACCCGCCTGCACCCGCCTGTACCCGCCTGCACCCGCCTGCACCTGCCTGTACCTGCCTGCACCTGCCTGTACCCGCCTGCACCCATCTGCACTGGCTGCACGTACTTGCACCTGTCTGCACCTGCCTACACCCGCCTACACCCGCCTGCCGAGCAGGATCGCCCAGGACACCACGCGCAGGACTGAGGTCAGACCGAGGCCTTTGGGAGGCACCTGAGGCCTTGTGGACGCGGCTCAAGAACGGCAGCCCCTTACTTCCTGAGCCCGCGGGGTGTGCCCTCGGTGACAGGCTCACGCTGTGGGGCAGGAATTGTGCCTGGAGGGTCAGGCAGGGAAGCTGCACCCCAGAAGGAGAGACCTGCCTGAGTGGCTGCTAGAAAGAGGTGGGCTGGCGGCGGCGCACAGCTCCCCAGCTCCCTGCAGGTGATGCTGTGATGAAGCAGGAGTCCGGGTGCCCTCTTTCCTGGGGCGTGGATGTACCTCTCCCTCCCCCATCCCATGCGCCCCGCCTGGCCGTGAGGTAAGTGACACCCACCTGGAACTGGGTGTGGCCACTGAGGCTGCAGAAACCCACTCCTCCCGCCGCCCTAACACCTAGGATGTCCGCCCAGGGAGAGGGGAGGGACGGAGGAGGGACGGGAAGGAGAATGGGCCAAATCCCTCAGTCTACGTCCATGGAACTGGGAGCAAACACTGGGACATCCTTCCACAGAAGCTCAGCCACAGCCACACCGGCCTCTCTTCCTGCCGGACAGACCTTGGCCGCCCGGACAGACACTGGCCGCCCGGACAGACATTGGCCGCCTTCCCGACAGCCCAGCGCAAAGCCCCAGGAGACAGAGGGCCGGAGCCCTCCAGCTCCTCCCCAGGGGAGCTGGATAGGGGACAACCCCGACTTCAGGACAGGGGGCCCCTCCTCTGCCCTCGCCTGTTATCTGGGGACAGAGAGCCCCCAGCCCTTGGCGAGGCCCCCAAGGGAGCCACTTCCCCCTGAGGACCCCGAGGCCTGGGGTTCAGAGCCCCCCAACGTCAGCTCAGAGCCCAGGTGAGACAGACAGGAGCCACCACCGAGGACCTCCTTTCCATCAGGCCTGCGTGCTCTGCTCGGCGACATAAGTTGTGGGGCCCCGCGGCCGCAGGGACGAATGGCCCCAACCAGATGGAACTCAGACCCAGAAGGCAGTGCCCTGGGTGTGGGTGCAGTGCCCTGGGCTAGCCCTGCGTGTCCGATTCCTGACCTTTCTTTTTTTTTTAAATATATTTTATTGATTTTTTACAGAGAGGAAGGGAGAGGGATAGAAAGTCAGAAACATCGATGAGAGAGAGACATCCATCAGCTGCCGCTTGCACGCCCCCTACTGGGGATGTGCCCGCAGCCACGGTACATGCCCTTGACCGGAATCGAGCCTGGGACCTTTCAGTCCGCAAGCCGACGCTCCGTCCACTGAGCCAAACCGGCTTTGGCAAGTCCTGACCTTTCTTGTGGGACCCCAGTCGCGTTGGAGCAGGGCCCCCCTGGCGACCTCATTCACCTGTCACTTCTCCAATGGCCCCGTCTCGATTAAACACTCCACTTTCTTCTTTTTTAAATACTTTTTGTTGTAGATTTCAGAGCGGAAGAGAGAAAGAAAGATAGAAACATCCATGATGAGAGAATCACGGACCGGCTGCCTCCCGCACAGCCCGCACTGGGGGTCCAGCCCACAACCCGGGCACGTGTCCTGACCTGGAATCGAACCGTGACCTCCGGGTTCCTAGGTCTACGCTCAGCCACGGAGCCAGCGCCTTCCTTTCTGAGGTCCAGCCTGTCCCTGGGAGGCACCCACCTGCTCGGTGAACCTGCAAGATCCTAACGGCCCAGGTGTAGTCATGCTTCCTGGGGGGACGGTGCAGGCAGGTGTGGATGTGGGTGCAGTGCCAGCAGTGGCCTTCCTTCCCGGGGGGACGGTGCAGGTGGGTGTGGGTGCAGTGCCAGCAGTGGCCTTTCTTCCCGGGGGGACGGTGCAGGTTGGGGTGGGTGTGGGTGCGGTGCCAGCAGTGGCCTTCCTTCCCGGGGGGACGGTGCAGGTGGGTGTGGGTGTGGGTGCAGTGCCAGCAGTGGCCTTTCTTCCCGGGGGGACAGTGCAGGTTGGGGTGGGTGTGGGTGTGGGTGCAGTGCCAGCAGTGGCCTTTCTGTCCTGGGGGGACGGTGCAGGCGGGTATGGGTGCAGTGCCAGCAGTGGCCTTTCTTCCCGGGGGGACGGTGCAGGTGGGTGTGGGTGTGGGTGCGGTGCCAGCAGTGGCCTTCCTCCTCGGGGGGGGGGGGTGCAGGTGGGTGTGGGTGCCGTGACCTGGAGGACGCAGAGGGAGGCGGCCAGGGTTCTAGCTGGAGCTTCCCGGCCACCAGAGGGCCAAGGGCAAGACCAGCTTCCTCCAGGCTTGGCTGCCCCCGCTCTCCTCCCCGCTCCAGCCCCAGCAGAGCAGCTGATTTAGAGCTTACCAGGCGGGCAGGGGCCGGCCCAGGGTCAGGCCGAGGGTCAGGCTTGGGAGGGGGAGGAACGGAAAAGAGAGGAGGATCCAGACTGGCAGGGAGGGAGAGTAGGGGGGAGCCCAGAGAAGAGAGGAGGAAGAAGCCCATCCTCAGGTCCCGGCACCTGAGACCCAGCACCGGCCCCCTGACTCCCGTCCTCTCCACCCTCAGGAGCCCCGTCCGCCAGGCCCCCCTCTCTAGGTCTGAGCCGCTCTCTGCGAGGAGGGGGCGGTGGGGATGGAAGAAGGGGTCCAGCAGAGGCCTCAGCCCTATGGGGTGCGGATCGGGTCCCTCAGAGCCGCCCACGGCCCCAACAGGGACCCAGGAGGCCGGTCTGCCTGCCTGCAGGGAGGGGACACACTGTGGGTCAGCTCCCTGAGGCCACCGGCACAGGGGACACACAGACACCACCTAACCGCCTTTACACCTTGGCCTAGGCCCTGCCTCCGGCCCTTCAGCCTGCTGGACCTGCTGGACCTGCTGGGCCTGGGCCTGCCTGGTGCCCCCACTGTCCCTCCTCCTGCCGCCGCCACCTTCCTGTGCTCCGCTCTCCTCTCCTTCTCTCCTTCGGGTGGAGAGCGGCCCCAGGTGACCTGCGAAGTCCCTGGATGCTGGGCTCAGCCGGGCAGATGCCCCTGTCAGCTCCTTGCCCCCCATCCCCCACCCTCAGCCCGGACAGGGGCCAGGACTGGGAGGTGGGGGCTGAGGCCCGCAGGTCCGCGGAGGAAGGACTCTCGGCCGGCAAAGCTCCCCAACCCTCCTGATGGGTGCTACCCTGGGGTGCCCGGGTCGCCTCTCCTGGCTGGGCAGCTGGGGCAGGGGCTTGGCAGAGGCTGGGGGGGGGGGGGGGGCTCTGAAATCCCGGCATCGCATCCACAGCCCGGGGAGGGCAGCCAGTGACACTTTAAATCAAGTGAATAATTAAGAAGAAGTTGGTGATCAATTAGCTAATTAAATAACCCGTCTCACTTTTACATCCCCGCCTTGCGCTCCCCCCCCCCCCCCCCATTTTTCCGTTCTCACTTGTTTTCTCTCCCCCTTTCCCCTTTTATTTTTTTATTTTCCTTTTTGGTTAATCACTGAGGCCGCGGTAATGAGCCGCCTCGGGTTGCCAGGCAACCAGCTCCCGGTTAAACAGCCGCAGCTGCTTCCCGTCCGCCCTGACGGCCCCGCGGGGGGCAGGCGGCGCTCCCGGGCCGGGGCCCTCGGTGCGGCGGCGGGACGGACACTCACGGCGGGGAAGCCGGGCACCCGGGTCCGCGCGAAGGCCCCCGTCATCCCCCTCCCCCCCCACACACACACCCTCCCGGCCCGGCGCTGCGGGCCTCAGTTTCCCCGGCACCCCGGGAGGGCTCGGCCGCTGCAGCGCGGAGGGAGGCGACTCCGACCCGGGGTCCGGGCGGATTTGGACGCCCAGCGGCCCGGTGCTGGCAGGTCGGAACCGAAGGAGCCCAGGGCTGGGCTGGGAGAGGTGGGTCAGAGCCCGCCCGCCGCGGGGACACGAGGCGGCGGGCACGCCCTCCGAGGCCTCAAGTTCCACGCGGAGGGGGCTGGGCCGAGCCGGACCGCCGCCGCGCTTTGGGCTTCCCGGCACATCCACCCGCCGGCCGAGCCCCCCGCCAAAGCCGCCCGGAGGCTCAGGCCGGCCCCCTGCGCTCCGAGGGCGAAGGTTCACCCGCCGCCCCAGGCCGGGCTCCAGCGACGCCCCCCATCCCACCGCGCCCTGGCCCCGGGGCCGCCTCCGCCGGGTCTCTCCCGGGGGTCTATCCCGGGGCCTCCACCCAGTGTCCGCCCATCTGTCCGCGGGTTTGCGCTCCGTCCCTCTCCTCTCCGCCCGGCACGCACGCGCCACCCGCCCGGCTCGTGTTGTTGTGTTTCCTCTAATTCTCCCGAGTTTCTCTTTTGTTGCCAATTGTTTCTATGCCCCGAGGCCACGCTGTAAATGAGATGTTACATCTGCACCGAGCTAAGTAAACACTTTATAAGTGAATAAATAAGTGAATAAATAACCAAACAGCCATTTCGGAATGGGCGCAGCCGGGCTCCGGGCCGGCCGTGTCCATCGGGGGCCTCCGGGTCGGGTAGGGGAGGTGGGCCTGGAGCTGGGAGCTGCCCCTCTCCCTTCCCCTGACCCACTCTCCCAGCTCGGCCCAGCGCCCCTCTCAGCTGCCCAGCCCCCCTCTCCCTCCCAATCCCCTCCAGCTCCACAGCCGCTTCCCCAGATGTCAGTTTGGGATTCGTCACTTCCATCACGGATTTTCAAACAAAAACGGATGGTCGCCGAGGCTCCTAACCCCGGGTTTGTCACCAAAGGCGGCCGCTCTCACGGGTGGCAGAGTGACTCTGGGTGGTCTGTCCAAGCGTCGTCCGGCCACCCAGGGCCACCTGGGCCTGCGCTGTCCCAGGCAGGGCTGGGGCCTGCGTGCATCTGTCCCAGGATGGACAACTGTCACCCATGAGGAAAAGGAGGGGGGTGCTGCCGGAGCCCCACTCCCAGCCTGGCTCAGCCCCACGGCTGCCCGCCGGCTGCGGGAGCCGGGCAGAGGGAGCCGGGGAGCCGGGGCCCCACTGCAAAGCCGGTCTCCACTCGGGGAGGCTGAACTTGGCAATTACCAGGGATAACAAGAACAAATGGAAAGGCACTCACTGAGTAACCGATATCAATTATGAACCGGCTCCGGCGTCTGGAATAAATGATAGGGGAGTCGGCCAGAGAGGGGAGCAGGCGTGTTATTATTTACGCCAGATTAAGAAAAGTATCCAATTTGCTGGCCATCTCCCTCCCCGTGGGAACTGGCATCAATTTTATTATTGTTCCTCCGATTTTAATATTCTCTAAATGAATTACTATTGAGTGAGGTAGTTAGTCAATAGTTTAATGCAATTAATTATCTTTAAATCACTTTATCTTTTTTTTTTTTTTGAAAGGAAGATTCTTAACTCCAGCAAGCAGTTGCGTACAGGAAATTTGAGAGAGTGTAGGGATTGGGGGGGCAGGGGGCGGAGCCAGGAGCTGAGACCACGTGATGGGTTTTGCTGGTTCCCAAGCAGAGCAACCTTGGGCCCCAAATCCACAGAACTGCAAGGTATGGGCCAGGCCGGGAGACCCTCCAGGGTTGAACCCGGCACCTGCAGGCCAAGCAGGACGGAGCTGCCCGCTAGCCCTGGACACCTGCATACACAGCCGCAGCTGGAGCCTCTGTATTTTGTGTTGTTTGTTGTTAGATTGGGGGGGAGGACTCACAAGCCAGTCCCTGGTGCTTCTTTGCTGGACCCCCTGCCCCTGCCTGAAGAGATGGAGCCTGCTCCTGGGCTGAGCTGGACATCTGGGGTCCTCTCCTCCTTCCCCTCGAGGGACCAGGGAGAGTGGCCTCCAGCAAAGGAGTTGGAGGGCAGGAGAGAAAGGGAGGAGCAAGGGGACCTGAGGTTATTTCCCAGGTGCTGCGTCCTAGCTTAGGGGTAGGGAAAGCCTCCTTACATACATACACATACACACCACACACACACACACACACCCTGACGTGACTTGTGTGGACTCTACAGAACCTTCAGGGCTCCCTCTGAGTCCCTCACCCTCTGCTCCCAGCTCCCTGGCCCCTGTGGGTGGCAGCTCAGGCCCAGCTGCGGGCCTGAAAGGTCCTCTCTTGGTTCTCACCGCCTGTGCTTGTCTCCTGCAGCCATCCTGCGCAGCTCACACCGAGGGCCATTTTCCAGCACCTTCCCTGGGCCTGACCCCAAAGGTGTCTGCTCTCTGCTCTGGGTCTGGTCAATGGGATATTTGATCACAAAGCTGGGAGGAAAGGGAGAGAGAAACTTTTTTTTTCTAGCAGGCCACAGCAACTTCTCCATGACATCAGGCCCTCAAACAGGGGGGTGGGGGAGAGAGAGGGAGAGGGAGAGGGAGAGGGAGAGAGAGAGAGAGAGAGAGAGAGAGAGAAGGAGGAGGAGGAGGAGGAACAATGTGGGGGGGCGTCAGAAGAGTCCTCAGGTAGACAGACAGATTACAGATAACCTTGTAAATAGTCACTCGCCTAGGCCGGGGTGAGCCTGGCGAGTGATAAAGAATGCCCAGGGCAGGCGCAGGCTGCTACAAAGTGCAACACTGTATCGGATTCTGGGGAGACATGTTGGCTGAGTTCACCTCAGCACCTCTGGGGAGGGAGGGGGAGTGAAGGGACACCAGTGTGTGGCCCAGGCACCGAAGCTCTCAGGATGCCAAGACAATCCCTGAGAATGTCCCTCTTCCTCCCCAGGAGTCATGGATCAGCCCCCAAAAGATACGCCGGAGCGTCTCCCCATTCAGAGAAAATTGAATTCCTCTGAAATAGCACAGAGGACAGGACCTGGCATTTCATAGTGTTTTAAAAGTAATATCCCCTTTGTCGCGCCGTGAAATAGGGCACCAGGAGCGCCAGGAGGAACGGAAAGAGTAATTTCTCAGTGGAGAAGCTGCCCGCTTCCGTTTCGGCCCGATTCTGGAACCTGGGTCCTGGACACTTTGGGGGAGCAGAGGGGCTGGGTCCTCAGCAGCCAGGAGGCCCGGCCCCTCCCACCTCCCACCTCCCACATCTGGAATTGGCATCAGGGAGGCCGAGGTCTCAGGAAGTTCTCACACTTCATGACTCATTAACCATGGGGCTTGGATTCCTCAGGAAAGGGGATGAGGGTGGGAGTCGCACTGGGGGCTGGGACTGAGAATAGGTGCCCCTTTTTCACCCTCCCCCCCCCCAAGCTCCTCAGGCAGCAGCTGGCCCGGAAGGAGGGGGGAGGGCATGCTCTCCAGGGAGCCCCCTCCCCCAGGCTTGGGAACTAACTGGGTGAACCCCGCTGGGTCGGTCGGGCTGATCTGACGGCACCTTGGCTGGGGTGGGGGCGGCCTTGCGTGTCTCCGGAGAGGAAGAGAGACCTTCTGGTTCGGGAAAGCCCAGAGTCCGGTCCAGGCAGGGGCCCCTGGTGGGGAGGAGGAGGAGGAGGGAGGAGGGAGGGGGGCCACCTCACAGCCCGCCTCAGAGGAAGATTTCCCTGGAGCCAAAGACACGAAGGGGCTCGGCGGCTTGCAGCCTGGGACCTGGGGGACCTCGCTGACTCCTGCAGCCGCCTCTCAGGATGGGGGGGGGGGGGGAGGCTCCGCAGCCCGAGCTCCCGCTCGCACTTTCACGTGACGTTGCCGATGCTGCCTCATGTCTGAAGGGGATAATACTTCGGAGCTTAAAATTACAATTGCTTCTACTTAAATTTATTTGATGGCCGGAGCGTTCCCCGTTACACATCCGTATATGGGTTTTCAATATCTTAAATGTTTAAAAAGGTTTTATTCTGTACTTACACTGAGTGAAATTAAAAAGAAACAGTAAAATGTTTGAAAATGAAGTGCATTATGTTTAATAAATTTAAAATGAACAAAGGCTGCTATATTGCAGCAATATCTTTCCCTGCCCAGGGGCATTAATAAAGACTGGAGGTTTGGAAAAACAATATTTTCTATTAAAATTCTGCGCTGTGTTTCAATATTAAAAGGATATGTGATGAATTTCCAGTGTTACCCAGACGGGGTCAGAGATTAATTTCATTTCTTTCTGGTCAGCATTCTGTCGATAATTAATCAAAAGCAGAGTTTCTTAATGAAACACTTTTCATAAGGTGATAATTAGCAGGAAAGAGGTGGCCCACAGACAATCCCGAGAGCTGTCTAATAACAGCAAGGTGCGGGGCTGGGTCCCGGGGGGCTGGGCCGGGGCGGGGCCAGGGGCCAGGGGCCAGGGGCCAGGGCTCCCCGGGGAAGGGGCTGAGCAGCGAGGAGGGAGCGCTCCGACCGCCCGGAGCTCCGGCCGCGGGAGGAACCGGAGGAGCGGCAGGCCGAGGGTTCGGGGTGACCTTAGGCGGGTCTCCTTCCTCTGGCCTCGGCGGACCCTCCTGCGAGACGGACAGCTCCACCAGCCGCTCCGGCCTGGGGGGGCGCGGGGCGGGGCGAGTTCGGCCTCCGTTCCCCCGCCGCCCTCCCGGCAGGACGTTAGGGGACGACACCGGGGAACCCTGCCCGCCCTCTCCCTGACTTATCAGCGCCCCGAGCCTGCACCACCCCGAGCGGCGGGCCTGCAGGCGGCCGGGGAGGCTGGCGGAGGGAGGGAAGCGGCGAGGGGGGGAGGGAACGGAGGGGGAGGCGGCTGCGGCGGAGGGGATTATTAGTGCATTATAAAATTACTAAAAATAAATGGAAACAATTAAGGGTTCAAGAGTAAATAAAGTTAATGAAACAAAATTAGCAGCAATTAGCGACGGCACCGCGCGCTCACTCCCGCAGCCCGGCGCGTGTTTGGAGCCTGGGGGCTCCGAGCCGCCCACAAAGGCCGGGGTCGCAGCCCGGGAGCCCTCTGGGGGAGCAGCGGGCTGGGCGGGCCGTGCCTTGCGCACCCAGGGAGCCCTCACCCCGGCCGGCCGAGCCGCAGGTGCTGGGGGGCGGCCCCTGGCCTTCCCCGCGCTGCCCGGCGGCGCCGCAAACTTTCCGATAACGGGGAGGCGGGGTCTGTGCGGACGAGATTATCGATAGTTATTGAAAGCCCCCAAATAGGATTTACCAAGCAGGCTTCTGCGCCTTTAATAGAATTCCAGATAATCTTTTATCACAACAAGACACCCATAGAATTATTTAAACAGATTGGACGGCTGCCGCAGCAAATTTCAATTATTCTAATGCTTTAATAAATGTGGTGCGTGTGTATTAAATTCAAGCTTCTTAATCCAAATTTTACGATTTAACTGCTCTGATTTTTCATTACTGCAACACCCTCACGCGGTGCCCGCTGCCGGCCTGGGGGAAGCAGCTGCGTGGCCGGGGAGCGGGAGCCGGGCCGCCGAGGGGCCGGGCGGGAGGGCTGGAGGAAGGCGGACAGGCGCCCCGGCAGGAAGAAGGAGCGGACGGAACGGTTGGCCGGCCGAGGGGACCTACTTCGCCCCTCGCCCCCCTCGACTCACAACAGTTCCCCGTAGGGAGCTCCGCTTGTTGGGGGTGCCCCATGCCAGCAGCCCCCCACCTCACCCCTGCCAGGGCAGTCCTGCTCCCGCCCCAGCATGCCAGGCGCCACTGGCTCGGCCTCACCAGGGCCTCCCCTCAGCGCCCCTTCCCTCCAGTCCCTCAGCCCTAGATGAGCAGAAATGAGAGCCCAGCGCCCCAAAAGTGCCCCTGCGCCCACCCCAGAGGCTGCCCCCTCCGCCTGGGCCTGGGAGCCCCCGCGCCTCTCTCATGGGCTCGGCTGAGCCAGCGCAGGTGGGAGGGAGGGTCCGGCCCACCCGGTCAGCACGCTGGAGCCCGGGCCAGGGGACCTCTGGGCCTTGAAGGCCGGGTGGGTGGGTGGGTGCTGAGCCAGGGGCAGAGGCCGGGCTCCAGGCCGGGCGGGTGTTGAACCAGGCGGAGGTCCAGTGGGGGCTCCGGGGCAGGCTCCGAGGAGGAAAGGAAGGGCCTCGGAGGTGCTCCCCGCTCCCCGGGCCGGGCTGCCTCCGGTCCTGACCGGGCCCCCACCTCTGCCCCCCGCCCCCCACCGGGTCCTCGCGGGCGGCCCGGGCTGACCCGGCAGAGCAGCGAGCTGGGCTCGGTCCAGGGGCGTCCGTCTCCCATAATCTTTGTTTAATGTTGCATTTCTAAGCTCCGTATTAAGCAGCGGTGTGGACGGCTGGGTGTTTAGTTGTGTATAATTTACACCCTGATCCTGAATCGATCCGACACCTCGGGATGGAGCTCTCTCATTTTTCACGCTCCTTCCGAGGTGCCGAAATAATACCCTCTCATTAGGAGACGCCGAGGCCCGGCTAATTTATCCAAACTGTCAGGGGCTTGTACAACCTCGGGTTAAAAATAAATCAGCAGAGAAACAACACCCTCCCTCCCCTCCCCGCCCCCGCCCCGCCCCCACCGAACCGATTTATCAACAAAATTAAACCAGCCCGCGCCTCCCCGATGGCCCAGGGAACAGCGGTTCGGGCTGTGGGGCCGCGGCAGGGCCCACCCGTTTATTAGACAACAGGGGACTTGCCCCACAATCAAACCCGAATCAGCCTTGCCCGCAGGGGACCTGGCCCTGGGGGACCCTGGGCCCCATCCTCACCCCACGGGCATCTCGCCCCCACGCGCGCACGCACACACGCACCTCCAGAGAGGACTTGCTCTAGAGCCACCGCTTAGAGCCGCTCAGCCCTGCCTGGGGGCGCCCTCCGCTGCCCGCTGCACCGGACCCCACGCAGGGATGGCTGCCTGGGACAGCGGCCTCCTCGCCATGCCATCGCCCTGTCTGCTCCGCTGGCCAGTCGCCGGCAAGGGACCCCAGGGTCCAACACAGAGGCCTCCCTTCCCCCCTCCCTGCTCCCCCGTCCCTGCCCCCCCACCAGCAACTCCCCACTTGGTCTTCCCGGGCCACCCTAAATCTGCAGCCAGCACCACAGGTGCGGGGGTGGGGTGGGTGGGGGACCTCTCTTTCTTCGGCAGAATAAAACAAAACCATTAGTCGACTTGGGGTAGCTGATTCAGAAGAGCTCGCCTTGCAAATGAGACTCTTGAAATTATGTCGATAATTAATTGTGCAAATTTGTTTCTATTAAATAAAAATAACACGTATTGAAGAACTCAATTAGCATTAATTAAGCTTGATATCCTAATTTGGAAGTTGTGTAATAGAAAACAAGCGTTTTGGAGGGCGTCTTCCCTCGCTCCCCTCCTCCTTCCCTCCCTGCCTCGCCGCTCCGCTCCCCCTCTCCTCTCCTCGCCTCCTCGGCTGGAGAGCCGCCGTAGCCTTTGGGCTGCTCGGCTCCTTGGAGAATTGGAAATGAGAAATGGAGATGGGGAATCAGGAGGTGCTAAATTAACTGCCTGATCTGCACTTATTGCTGCATACACATCCCCCCATTACGGCGCCTCGCTGCAGCTCGGCTCTTAATATTCCGGGCATGGCGAGCCGTCTAGATAGCAGATTTATCAAATGGGAAAATGAATGTATGATGATCAGTTAAATTGAAAATCAGCGCCTGCATGACAGCTCGACCTGACACCTCCGTAATTAGAAAGAAAAATGATGGCGTCGGATGCATAATAGAGCAAAAACAATTTACACTCTCCCATAATGATCCGGCGTTCAAATTGAAAATTTCTCCTGGTAGAAATTGAATTCATAAAGTATGATTCATGAAGGACACATCTCCTGGAGGCTGGCTCGACCAGATCGATTGATAGTTTGTCTAGAATCACACAGCCTGCTGCTTTTGGGGCTTTCCGGAAAAAGCTAAACTGTTTAAGTAAATCAGTAATTTCACCTTAAGGACACGAGTGTGCAGCCAGCGATACTCCAGCATTCAAACTGCAAATCCATTAAACATGAGGCCTCCCCCACTCGGCTCAGCCGCCACCAAAATGAACAGCTGCAAATTGAAGGAAGGAGGCGATTTATCGCTGCCAGACAAATTGTTCACCTTAGATAAAATAACCGGCATTTTACGCACAATTTTCTGCTACAATTTCATAATTTAAATGACACTTTAAATACAGTTTAATGGGGGTGGGAGCGGAGAAGAGGGGAGAGCTGATTGTGGGCCCGGGCCAGACCGGACTGCCTGAGACAAAGGGTGGGAGGCTGAGTTGGCAGGACGAAGCCCGTCAGGGGAGACAGCCGCTGCCGGCCCCAGGAACTGGGTGGGTCCGGAGGGGCCAAGGGCCGTGGCTACACCCCACAACCTGCTCCCGAGCCCCACTTCCCCTCCCCACCAACTCCCTGCTTCCACGGCCTGAGTGGGGCCTCCTGTGCCGCCGGCTCCTGCCTGCGGATCCCACCCCCTCCCCGCTTCTCCTTCCCCCTCTCACTTTTCTTTTGATCTAATTATTTTTCCTATAAGCTCGGTCTCCTAGAGAGCAAATATCAGAGTCACTGAGCGAAAATTATGTAAATATTATTAAAGGGACTCGGGCTCCGAAATTCATTTGCGCCGCGCGCCCAGGAAAGCTGTCCTTCTGATTATTCTCAATTTATTTGCAAATAAAGGCCTGATGACCAGGAGGGATCAGGGATATTTAACGAGGCTGTAAACATCATTCCGCGCGCTCAGCCTCGGTGGAATTAATGGTTTTAATAATTGGGATCCCAATTTCTTGGGGAATTGGTGGCTTTTGAAGCGCCAAGAACCCAGGGCCCAGGGTTGGGATTGGGGAGGTGGGGGGGGAAGGTGGCGGCAGACGGAGGGTTGGTGGAGGTTCACTTCGGGGTGGGGCAGCTGCGGGCAGGGGAGGGGGCCGGGGCTGGCTGCAGGCTCCAGCCAAGTTTGCTAATATTTCTCCGCTGCAGATGTCCTGAAGCCCCGGAGGGTCCCCCCGGGACCCGGACCCTATTAGAACAAATGTGCGCTGCTTTTGTAAAGAGGCGCGTTGGCGGCGCCTGTCCTATTACAGGCGACACATGATCAATAGGCTGATAACGCAGCAACATCAATATAAGCGACAGAACAATGAGGGATATCATTGGGCATCTATCTTAATATAGCGGCTACAAGAGCTCTGACAAAGAGGCAGCTCATGAAAATTCCGCCCCACGACTCCCCATCTCCGCTCCAATATGCGCGCGCACTCCCCCAGCTGCCAGCGCTATTATTCTCCAATTTCAATTTGACACCCCAGCCTTTCATGCTAATTCTATTATTGTAAGAAGTTTATGTGATTTCATATCACTAGAAATCGGTAATGTATAATAACCCTTTGGGCGAGAAACCCGGGCCCCGCAGCAGCCACCGGAAAATAATTACTTTCATATCAAAACTCTGCAGGAGCCCAGCGGCCCGGCCCCGGCAGCCCCCGGCGCCGTCACCCCGCGCGGCGCGCCCCGGCGTGTGCCAGGGCGAGGGGGTGCGCGCGGGTGCGTGTGCGCGTGTGGGGGCGCCGGGCGGGTGGGAGGGGGGAGGCGAGGAGGGCAGGAGCGGGGGAGCTGCGGCTGCATACATTTGTTCAATCAGAAAACACAAACACAGGCACACAAAAGGAGGCATTAAGCGGGGACCGTGGGGGAGGTGAGCCTCCGCCCTGCCCGGCCCTGGGCGGGGGGGGGGGGAGGGAGGGGCAACGGAGGGGAAGGGGCGCTCCGAAATTGGAAAAAGACGGATCGGAGAGCTTGCGTTTGACCAGCTTTATTTATTTAAAAAAAAGTGGTACATATATAAATATTCTTAGACATTTTTGCATTTTACAAGGCTGAGGATTCTTGTTGTGGGTTTGGGGGGACTATGGGTTAGGTTTCTTTTTCTTCCCACGAGAGAAGGAGGGTCTCACCCCAAGTCCTGCTGATGCTGACTAGGTCCGAGCTGAAGGGGGGAAAGCAGTGTTTCTAAGCCGATCACCTGATGGCCTGCGAGTCGGAACCGAGTCGGAACCGAGTCGGAACCCAACCCCTGCGAGTGGCTGAGCTCCTCTCCGGCCGCCTCAGTCCATGTCCACCTCCTCGCCATCCAGGGCGCTGGCTACTGCCGCGGCGCCTGGCTCAGGGGCCCCGGCCCCACCAACGGCTGGCTCCCCCGCGGGGCTGGGCACCCGTGTCCCAGGCCTTCCAGGCCCCGGGGACCGAGGGAGCGGTGGCTGCGGGGGAGGGGCCACCGCACAGGCCCCCGTGTCCGAACAGTCCCCGCCGCCGCCGCCCTCGGCCGGGTCCCGGAAAGGTGCCGGGGTCGGGGCTCCTGGGGAGGCGACACCGTCGGCCGCGTCCGGAGCCCCGCTGGGCCCGGGGAAGGCTCCGAAGCTGGCCTGCGCGGGCGGCGCTGGGGGTGCGGCGGGTGCGGGCGGCGCGTCCTTGGGCGCGGCCTCGGCACCTGCACCGCCTTTGAGCGCGGCCTGCGGCACCAGGAAGCCGACCGGCTGCGTGATGGGGTAGAGCAGGAAGTGGCCCTTGCCGATGAGGGTCCGCGGCGCGCACGGCAGCCCGGGCGGGAAGTCCAGCCCCGCGGCGGCGGCGGCGTTGGCCGGAGCTTTCCGGCGCGGCGGCGAGTCGGACAGCAGACTCTCCACGCTGAACGGGCTGGCCTTGGGCAGCCCCGACGCGCTGCGCTCCGCCGCCCCGGGCGCGCACGGGGCTGGGTCCTTGTCCGCGGGGCGGCTGAGGCGCAGCTGCGGGCCGGCGCTGCTTCTTTGGCTCGGGTAAAAGGCAGGGTCGCAGGTGCCCGGCGCGGGCGGCTCGCCTGGAGGTGCGGGCGCCGACCCGGAGCCCGAATTGTGCCCGGGGCCCTTGGCCGAGGCGCTGGGCGGCGGCGGCTCAGGCGGCTCCGGGGAAAGGCCGCCGCCCCCGCTGTCGCTGTCGGAGCTGGGCGCGCTGTGCACAGACAGGCCGCCCGGAGAGTGCAGGTGGCGGCTCTGGCTCTTCAGCAGCTTCTTCTCATGCTTGCGCTTCTTCTTCTCCATCTTCTCCAGCTCCTTCCGCGCGATCTCCTCGGGGTCCATGGGCTCGCCGCTGCAGGTGGTCGGGTGGGAATTGTGGGCCGGCCGCCCTGGGCCCTTCTTGGTGTTTTCCTTCTTCCTCCACTTGGCCCGGCGGTTTTGGAACCAGACCTAGAGTGGCCAGGCGGGAAAAGGAAGGCGCGATGAGCCGGGGCCGGCAGGCGTGCTGGGGCTGTGGCCTCCCCGCTCCCCCAGACAGGCCTCACCGCCTCGGCCTGGCCAGGCTCGGCCAGGGCGGAAGCCGAGTCCCACGGCCAGGCCCGCGTGGAGCTGGGTGTCCGCACTCAAGATGCAGAAGGTTCCAAAGGGCATCTTTCCACCTCGAGGAGGCAGAGCAAGCCTCTCGCCAGCTCCCCCTCCAGCTTCTCACCCAGGAACTGGGAGCTGCCCCTTCGCTGAGCAGGGCCTGCCTGGCCCCTGAGGGGGCATTGGGTGCTGGTCCAGAAGGAGGGAGAGAGCAGGGATGGACTTGCCCTCCTGACTCCTCATGGCTCCTGCTCTAAGCAGCTGGCCTGGCTCTGCTCTCCGCACACCTGTCTTCAGCCCCGGAGGGAGACGGGGCGAAAGCCCAGATTTCGGCATTTCCCGTGGAGGGAAGCCTGGATGCTGCTTCCAGAAGGGCCTGGGGTGTTGAGCCCAACTGGGGGGGGGGGGAGTAGGAGGAGAGCTTCAGGGGCCTCCCCTACATTCACACACTTCTCTTTCTGGAACCTTCAACCAGGGCTCCGAGCCAGTCCCTCAACCAGCTGCTTGGCTTTGGGATGGGGTGGGGAGCCAGGAGCCAGGAGCCGGCTGCCTCTCCCAGTCGCTCAGGCCTTGTCCTTGGGGAGCTCGAAGCACTGGGGGGAACCAGCCTGGACCCTGGCTCCCGCGAGGCACAGTCCCAGCCCAGGCTCAGGCGCACAGGCTCGGTCAGGCTCAAGTTCCAATTCTTTGTTGTTGCAGGAGCGCCCAGGCCCGCTGCAGCTGGTCAGGGCCAAGGTGTGGGCCTTAAGTGGCAACCTTCCATAACTGTAACAGCCTCCCCCGCCCCACACGCACCTTTTAAAATACTTCTTTTGAGGGTGCAGACGAGGCTGCATTGTCACCGGGAATTATTCATCACCGAGTCCAGGAGAAATGTCACTCCAAACACTCAGAAGAAAGCCCACCGAGGGTTTCCGAACCACAGGGCCCTGAGCAGAGGCCACGCACAGGCCCCCCGCACTTGTTAGGGTTCAGACAAAGCTGTTCCTGGCCAGTCCTGCCTCTAGCGGTGCCCACACTGGCCAGCCCTACCTCTAGCTGGTGCCCACACTGCCCCGAACTCACCACAGAACAGAAGATTTCTGTGCTTCGGGGAAACACCTAATTACCACAATTCATCTTGAATAAATAATCCACCAAAATGACGCTGTGTTTTGTTTTTTTTTGACGCTGTGTTTTTAAAGAGAATACCACTGGCAGCCTCCGAATAAAAATCAAATTCCGGAAACAGAGAAAAGAAGAAGATATAACGGTATTAAGATGCAGACACCTTTTTCCTCCAAACTGTTAATGGTTTAAGTTCCTGCCCCTTCCTCCAGCTGCCCCTCTGCCAAGCAAAGATAAATACCTGTTTCCTCCCGAGCATTCTACAGGCTAGAGACAGACAAACAGTCAGACCCTACGCCCGGGCTGGCGACCAGAGCTCCGGGGCCTGCAGCGAGGGTCTGCCTTCTCTGTCTCCTCGAACCCCAGCCGCCGCTCTCCCTCCAAGAACCCGCCACACCACTCCCCGGTTGGGACGCAGCTGCTGTTCTCGATACTTAGGGGCGGCCGCCGGCCCCTCGACTTTTAAGGGATCCCACCTACATCCTCTAGAGCCCCTGAGGCCCCAGAATCCCCAACGCCGCCGCCACCACCACCTCACGCCGGGGAGCGCCAGGCGGCTTGGGCCGGGCCGCGGCTCCACCAGAACAAAGGCGGCGGTAGGCCGGGCCGGGCTGAGCCGGGCGGCTCGGGAGGGACGCGGTCTTTACCTGAACTCTGGACTCCACCAGATCCAGCCGCAGCGCCAGCGCCTCGCGCATGAACACATCGGGGTAGTGGCTCTCGTTGAATGCCTTCTCCAGCTCCTCCAGCTGCCAGCCGGTGAAGTTGGTGCGGGTGCGCCGCCGCTTGCAGCCCGGGCTCTCCTTGTCCGGGTCCCCGGAGTCTGCGGAGAGCACAGACCCTGCTCGCTCAGCCACCGACCGCCAGGCCCGCCGCCCGCGCTGCTGCCCGCCGCCGCCGCCGCCGCCGCCTGGCCGGGGGCCGCCGCGAGGGTGCAGGGCGGGGACCCCGGCGACCGCCTCCGCACTCCCCCAAACGCGCTCCCCCACCTCAGAGGGTCCCGGCCCCACCCGCCACCCCGCCCGCTCCCGCTCCCGCGCCTACCCGACAGCTTGAAGGGCTGGCTGTCGCCGCCCACCCCGCAGGCCGCCGGCAGCAGCGGCGTGGGGTTGACCACCGAGGCGGCGGCGGCGCAGGAGCCGCTGAGCAGGCCGTCGATGGAGAAGGGCACGGCCGCGGCGGACTGCAGCTGGTGGCCCGCCAGCTCGTACACGTGGTGGGGGCCCAGCGGGTAGGGGAAGCCCACCACGCCGCCCAGCGAGCCCCCGAACTGGGCGTGCGGGTGCTCCAGGAGGCGGCCGTCCATCATCTCGCGCGGGGGGCCGGCGGGGCCGGCGGCGGGGCGCGGGGGCCGGGGCCGGGCCGGGCCAGCGGCGGGAGGCGCGGGCGGCGGCGGCGGCGCGGACAGGGACCCGGAGCCCCGCACATGCTTCGCCCGCGCGCGGCGCTTTACTTTATCAACATCAGGCTCCCGGTAATTAGCCGCGGCCCGGGGAATTTGGGACCAATAAGAAGCGCTAATCGGCTCTGACGTCACAGGCGTGCTGGGTGCAGGGAAACGTTTTCCATATCGATTGCTAATTATACCTGACATGCACCTCAATAAACAGTATCGGGAGCTGTCACAACAAGGCGGGGAGGGGCCCCGGAGGGCGGGGCGGGGAGCGGCCGGGCAGGGGCCCCCGGCGAGCCCCCACTTCGGTGCCCGCCGGCCCAGCCCGCGCCTCCCGCCACCGGCTCCCGCCCTCCGCCAATCACTAATAGATTTCCCTTTAAAACACCCACCGCGTGTTGTGGGGATTTTTCACCAGAAACGCTGTACTCTCTGAACCTTTAAAGTGATGTTGCTCCAATTACAGAGAGACATTGAGCGGCAAATAGACTGATCCAATAATAGGAGATTCATCATCCGCTCCTTCCGAAACTGTCACATTGAATTTAAAACTACAAGGGCTTCTCCGCGCCTCTCCTCTCGGCTCCGGCGCGGGGAGGGGGAGGAGCGGGAGGAGCGGGAGGAGGGAGGACTGCCTCCCAGAGAGGAGCCTCCTGCAGCAGCCGTGTCCACAGGGGCGCTCCGTGCCCTCTGGCTGACTGGCAGCGCCCAGTCTATAGAAGCCGAGAGGGGGGCTGAGGAGGCCCCTGCCCCTGCCTCGCCCCCACGAGGTGAGATGCGGGCCCCAGGGAGAGGGAGAGGCCAGGGGCAGGGAAAGGAACTTTGGGGTGGCAGTCAATCAGGCCCCCAACACACATGAAAAAAAAAATCTCCTAAAAAATAAGGCCGAGTTCCCAACCCATTTGTTATAATTAAATTACGTTCTCAGAAGTGTCCCTCCCGTCTCCGCTGTAAAACATGGACAGACTCAAAGCTAAATCAGGAAGGACACTGTCTTAAATGCCAGCGAGTGAGGGCTGCGGGCAGAAGGGAACACGGCCACGAGACATGACATGTCTGATATGCAATATCCTCTGTGAAGAAGTTTGTCCGCGGGCCGGCTCCATCTCCTCCGCCCCAAGTGCCTGGACCTGGTCCCCGGCCAGCGCCCAAGGCCGGAGGAAGACAGCTCCTGGCCTCTCTCCGCCCAGGAGGGCTGTCCAGGCCTCTCGCCGCCGTGACCGAGGGGGGAAGCCACAGAGAAGTTGGCCTTTGGTGTAAGGGCCCCCCACCTCGCCAGGCCGCCCACGGGGAAGGGCAGGGCCACTGTGCGCCCCGTGCCAGCCCTGGTGTCCGCCCCCACTCTGTGTGTCCGCGTTCCGGGAGGGGTGCGTGAACCGATCCGCCCGCAGAAGAGGTAAGGCTGTGAGAGGGCGGGGGGCGGGGGCGGGCACCCCATCCCGCACCGGCTTTCTGACCCACAGCCTGCAGCCGGGATCAGGAGGCCTGGATGCGCCCTGAGCAGCACCTGGATTCAATCACCCCGGGAGGCGCAGGGGCCCAGGCCCACCAGGGCCAGGCCGGAGAGGAGACCTGGAGTGCGGGGCCTGGAAAAACGCTGCGAGATTAATTCTGAGGTCAGGGGCCAAGAGCACTACTTTTCGCCATAATTTAATTTCTTTCTCTATAAATACTAAATGTAAACCCTGTCCATCCGTCTGCGCGTTGCCCATAGCCATCGGCGCCTCGCTCTCGGTGGGCTGGCGAGGAGGAGGAATGTGGGGCGCGTGTTTCTGAATACAGAGCTGCAATCAATTCGCCCGCGGGGAGGGCCGCGGAGGGCGGGCGCCGGCTGGCTCCCTGGCCCATCTCTCTCTATTATAATGAATTAATTCGACTTTATTTATCCCATTTTCTGGAGCTGACAGAATGTTAATTTGAGTTGAAATTTCGCTCGCCTCTCACTCTCTGACCCCTGGCCTTCAGATTGGCGTGTTGTAATAACCTGAATCTTTCAACAGA
>CM050516.1:365000-517500 GCA_027563665.1 Antrozous pallidus | reverse complement strand
TGCCTCCCCTGTCCTCCCTCTCCTCACCCTCCAGCCTCCTCTTTCTCAACTTTTCCCTCTAATTCATCCCTGATTTAATCACCCGTGGGTTTGTTTCGGAGGCTGCCCCTAATTTGCCGTGCTTTATTTGAAATGCAATGAAAAGTAATAAGGAGGTTAATATTTTATAAACAATAAAATTTTAGCTCCAGTGGCTGCCTTGTATTTTATAAATTCAATCTGCGCCGTGTTGCCCTCCTGTGAGCCATTTGCAACAGCCTTGCCACCCCACTAGGCGCCAAAGCCCAGTCACCTTGGGACGGGCTCAGCAGCCAGGATCCAGGTGGCTTCTCTCATCCAAACCGGCCAGCCAGTAGCCACAGGCCTCCAGGCAGGGCTCCAGCCAACGTGGGGTCCCACACACTCAGGCTGGGGTTGGGGCCCAGGCTTCCTGGGGCTCAGCAGCAGACAGGCCTGGGGGAGGGGGGAGGATGCGGCCCAAGCTGTGTGGGATGGGACCTTGCCAGCGCAGAAGGGATCAGGGGCTGGCATCTCAGCTGCCATCCCAGCTCCTCATCCCTGGTCCAGTGGCAGAAAGTGCCCCTGGGAGGGGAGGGATGGCTGCCCAGTGGGTCTTCCTCGTGCCGTAGGCAGAGCTGCTTTTGGGAGTCTCTGTGCTAGTGCTCAGAAGGTTGTATGGGGGACGTTCTGCACTCAGGTGGCCTCCCAGACTCCACCCCCATTTTTCAGGGAGGCTGGCTCCCAGGTCCCTCGGCCCTTGCTGGCCAGGCCTCCCTGGCTGTGCAGGCCACCCGCCCGGCACCCTGGACCCTTCCCTCAGGGAAACAATGTATCGGTCCAAGCAGCAGGCCCAGGGCCGCAGGGCCCCCTCCCCACCCTGTGGAGGGGCTGGAGTCCAGGGAGCAGCTAAAGGCTGTGCGGGGCCAGGACACCGTGGGCAAGGCCACTGGTCAGCCAGGCCAGGGCTGGCCTCTCAACCAGATGGGGCTCTGTGCTAGGCCCACGACCCGAGGCAGAGAGGAGCTGAGAGTGTGGGGACCGGGGCTGGGTGGGGAGATGGCAATGGCCAGGCCTAGAGGCTGGGAGAGAGTCTGAGGGGCCACCTGGCTGCTAGCTACCCACCAGGCCCCTCCATCCTGATATGCCCTCCCCAAGAGCTAGCCCTGTGGCCACTTCCTCTGACAGCCTTGTCCCCTCTGCTGCCCGGGTTCCTGGTGTCCAGGCGGAGTGCCCGCCAGGTCCCCCAGACCAGGCCAGCCCTCCCTGGAGCCCGGAGCCCCAGCCGAAGACCAGGAAGGGTTAACGCTCTTTGTTATCTCTTCCTTTAATCCTCAGATGGGCCGGCGGCTCACGTTCGGATCTGGTACAGAGAAAGCGTTAACTATTATCTGCTTCTAGCTGACCATCTGCTGTTGCAGAAAATTCAAAACCCTGGAGATCTACTTATATCCACATCGTAAACGAGAAAAGATGTTTTAATTAAGGGAAATCAGGTTAACTTAGCTCTAATTTACAAGCCGCCTGCCTAATGAATTGTCTGGGCTGCTCTCTCTTTGTAGAGAGTAAATCTGAGGGTCCTTCCCTCCGCAGTTCAGACACTAATTAACTAACCAAGAATTTTAGTGGCACGCCCGCCTGTCGCCTAATAGTTTTACCTAAAGCCAGCCCGGTCATTGCCTGTACAAATTGCCAATTAAATGTGATTGATATAATGAAATTGGGTTGTATTTTCACTTACTTCCCTCGTTCCCTCTCACTCGCATCATCCTACCTCCTTGTTAAGGATCATGGTTCTGCACCCCCACCCCGGTGCAGAGCCCAACGGAACCGGCCCAGCTCGGAGGGGCCAGTGCGGGCCGGGCCAGCTCCCGGTCCACCCGCACTCCATCAGTGCGAGTGAACCGGCATCATCTTGTTCCCAGACATCATCCACCTTCCGAGGCTGCGGTTCCATGTTTGAAGTTCGGGGGGGGAAAGTGAAAGATCTAAGCCGCCGTTCTAAAACACATTAACAGTTTCCAAAATCTATATCGCTGCTTAATTAAATGTTATCCTGTTTATAGGATCTGTGGCTAATTATTTAGAGTCATTTAATCTACTCAATTTGCACGTTAATTAAACAGCCGCGGTTTGCAGAGTGCGGGCCGACGGCTCGGAGGGGCGCAGCGCCGCCTGGCGGGGATCCTGGCCGGGCGCGCTGGGCCCGCGGACTGGCTGACCGGTCCTGGCCGCGGACTTGGCAGGAGCCGCAGGCCTGGCGGAGGGGCCTGACTGGCGGAGGCCGCGGCCACGAAGGGGGGGGGGGCGGCGCGGAAGGATTCTCCGCGGATCCTGGGTGGCGATTCCGGACTCTCCTGCGGGAAGCTGGGGTCGCCGGGTCGCGGGGGCAGCAGACCGGAGGGGTTCATCCATCCACTCACCCATCCCTCCCGACCCGACGCGGGGAGCTGGCGGCGCAGGGCGGAGTGCAGGCTGCAGGGGGGCGGCCATGCGGTAGAAGGGTGGCGGTGGGGGCGCCGGAGGCGCAGGTCCAGGCCCCGCTCCAGTTGGGGGAGGGGGCGGGGGCACCGCCTGGTTAACTGGGAAGAGGAGCGCCCGCCCTGCGCTCCGGCTGACTGTCCCCTCGCCGGCCCCATCTGTCCCTCTCCGCCCGCGCGTTTGGCCTTTGTCTCCGCCCGGTGCCCACACCTCCTTCAAAGGCCGCTTTCTGTCGCCCTCGCCGTCTCTTCTGCCCCATTAGCCCGTCGGCACGAGACCCTGCACAAAGGCCGCCCTTGGACCCCGCTCGAGCGCCTGGCCGTTGTCCACCGCTGACCCCGCGCCTGCCCGCCCGCCCGACGGGGCGGGAACTGAGTCGGCCTTGAACGCACAGAGGAAGCGGTCTATCCGGGCAGCTCCGCCCTCGGGTACAGGCAAAGGGAGCCAGCGGCCCTTGGCGAGGCCTGAAGCCCGCAGAGCAGCTGCGGCCTCGGAAGCTAATCCTGCGGGCAGCCCCTTCCCCCTCCCTGGACGGAACCGGCAGCGGAGAGAAGGCCTGGCGTGCACTGCGGGCAGGTCCCCCTCGTGGGCTAGTAAACAAAGACCAATAGCCTGTTACTAAGCGGGGATTGCCCCTCCTCCAGTGGAGTTTTCCCCTGAAAAAGAGGGGAGAACACAGTGACTCTGGCACAAAGCACTGCCTCTCTTTGGGGTGCTGGTGCAAGCCACGGGGAAGGCCTCCAGCACCCCCACAGCCCAGGGCGGGGCTCATCCAGGGCTTGAAACACCAGCTGCTGGGGGGGGGGGGCGCGCACCCTCCGGCTGCACACCCTTCCACCTGCACACCCTTCCTGCTGCACACCATCCCGGCTGCACACCCTCCACCTGCACATCCTCCAGCTGCACACCCTTCCCGATGCACACCCTCCTGGCTGCAGACCCTCCAGCTGCACACCCTCCCACCTGCACACCCTCTCAGTTGCACACACAAGTGCACACACCCTTCCGGCTTCAATCCTTCCAGCTGCACCCCTTCCAGCTGCACCCCTTCCCGGCTGCACGCCTTCCACCTGCACACCCTCCTGGCTGCACAAATTTCAAGTGCACACCCTTCCACCTGCACACCTTCCCGATGCACACACACCCTCCCAGCTGCACACCCTTCCACCTGCACACCCTTCCACCTGCACATCCTTTCACTTGCACCCCCTCCAGCTGCACACCCTCCAAGGCTGTGGACCCTCCCGGCTGCACACCCTCCCAACTGCACACCCTTCAGGCTGTGGGCCCTCCTGGCTGCACACCCTCCAGTTGCACACCCTTCCACCTGCACATCACCCTTCCCACTGTACACCCCCCAGGTGCACACCCATCTGCACACCCTCCAGCTGCATACCCTCCAGGTGCACACCCTCCAGGCTGTGGGCCCTCCATGCTGCAGATTGGGCTTCCACTGGCACTTGGGGCAGCTACCAGGCAAGGCAGGCATGCACAAGGAGGCGATGCCCTGTCCTCCAGAAGGAAGTCCCTCCGGCTGCCTTCCTCTGACCCAAGTGACAGGGGGAAGGTGGGCCACTGCCCCAGGAGGTCCCCATGGATGGAACTGAAGTGGCAGAGGCTGGTGGGCCAAGTCTGCACTGAGCCGCACATGTATGCAGTACCTGAGGGACCCTCTCTGCTCACCCTCCACCTCCTGCTTTTTTTTTTTTCTGTTCTACAAACACTGTGAGGCCATTCTGGCAGGCTCAAGTTTGTCCCCCCGAGCATGGAGACACCCATCTAGGGAGGTGAAAGGCCCAGCCGCTATCTGTGCCTGGGTTACCTCTTGTTTTTAAAAATCACTAGAGGCCCAGTGCACAAAATTTGTGCACGGGGGTGTGTAGGGGGGTATCCCTCAGCCCAGCCTGCACCCTCTCCAATCTGGGACCCCTTGAGGGATGTCTGACTGCCTGTTTAGGCCTGATCCCAGCAGGATCGGGCCTAAATGGGCAATCGGACATCCTTCTCACAATCCAGCACTGCTGGCTCCAAATTGCTTATCTGCCTGCTTCCCTGATTGCCCCTAACCACTTCTGCCTGCCAGCCTGATCACCCCCTAACCACTACCCTACCAGCCTAATTGATGTCTAACTGCTCCCCTGCCAGCCTGTTTGCCCCCAACTTCCCTCCTCTGCCAGCCTAACTGGGTAACTCAGCCAGTTACCCCTAACTGCCCTCCCCTGCAGGCTTGATCACCCCCAACTGTCCTCCCTTGCAGGCCTGGAACCTCCCAACTGCCTTCCCCTGCTGGCCTGATTGCCCACAACTGCCCTCCCTTGCAGGGCCTGGAACCTTCCAATGACCCTCCCCTGCTGGCCATCTTGTGGTGACCATCTTGTGTCCACATGGGGGCAGGATCTTTGACCACATGGGGGCAGCCCTCTTGTGTGTTGGAGTGATTGTCAATCTGCGTATTACCAGGATAGAGGCCTGGTGCATGGGTGGGGGACAGCTGGTTTGCCCTGAAGGGTGTTCCAGATTGGGGGGGGGTCCCCTTGGGGCCTGGGGTGAGGGGCCTGTGGTGGTTTGCAGGACAGCCATGCCGCCCCCACAACCTAAGTGGAGGCCCTCGGATCTGAAATTTAGTTATCTTCTATAATTGAAACTTTGTAGCCAAGCCTTCTGCTCACTCCTTGGCAACAGCCATTTCTGTTTGGGTTTATTTAAATTCTACAATTGAAACTTTGTAGCCTAGAGAGGAGGCCTAGGTGTTAGGGCTGCAGAAGCTTGGCTTCCTCCATCGCCTGGGCAACCCTAACCTCTGCTCTCTCCAGCTCTGTGGCTGCCGCCATTTCTGTTGGGATTATGTATCTTTTATAATTGAAACTTTGTAGCATTGAGTGGAGGCCTAGGCCAACAAGGGCAGGCAGAAAGCTTGGCTTTCTCCATTGCCGGAGAAACCCAAGCCTCCCTCCTGCTCTCAGTAGCCACAGCCATCTTGGTTGGGGTTTATTTGCTCCTGATTGGCTGGTGTGGCATGTGGGCGTGGCTGTATTGGAGGTATGGTCAATTTGCATATTACTCTTTTATTAGATAGGATTGCTTTGCCTTGGCTGGTTTGGCTCAGTGGAAAGAGCATCAGCCTGTGGACTGAAGGGTCCCAGGTTCAATTCTGGTCAAGGGCACATGCCCAGGTTGCAGCCTTGATCCCCAGTAGAGGGCGTGCAGGAGGCAGCTGATCAATGGTTCTCATCATTGATGCTTCTGTCTCCCTTCCTTCCTCTCTGAAATCAATAAAAATAAATAAATTAGTTAATTAATTAACATGACAGCTTCCCTGAGATGTCACTGACACCCATCGGTCCCCTCTCTAGGTGCACAGCAGCATGCTCAGCATCCATAGAGCTGGGCATCATCACCACTGTCCAGTACCCCATATCCATCACCTCAAAGACACCTGTGCCCATGAGCACTGCTCCCCTCCCAGACGCCGCCCCACAGCCCCTGGCAACCACAAATCCACTTTTCGTCTCTATGCATTAGACAGAAAATCCCACCGGCTGGGAAGGAGTGTGTGAAGGAGGGCGGCGGGGAGGGGTAGGCATGAAACACCTCTGGATCAATGTGACCCTTGAGACAGAGAAAGTGCCACTGGGAGCCGGGAGCCGGGAGCTGGGAGCCAGGAGGGCCAGGGATGATGGTGCTGCAGCCACTGGCCACCGTCCTAAGCCCAGGCCCACATTCTACTCATCAGCACTGTCTTTATTTTTAAGAGTTTACAGCCCAGCCAGGGTGGCTCCGTGGTTATCGACGGATGAGCCAGGAGGACGTGCTCAGGGCACAGGCCCGAGCTGCAGGCTCCGCCCCCAGGGTGGGGCGTGCAGGAGGCAGCCAATCAATGATTCTCTCATCATTGCTGTTTCTCTAGCTCTCTCTCTCTGAAGAACACTTTTTAAAAAAGAGTTTACAGATCGGCTCCTACTTGCCCCTGCCGCTCTGCTGCCTGCCTGCCCCTGTGGCTTCCAGCAGGGCGGGATGACGGCTCTCCTGTCAGCTCGGTCCCACTGGTGAAGTGCTGTCTCCTGGAGCAAGCTCGGCACCCAGATTGGCTACTGGGGTTCCTCGTGGCCGCCCCAGCCTGCTCCTCAGCCTCGGGGACCTGTTTTGATGGCCGGTGCCAACTGTGAGTTAGATTGTAAAGCGTCGCTTGGTTCAAAAGTACCGTTTTGTTTTCCCGAACAAAAATAGTTTTGAATCTAGCCCATTTTTAACACCGAACCTTGCCGTTCCTTACTCCATTCTTTGCAAGGCAACTCCTAGCAACCCCAGCGCCAGGTTTCCAATGAGTGTTTTCCTGATTTACAGCAGGAACAAGCAGTCATCTGCTAACAACCCCTGAGTCTGAATGAAACGGAACAGAGAAAATATCCGAGCCGCGGAGATCAGGTCTTGTTAAATAAAGCCGCGGCGACATTCTCCTGCGTTAGACCAGGGTGGCCGGCTGGCCTGTGTGGCTGCGATGACCCTGCCTCAGCAGCACCCAGGGCCGCCCACTGACGCTTATGGGCACCTGCTTGTTCCCTCCACACAGCCCGTCCGCTACTTTCACTCAGAGAGCCTGAGGCAGGGGACAGGTGAGGCAGGGGACAGGTGAGGCAGGGGACAGGTAAGGCAGGGGAACAGGTGAGGCAGGGGAACAGGTGAGGCAGGGGGACAGGTAAGGCAGGGGACAGGTGAGGCAGGGGACAGGTGAGGCAGGGGGCAGGTGAGGCGGGGGACAGGTGAGGCAGGGGACAGGTGAGGCAGGGGACAGGTGAGGCAGGGGGCAGATGAGGCGGGGGACAGGTGAGGCAGGGGACAGGTAAGGCAGGGGAACAGGTGAGGCGGGGGGCAGGTGAGGCAGGGGGACAGGTGAGGCAGGGGGCAGGTGAGGCGGGGGACAGGTGAGGCAGGGGACAGGTGAGGCAGGGGGCAGGTGAGGCAGGGGGCAGATGAGGCGGGGGAGAGGTGAGGCGGGGGACAGGTGAAGCAGGGGACAGGTGAGGCAGGGGGCAGGTGAGGCAGGGGGACAGGTGAGGCAGGGGGCAGGTGAGGCGGGGGACAGGTGAGGCAGGGGACAGGTGAGGCAGGGGACAGGTGAGGCAGGGGGCAGATGAGGCGGGGGAGAGGTGAGGCAGGGGACAGGTGAGGCAGGGGACAGGTGAGGCAGGGGACAGGTGAGGCAGGGGACAGGTGAGGCAGGGGGCAGGTGAGGCGGGGGAGAGGTGAGGCAGGGGACAGGTGAGGCAGGGGACAGGTGAGGCAGGGGACAGGTGAGGCAGGGGGCAGATGAGGCGGGGGACAGGTGAGGCAGGGGACAGGTAAGGCAGGGGAACAGGTGAGGCGGGGGGCAGGTGAGGCAGGGGGACAGGTGAGGCAGGGGGCAGGTGAGGCGGGGGACAGGTGAGGCAGGGGACAGGTGAGGCAGGGGACAGGTGAGGCAGGGGGCAGGTGAGGCGGGGGACAGGTGAGGCAGGGGACAGGTGAGGCAGGGGAACAGGTGAGGCGGGGGGCAGGTGAGGCAGGGGGACAGGTGAGGCAGGGGGCAGGTGAGGCGGGGGACAGGTGAGGCAGGGGACAGGTGAGGCAGGGGACAGGTGAGGCAGGGGGCAGATGAGGCGGGGGAGAGGTGAGGCAGGGGACAGGTGAAGCAGGGGACAGGTGAGGCAGGGGGCAGGTGAGGCAGGGGGACAGGTGAGGCAGGGGGCAGGTGAGGCGGGGGACAGGTGAGGCAGGGGACAGGTGAGGCAGGGGACAGGTGAGGCAGGGGGCAGATGAGGCGGGGGAGAGGTGAGGCAGGGGACAGGTGAGGCAGGGGACAGGTGAGGCAGGGGACAGGTGAGGCAGGGGACAGGTGAGGCAGGGGGCAGATGAGGCGGGGGAGAGGTGAGGCAGGGGACAGGTGAGGCAGGGGACAGGTGAGGCAGGGGGCAGATGAGGCAGGGGACAGGTGAGGCAGGGGGCAGATGAGGCAGGGGACAGGTGAGGCAGGGGGCAGGTGAGGCGGGGGACAGGTGAGGCAGGGGACAGGTGAGGCAGGGGACAGGTGAGGCAGGGGGCAGATGAGGCGGGGGAGAGGTGAGGCAGGGGACAGGTGAAGCAGGGGACAGGTGAGGCAGGGGGCAGGTGAGGCAGGGGGACAGGTGAGGCAGGGGGCAGGTGAGGCGGGGGACAGGTGAGGCGGGGGACAGGTGAGGCAGGGGACAGGTGAGGCAGGGGGCAGATGAGGCGGGGGAGAGGTGAGGCAGGGGACAGGTGAGGCAGGGGACAGGTGAGGCAGGGGACAGGTGAGGCAGGGGACAGGTGAGGCAGGGGGCAGGTGAGGCGGGGGACAGGTGAGGCAGGGGACAGGTGAGGCAGGGGGCAGGTGAGGCAGGGGACAGGTGAGGCAGGGGGCAGATGAGACAGGGAGACAGGTGACACTCGGACGTCTGGCACCAAAACCTCTTCCCCTGGTGGCTCCTGCCCAGTGGTCATGGCGAGGGGGGGATAAAGGAGGGCAGGGGAAGGGGGAGGCAGGGCTAAAGGCTCTGAAGAAGCTCCTAACGAAGGTCAGTCCTGCCCCGCCCACGCCGGGAACAGAGGCCTCAGAGTCCCAGTGAACCCTGAGCTGTGACGGTGACGGTGGGTCCGCGGGGCAGTCGGGAGGCAGCAGGGTCTGGCACAGCCCAGCCGACACCGCCACGTCACCATGGAGACGCAAAGGGGCAGGTTTCCTTGTTCTGCCTGCCCCCCGCCTCCCACCCCCACAGGGTGTCCCCGGACCACAGGGCCAGGGTGGCGCCCGCTGCCCTCACCAGTAAGAGATGCTTCCGTCCCCAGAGACGCACACACGGAGGGCCGAGCGTGAGCTGGGGGCCCGTCCCCGAGGGCATCCCGGCCTGGTGGGCCGGCCAGGCTGGTGGGGGGCGGCCCTCCCAGCCCCACACCCGTCCCTACTCACTCTCTGACCCCTTCACGACCCCCCCGGCTCTGCAGGACACCCACACCCAGCCTCGCCTGGAGCGTGCCCCCGCTCAGAGGGGCTCCAGAGAGAAGGCGGCAGGGCCCGGGCCTCGTCTCGCCCCTTTGATTCTTGGGACCAAGAAGAAGTGGGAGATGCCACCTGCAGGGCCTCTGGGCGCAGAACCTGCCAACGGGCCGGGTCCATTGTGGGACGAGGCCACAGGGTCCCCAGCATCCTCAGGGGTCAGGCCGTGTCCCGAGGGGGCTGTCTCCAGAACTGAGGCACCCCCCTAGCTGCCACCAACAGCCAGGTGGAAGCCGAGAGGGAGACACTGCAGGCCGGGCTGAGCCCCCCGCCCCCCGCGGGCAGACCTCATCCAGCAGAGGGGACGTTTGGCACTCCAGGGTCTGCCCAGGGACTGTTTTCGGTCGGTGCTCGGACCAGAGGATGGACGTACCCTGTGTCACTCCACAGCCACTGTGTGTTCCTGGGGGGTGGGGGGGAGTGGCCTGTGACATCAGCAGGACAGCAGCCAGGCCCCCGGGGTGTCCCGACCTCAGGCTGCTGGTCTCCCTTTCAGCCCGGGAGCATCTCTGAAATCCCAGTCACCGTGTCCTGTCATTCTGGGCCTGCTCACCCGCTTCCATTTCTCCTTAACCCACTGAGACAGAAGCACGTATAACTCAGTCCGATCCTGAGACCCAGCCCATGGGGCTGCAGCTCCACATGCCCAGGCTCCTGCTCTGCCCACACGGAGGTGCCCGGACCTGTAAGCCAGCGTTCGGGAATTTGTGTTTCAGTTGGCCGGTATCGTGACTCACTTCTTCACTTCCCAGAACCTAGTGCCATTATGCGAGTCTTATTTAAATGGTTGCTTCAGCCGAGACCGGTGTGGCTCAGTGAACAGAGCGTCGGACTCTGGACTGAAGGGTCCCGGGTTTGATTCCGGCAAGGGCATGTACCTTGGCTGCAGGCACATCCCCAGTAGGGGGCGTGCAAGAGGCAGCTGATCGATGTCTCTCTCCCATCGATGTTTCTGACTTTCTATCCCTCTCCCTTCCGCTCTGTAAAAAATCAATAAAATATATTTTAAAAATAAATAAATAAATGGTTGCTTCAAAAAATAATAATAAAAGTAATAAAATAGCCGAGACCGGTTTGGCTCAGTGGATAGAGCGTCGGACTGCGGACTGAAGGGTCCCGGGCTCGATTCCAGCAAGGTCATGTACCTTGGCTGCGGCCACATCCACAGTAGGGGGTGTGCAGGAGGCAGCTGATCGATGTCTCTCTCTCATCGATGTTTCTGACTTTCTATCCCTCTCCCTTCTGCTCTGTAAAAAATCATTAAAATATATATATTTTTAAAAAAGTAATGAAATAAAATGGTTGCTTCATGGGACATTGTGTTCTATTTACAACTTAAAAAAATGTTTATTGATTTTTAGTGAGAGAGGGAGGGAGAGGGAGAGAGAAACATCAATTTGAGAGAATCATCAATCGGCCGCCTCTTGCCTGCCCCCAATGGAGAGCAAGCCCACAACCAGGGCATGTGCCCTGACCAGCAAACCTATCGGTGCATAGGACGGTGCTCCAACCACTGGACGGCACCAGCCAAGGCAGGTTCACAGCTTTTGTTGAAGAAAAGAAGCACAGCCAGTCAGACCTCAGGGCCCTCTTTGAACCACTCCTAAAAAAAGAACAGCGGGACTATTTGTGTACATGTAGGGCACAAGGCACAGTGAGCTAATTTTTCATTCCATGTGCTATCTTAATAGTACTGATAATCCTATATAATGAAGAGGTGATATGCAAATTGACCCTCATGTCCTCACAAGATGGCTGCCTATGATGACCAGGCCAGCAGGGAGTTAGTGAGAGACAACCAAACGACTGAACAGCTGGCTGCGTGAGGCGACCAGATTGGCAGGCGGGTGAGAAATTAGGAGCCAGCGGATCAGGATTGTGAGTGGGATGTCTGGTTGCTGGTTTAGGCCAGATCCCAAGGGGTCCTGGATTGGAGAGGGTGCAGGGTAAGCTGAGGGGACTATCCCCTGTGCACGAGTTTCGTGCACTGGGCCTCTAGTACCACTAATAAAGTTGTTTAATCTTTGTAAAACTTAAAAGAATAAAACAAAAGGAAGGTGACATTTGGATGGCACCCCAGTCACCCTGCCCCCAGTCCCGGCACCACCCAGCAGGGGGCTGTCCTCCGTGACTCGACAGGCTCCGCCGCAGTGAGGCCACCTTTCTGGGACAGGGGCCCATTGCTGGACGGAGCAGACATCCTCAGCGTCCCGCCCTCCGCCTCCATGGGCACCTCCACCCCCATTGCCACGGCGCGTCTTGCAGGAGCCAGGTCTGTGGACGGGCTGCTTGCCAGCTGCTCCCCCATTGCACCTGGCCTTCCTTTCCTCCCGAGGAGCAGCCCCTGCGGACCGGAGCAGACCCCCTGAGAGGAGGTCTGTTTCTCCGGGCGTGAGGTCTCCTTCTCCCCCAGCTTCCGATCAGACCAAGGACACTGAGCCACCAGACCGGCCAGCGGGGACGCTGCAAACCTGCTCCTCCCTGCCCTGAAGCAGGCGTGTTTTCCTAGACCCTCGCCCTACCTGTGTCCCTGCCAACACATCACGGTACTTCTGACCCTTGGTTGAGTTGTCTCCAAACGTTTTGGTGTTGCATAGACATCTCTAATTAAAAATAAGCCACCCAATCTGGAGGGAGCATGTGTTAGACACTCGAGTCCCCAGCGCGCAGCGTGGAGAGGAAGATGCGCCGTGAGGTCATCGTCGCGCCTCCTGCTGGGAGCTGAGCGGGACCCTGTCCCTTCATTTGATCTGCATGGTCCCCAGCCTCAGCTGTTTTATTAATTCTTTTATCTACCATTCTAAACTACTGCTTCATTTATTAGAACAATAGGGAAGCTTATTGAGGTTGTATTTTTATTAAAAATTCTATTAACTTTTGCTATCAGTGCAGTTGTAGATTAATTAATTTTTACTACTTTTCTAAAGCAAAAAAATATGAGAGCTGATCCCCAATTCCTTCCAACATGGACGAGCAGCCGCAGAAAGAGCAGTGCAGCCGCGCGGTCTCCGGAGCGCATTCGGATTCGGGGCTTTGGACGCAGGATGCGAGCACCGCAGTCCGGGAGAGGACTCGAGCTTCCTCCTCACCTGCTCAGGTTGAGTTCTGTCTTCAGAAATGCAGTTTACTCTTTCGTTTGGGTTTTTTGGTGTGTGGTTGGTGTGCGTGCGTACGTGCATGCCTGTATGCGTGCGTGCGTGTGTGTGTGTGTGTGTGTGTGTGTGTGTGTGTGTTTTGAGGGGTGTATAGTTCTGAGGTTTTTGTGGGGTTTTTTTTCAGAGGAAGGGAGAGGGAGAGGGATAGAAACATCCTATCTAATAAAAGAGTAATATGCAAATTGACTGTACCTTAGCTATACCAAATAAACCATGCCCACAAGCCAATCAGGAGCTATATGCAAATTAACCCACAACCAAGATGGCTGCTGCCCATGGCAGGTCATGCCAGGCAGGCTGGGGGCGTGGCCAGGCAGCCATTGGCCCAGATCACAGGGCAATTGCTTCACTGGGTGTCCCCTGGCCTTTTCGCCCCCGGCCTCAGGCAGGCTGGGCCGGACTGGGGGCGTGGCCAGGCAGCAATTGGCCTAATCGCAGGGCGATGGCTGACTGGGGTTCCCTGGCCGAGGACGGAAAGTCTCCTGCCCCAAGGACGGAAAGTCTCTGCCAGAGGCTCTCGGCCTTGGGCAGGCTGGGGGTGAGCTGTCAGTAGGACATCCCCTGAGGGCTCCCATTATGTGAGAGGGGGCAGGTTGGGCTGAGGGACCACCCACCCTCAGTGCACAAATTTTGTGCACCAGCCCCTAGTGAATAATGAAAAAGAACCACTGACTGGCTGCCTCCTGCACACTCCCTCCTGGGGATGGAGCCTGTAACCCAGGCATGTTCCCTGACCCCTAACCGGGAATCGAACCCTGACCGCCTGGTTCCTAGGTCGACACGTAACCCCTCGGCCACACCGGCTGGACCTGAGAGGGAGCAGCGCAGCACACTCAGTGCCTGCAGCTCCGCCAGGTCTGGGACACCCCACCCGGCACCTACCACCCCTGCCCCAGGTTGTGCCGGCTCTGACACTGATGCCAACGGGCTCGCACTCTGCCCGCTGTGCCTGTGCTCACTGAGCAGGGATCGGCGGCCCAGGCTGTGCCGTGGCCAGCGCCTCCTCCTCTCCCGGCCCAGTGCACCCACTGCAGACTCCGCTCTGTCCATCGCATGTTCACTCACAGGCTTGGACACGCGTGTTGCCTGCGACCTCGGTGAGCAGAGCTGCCACGAACGTGTGTTGTAGGTGTTTGGACCCCTCCTGCCAACACTTCTGGGCAATGCCTGTTTCACTCTCAGGAGCCACCCGCTTTCTTCTCTCCCTTCTGCAGCGTTCACTGCTCACCTTCCTGCCCCTCCTCCAGCAGGGAGCTCGGGGTGAGGTGAGGGTGGAGGGGCACTGCCTCCTCTGCAGCTCTTCCTGCAGCTGACACTCCGGAGGCACAGCCTGGGCCCACAACGAGCCAAGTCACCGGCTCACCTGGGTATTTCCTGGCAGAGTATGGAGGTCACGACTAGCCACGCCTAATTTTTCTTCTAAACTCGCTCCATTTTGAACTGGTGTATGTTCGAATGTCCCAACACTCCAACTGGAGAGGAAACCCAGTGATTCCTGGGCCCAGGCAGGGCCTCGCCCAGCCCCCCTCACCTGGAGGACAAGTTTCACAGGTGGAGGAGCTGAAGGCAGAGACTGGACCTGGAGGAGGGGTCAGGGTGAGCCCCACCCACCTTTCCCAAGGGGGCACCGGTCGAGCACAGACCCCAGAGGAAAGGGCGGCATCCGAGGGGACCCGCAGGTCAGCAGGGAGCAGTGCCAAGGCCGCCACGTCCTGGGCCCCAGCCCATGGCTCTGGCTCCCCCGCCTGCCCGCACGCAGCAGCAGGGCATGCCTGAGGCCCCGCCCACTGGCCCTCCAGTGACTGTCACCCGCGGCCAGACACCAGCAATCCAACAGCACCATCGGGGATCGGGCACGCCCTGTCCGGCTGATTGAGGGAGAGGTGTGTGGGGCTGGGGGGGAGGGCTGGGGCTAGGAAGAAAGCAACAGAAAGGACCCGGGGCTGTGGGCTGCGGTCCTCAGTGCAGCCACCAGCCCGTCCCAGCCGAGCAGGCAGCCTCGTGACGAGGGTGTGGCCGAGGTCAGCTGTGTGGACTGCAGCCCAGCAGCTGCCCCAGGCACAGGGAGGGTCCCCTCTCCCCGCCCTCAGTGTCACCCAAGGATCAGGGGAGCCATGGCCAAGGGCAGTGGCTTCTGTGGGTGCGCTCAGCATGGTGTCCAGCCCTCTCCCCTCAGTTGGCCTCCCTGCCTGCGCCCACACCACCCGAGAGAGGCTGGGGCAGGAGATGCCGTGTCTGTGCTCTGGAAGCCAGGGCGCTGGCCAGTTAGGACCTCGGAGCGGGAAGGGCCCAGCTCCCTCGGAAATGCAGACCAGCGGGAGGGTGAGAGCCGGCTCTCTGTCGGCTCTGGACCGGCCCTGCTCCAGGACTGGACTCCCTCGGCCTAGGGCCCAGGGCGCCACAGGAGGGGCAGTCACAGGGGGCCGGGAGTCACTGCCCTTCACGGTCCAATCACACTTCACACGGACGCGACCTCCAGGGAAGGTGGCAGGTATGGGCTGACAGCGGGTCTAGGCAATGACGGAACACTGACTGAGGTGTTGACACGATGGGGAGACATCACCAACCCCTTCTCCAAACTCATTTGAAGTAACACTGCTTATGTGGGCTGACCCCCACGCTGAGAGCCAGTAACCCAGGAGCCACGCGCCCTGACCTGGATCTGCAGACTCAAGGGGACCCAGGAGCCGGGACCACCTGAGGGGCAGGGAAGAGTGTGCGCCCCCTGTGTCCCCAGACACTTCTCGGAGGCCTGTGTGTCTGAGAGCAGGTTCCGGGAACTCCACCTGCTTTTCTAACAGTCTGTGCATCTCTAAACACAGATTAGGGGCTCAGCAGTTGAGCGTTGACCTCTGAACCAGAAGGTCACAGTTCGATTCCTGGTCAGGGCACATGTCTGGGTTGTGGGCTCGATCCCTAGTGGGGGGCATACAGGAGACGGACGGTCGATGGTTCTCTCCCATCATTGATGTTTTTATCTTTCTCTCCTCTCTGGAATCAATTTTTTTAAACAATTATATTACATACATAGACATCACACATATCTATATACCTCTATCTATATATTAATGAAGCCAGCTGATTGATATGATTTCAAAATGACCTCTTCTACATCCCCTCCAATTCCAGGGAGAAATGTCTATAATATATGGTCACTGTGTGATTTTTAAATTTAAAAATCTGTGCCGACCGTGTGTGGTTACATGAGGGCCAGCGGCATCCAGGCAGAGGTGGGGGCCGCGGCCAATGGCTGGCGAACAGCGCCACCCGCTGGCACTGGCTCCGCACACTCCCGCGCGGCTCCCAGACCAGGTGCCCTGAGTGGAGGAAAGGATATCCCTGAGCACCCGAGACTCACACAGAATGCTGCCCGGACAGACCACAACGGTGCCCGGGACAGCCGCTCCTGCACCCGCTGACTGTGCCCGCAGCACGGGGCCACGCTGAAACAGGACCCGGGCACCTTGGGAGCCCTCGTGCCAACCCCATGAAGCATCTGTGCGCACACGGAGGGCAGCTTGGCCCAGGCTTAAGCCCGAGGGTGCCCCAGGAGCCGAGCCGGAAGACTCACTCTCAACCGCCTTCTCACCTGGGCAGCCCATTAAGGTGGGGGCCCAGGAGGCTGGAAGAGAATTTTATTCCTGCTTTTTAAAATTAAGCTTTTCACTGTAAGTTAAGTGCAGACACGGTCAATGCTAAGAACTAACAGAGATCCCATGTGCCCTCCTCGGTCCCCCCAAGAGGAGAGAGCATCCTGTGACACTCGCAGGGAGAGTGTGCACTCACTGTGTCCCAGTCACACCCAGGACCTCGTCACCATGGCCCCAGCCCAGCTCCTCCGCAGACCCGCGTTACGTCCGCTGTGCGGGCGGGTGCGTGCGCTTCAGTCTGCAGGTCTGGGCCTTCCTCCTGCCGACCCCAGCACGAGGACCCTCCGAATAACACCCACCAGCCCCTGCACCTTCCCCTGTGACGTCTCACTGGCTCCGGGTCCCTGCGTTAGGTAAGGGAATCACACACCATGTAACATTCTGGGAGGGGCTTCTTTTCCCTCAGTATAACTCTGAGCAGATCCAAGTCGTCACATGTATCAATAATTTATTTCTTATTGCTAAATAGCGTTTTGTCTGGTGAGGTTTTGAGAGTTTGTAAATTATAAAGATCACTTGCAACTTTTCAGATGAAGGGAGATTTTCCCTGTTGAGACCTGTGGCCCCGGAGTGAGAAGAAATGTTGCGCATCTCCAGAATCTTAAATATCCTATAAAACGACATTTGCTTTTTGTGTCTTTGTGAAGACACTAACTTAATCCTCATCATGGGAAACTTCAGCTAAACTTATCAACTATTTTGCTGCAGTTAAATAACCTCTCTCCAAATATATTAAAAGGTATAGAAGCCGTCTTTCTTATTTCTCTTTAAAGTTATTTATGTGCAGAATATGACTTACCCCTTATTTCTATTTTAATTTCCCTTTCCCTTGGCTAAAATACTCTTCATCTGTCTCTTCTATTGGCTTGTTTTTATTGTGCTGCTGCTAGAATATATGGCTTCTAGTTTACTCGTTTATCCTTGTATTAAATTACGTCCATAAAAGGTTTGCAAGAAACAAGGCGCCTCGGCTTCCTGGGGGATTCGGTGGCTTGTCTTTGAGAGGCTGATTCACAAGAAAGAGAGGGAGCTTGAAAGGTGAGGGTCTCTGAGGTGCAAACCAGACTCTCCTGGGGCCTGCGGCCCGCTCTCTCCGAGGGTCACAGGCTCCTGAAGACGCTGTTTTCATCCAGGAATGGGAGGAGCCATGGAAGCTCTCGAGAAGGACTGCTGGTGTGGGGACCGCAGGGCAGAGCGGCCGGACCCAGCTCCCCAGTTTCCCCAAGGACCTGTGAGCTCCCTCCTGGGGATGTCTTTCTCACTTTCCCATTGGCTGTTCACTCAGACTGTTCCTTTTTTTTTTTATCCTCACCCAAGGATCTGTTCATTGATTTTAGAGAGGAAGGGAGAAAGACAGAGACACAGAGAGCACAAGAGAGCGAGAGCTAGAGAGAGAGCGAGAGAGAGAGAGCGAGAGAGAGTGATCTATTGTTCTACCCATTCTTGCGCTCATTGGTTTCTTCTCATACTGGCCCTAACCGGGGATTGAACCTCCAACCTTGGCATATTGAGACAACACTCTAACTGACTGAGCTACCTGGCCAGGGCTGAACTGTTCAATTTAAAATGGTGAATTTAGCCCTACCCAGTTTTGCCCAGTGGATAGAGCGTCAACCTGCGGAGTGAGGGGTCCCGGGTTCGATTCTGGTCAAGGCACATCCCCAGAGGAGGGTGTGCAGGAGGCAGCTGATCAATGTTTCTCTCTCATCGATGTTTCTAACTCTCTATCCCTCTCCCTCTCCCTTCCTCTCTGTAAAAAATCAATAAAATATATTTAAAAATAAAATAAAATGGTCAATTTAATATTGTGTGAATTTCATCTCCATTTAAACAGTTTTGTGACGATTTTACAGAACTCTGTCATTCCCCAAATCTATTCACTCATGCAGCTGACACGTGTGTGCTTCCTGTGGTGTGGAGCAGGTGCCAGAAGCAGGCACTGAAGGGGCAGCACTTTACACACACACACACACACCCGCCGTGACTATCCGCCCCACCTGCCCCGTCCCGCCCCCTTTGCCAGGAGCCCATCGTGCAGAATCACGGTCCTCACCGTCAGATTTAAAATGCAAGGCCTGCGATTCTGATCAGGTCCACTGAGATCAGACCCCGTGTGAACAGCTTTACGCACCAGCCTCTCCTATGTCAGTGGTTGAGACAACCTCTCACCAAGTCCATAAAGAGCCTCACTCCTGGCTTGGAAATACCCTCAGGAAAGCACGCCTGCCACACGTCAAAGGGAGCCGGCTAAGTCCCCCCAGGTCACCAGGGGAGGGCTGAGCAGAGCTGGCCTGTATGAACCGGTGTCATGCCTGCCTCTCCCCACTTGGTGGCAGCAAACTGGGCCGGACCTCCAGGCAGTGGGCAGATTTAGATCTACTTGCCTCTGCTGGACAGCTGAGGGGACGGCTGAGAAGACGGCTGGAGGGAGAAGAAACAGCAAGTGCAAAGGCTTGAGCTGGGAGATCCCGGTTTGGCTGCAGGGCTCACTAGGTAAATAATTTCGGTTTCAGGTGCACATTTTAATCCCTCGTTGTGGGACATAGGGAAGCAATCAGCATTTGCATGTTAGCCCGTGTCCTGCACCTTGCTTTAATTGCTTCCTAGTTCCAGGAAGGTTTTTGTTGAGAGGGGGAGAGAGAAACATTAGTGACGAGAGAACCATTGATCGGCTGCCTCCTGCACTGGCCCCACTGGGGGTGGAGCCCACAACCTGGGCATGAGCTCTGACCAGGAATTGAACCATGACCTCCTGGTTCATAGGTCGACCATGGGACCATGTTGACCAGGCTTTGTTGATTCTTTGGGATTTTCCACAATCACGTCATCTGCAGACGAAGACAGTTTCATTTCTCCCTTCTGAAACTGCTTTGTATTCTTTTTCCTGTTTTGCTGCGTTCGCTAGAGCTTCCAGTATGATGTTCGGTGGAAGTGGTGAAGGGAACATTCCTGTCCCTTTCTGATCCTGGTTTGCTTGGGTGACACTGGTTTTCCCACAGCTCTCCACCCTGACAGCCGGGCACCGAGCGTGTGCATGTGGAGATCCGGGTCTGCTCCCAGCCCCCTACTCCCCTAACAGGAAACACGGCGTAGGACTCGCAGGTCGAAGTGCCTCCCATCACACCTGTCTTCGTGGCCCTGACTGGGACACCGGCTGCCTGTTGAGCGCCCCACCTCCTGAGCCTGGATGCCTGGTGGCTGTCCCCATGGGCCCATAGGACCACAGCCTGCTCCTTCCGGCTCACCCTGTTCCCGGGCTCTGTGGATGCTCCGGGGTGACCATTCCCATCGTCACCGTGGCGACGTCTGCAGGGACCTTCCCAGATGCCGCCCCAAAGACCTGGTCCCCAGCAGCTGTCCCCAGGGGCCCACGGGACCACAGCCATTCCTCCTGCGTGGGTGTCCTATCTCATGGGTATTGGTGAGACAAGATTAACCCGTCTGCTCAGGCCTACGTGACAATAAGCACCCACAGCCCTCTCTGGGCCCCGGGCCTGGCATGGCTGTGAGCATCTGCGCGGCTCCCCGCTCCTCGCCTGCGGAGCACAGCTTTAGGTAGAGTATTGCCCAGTTCCTCACCACGCAGCCCCACGGCTCTTCGTGCCCCAGCCCTTTGGCCTGTTCCGCTCACGCGAGCGGGAACAAACCTCAGTACAGCAGCTTGCAGGTGAGCTCTGGGTGAGGTACTGGAGGCACCCGGGACGACTGAGTCATGACAACTGAAGTGACACACGAGGGAGGCAGGTCTGGGGAGCCCGCGTGCTCTCGGGAAAGACAGGCGGGTAAGCCCCGTGCATGAGAGCCAGGGCAGAGAGCCACGCGGAGGTCGCTGTGCACTAAGTGACCGAATCTCCCAGGCCAGCCCCCTGTACCCACAGCCGGGGCTGCAACCACCATCCCATGCCAGAAAGAACTTGGCGGCAGCAAACCTTCAGGTGGCTGCCCGGGCGACAGCAGCGTGTCAGGGGTCATGTGCCCAGCACCATGGGCCGCGCTCTGCTCACATGCAGCAGTGCAGTGCTCCCAGGCCCCCCCTGCCTCGTGGAGCAGCACAAGCGGCTGCAGGAACCGGGAAGAGAAGGGGCCACACGGGAACCAGGAGGGTGGGTGTGGCCCACGTGAGGGGCTGCTTCCTCTGCAGCTCAAACTGCAGCGATTCCTGCAGGACCAAATTCGACTCGGAAACACACGCATCAGTCAATGTGGGTGTAGAGGGCCTCCAGGGAAGACACCTGAGCATTCTTTAAATCATTGTCAGCTGAATGGGAGGCACGAGGCAGAGCCGAGTCTTGGAAACACATCCACCAAGAAGGCTGGGTGCGTTATCAGTCCTGACTCTTAACTTTGCTCCAGGTGTCGGGGAGAGGGCCTTGAAAAGTGGATTCAGCCTAGCCCTGGGAATGAGGGAATGAGTAGGCCTGGGCCCACTTAAGCTCCTTTGATCCTGGGTTTTTTCAGGTGAAACCCCTTTTTATTTTAGTATAAATAAACACACTGCATTTGGGTTGGGACTCCCTGTCTCTCCATCAGAAAGAACAGAGATTCCACCCAGTCCCAGCTTTTTATTTCTATTTCTGTGTCCTCTATTCTTTCTTTCTTTTTTTTAAAATATGTTTTATTGATTTTTTACAGAGAGAAAGGGAGAGGGATAGAAAGTGAGAAACATCAATCAGCTGCCTCTTGCACATCTCCTACTGGGGATGTGCCTACAACCACGGTACATACCTTTGACTGGAATCGAACCTGGGACCTTTCAGTCCGAAGGCCGACGATCTATCCACTGAGCCAAACCGGTTTCGGCCTCTATTCTTTTTTATTTCTCAATCCCCAGCTCCTCTACTCAGAAACTAGACCCACTCTTCCTTCCACGCTGGACGTGGAAAAGAGAGAAAACCCCTACATGTGGGGTGTGTGTGGGGCAAGAGTAAGCTCGCTCCCTGTGGGCACCAAACCTGTTCCTCTCTAACGCCACCGCAGCCGTGCCTGGGAGCCTTGCCTTCCTCGTGGGCTGTCCAGGTGGACCCTGAAGTGTCAGGACTGGTGCAGCCCCCTCCCCCAACACTGCCTCCAGCGGGAGCCTGGGAGCTGCCGGCCTGCAGAGGACGCTGCCCCTCATGGGCTGATGGACCTGCGTGAGTGGGAGGTGCTCACCAGACTCTCCTGCCTGGGACCCAGAGGCCGGCGGGCAGGCCTGGCGCTTGATGGCTACATCAGGTCAGTTTCATTTCGGCTGTTCACAGCAGACAGACCGAGGACGGACAGATGCAGGAGCACTTCCCTGAAGAGCCCAGGGGGTCGCTGGTGTGCTGGGGGAAAGGGGGTGGCGGGCAGGGTTGCTTTTGCCTCCCCACATCTGCCTTCCGCCCTTCTCATCCACCCCTCCCCTCACTTCCTCCCCTCAGGCAGAACCCTAACATCTCACAGTGCACTTGGCATGACCTGTGGGCTTCTGTCAGCAACAGACAAGATGGCCCCTGTCCCACAGAAACAAGTCTGTGTGCATGACACTGACATGAGCCCAGGCTCTGGGAAAGCCTGTGGGCGCCCCTCCTCCAACCTGACTCACGCAGGACCCCGAGGCCCGGGAGGGACCCAGGGCCCGGAGCACAGAGCTGGCTGAGCTGCAGGAGTCCTGCCCAGAGGAGGTGGAAAACTGGTCCCTGATCTCACACTTGTATTTGTGGGGAAGCAGCAGGGCTGTGTCCCAGCCAACAGACCTGAGTGATGGACAGCCAGCCACCAGCCAGCCGCAGCCGCTCCACACAGACCCTGGTGCCGCCAGCCCCAGCCGCCAGCATGGGCTTGAATATTTAATGCGCTGGCTGGCGGGGGGGGGGGGGGAGCTGGCCCGGACATGGAGTCACTGGGAAATCAGGATGATTATTACTTATTCAAAACCCGCTCCGGAACCAGCACGACACTGAACACACACAGGCTGACTGTGCGTCGCTGTGATTTCCAGCTGAGCCGTCCCCGTGGTCCAGGACTGGGAATCCTGCCACAGTGCGGGCGGGGCCTGCTCAGAGCACACTGAGAGACCAGGAACAACACCTCTGATGGAGGAACACGCCGACGGCACAGGGTGTGGATAACCACTGCCCCTTGATAAGCCAAAGCAAGATTAACTATCCGTCTTGGACAGACATAGCAGGTGGCCAAGCGTGTGTCCCAAGTTCACCCAAAAGCATTTCCTATTTCTCCTGGAAGGAAACGGGGCCGCATTCTAACCCCGACAAGGCCCACAGCTGCGGGACCGAACATAACCCAGACGGTCTGGTCAGATTCCCGCAGGTGACCGTGCGGCCCAGGCCTGGCATGTCCTCACCAGCGAAGCCTTGGCCGTGGGTGAGCAATGTCCACTGTTTGTATGCACCGAGGGTAACACACCGTTACCTTGGGAATGTCAGAGCATTTTCTGCTCCTGACGCTTGAAGGCACGACCCCTGGCACCAGGCTGAGACCACAGACCCCCCATCATTGCCCTGGCCCGCCCACCATCTCCACGTGCAGTAATTGTTAACTGTCAGTCTTCCGTGCCCACCAATGCGAAAGAAGTATGTGTTTCTCCGTTCCGCTTTTTACCCAATCCCGGAGGTTTGCCTCTGCTTTCTCCTGCCCCTTCATTGGTCACACGTGGCTGTCAGACACCTTCCTCGGGTTTTTCTCCTTTGATTAAAAATATGTAAAAGAAACACCACCACCACCACTTTCTGGGCCATTTATTCCTCGATCCATAAGGACCTTGCTTCCATCCTGCCCTCACCATTCTGGCTGAAGTAAACTCTTATAAACCTCCCAGTTTGGATGGTCTTTCGTGGGCACTCAGCGCCAGCGTAAAGATTTAAATGGAAAACAAGTGCTACCCCCTACCTCACCGCACGGGCCTCCTTCTCCTGCGGACTCCGACCTCTGGCAGAACCCTGGTCTCCTGGGTGGTTATCCCCTGCAAGTGAAGAGGTTTCAGCTGTGGTCACAAGAGTTACGTGTTTTAATTCCAGGGGAAGGCACACAGCTCACAGCATGCCGCCCATCTCCCCAGGGGAGTGGAGGGAGGTGCCACCTCAGTTCCCATGGAGGGCGAAGGGCTCGGCCCTGCCCCCGACTCAGCGACTGCACACTTTCCAGGGGTGGGGGTGAGGGTGGGGGAGGGCAGCAGAGACACCGCAAACCTCGCCTGGCACAGCAGGGCTGCTCCCTGTAGACTCGGCGCTGAAAGCATTTCGGGTTGACAGAGCTGTTTAGGCCGCCCGCCTGAGGATCTCGTGTGCCCCCGTGACCCCCAGCCCAGCCGCCCTGACCGCTAACGGTTCTGAAAACTAAGAAGTAAGCGTGGTAAATCGGGTCTTCCACGGACAAGGACAGACGTGCGCCTGAGCCTGATCCCCTAACGCTGGCTTGTCTCCCACGGCCGCACCTGGGCTTGCACAGTCCACATCATAGGCTGTGACACCCTTTCTAGAAGCTTCCACTGGGCCAGAGACTCCCCCCGTGCCAGTGAATGAGGCCACGTGGAAAGATGTGATACTCAAGGTTATGGGGAACCCAGGCGCTGCTGGTGGGTCAGAGGAGTGGAGGTTTAGACAGTCCTGGGGGGGGGGGGTTCCCCCACACTCTTAATGCACTCCACTTCCCCCTTTCTGTACATACAAGTTTTGAGTAAGGACAATTCTGGGCACGTTTCCTTGAACCCCTGCATGCAGGGCTGTTCCTGGGAACACGGTCCAGGGCGTTCTGACTCGATCCTTTGACCTTTGTAAATTATCCCTCTCGACATTTCTTGGTATGTGAAGCTCCTCGAAGATTGTGGGTCCTAGGTGACCACAGTCACCGCAAGCAGGAGCGAGGAAGTTATAGATGAAAAAGACTTGTCCTTGTGATTCGACCAGCCTGCTTTACTCCAGGTGGCGACTGCGATTAGATAAACAGAATAAAAGACACGAGGTCGCAGAGTTCAGGGCCAGTTGCTGATTGCAGCTCCGGTCCTCTGTTACCGCTCCTCTTTTATGCATCTTTCCTGACTCCGGCTGCGTCGTTCCCTGTCTTCGACATCGATCACCAGCACCTTTCTAACTTGTTATTTGCATTTCCAGGACAAAACTTCCCGGGACAACTGCCGAGGACAGCGCTGAGGGGGGCTCTCCTGCCAGTCCACCTGCCCCCCCAATTAAGCCGAAACCAGTTTGGCTCAGTGGTAGAGCCTCGGCCTTTGGACTGAAGGGTCCCGGGTTCGATTCTGGTCAAGGGCATATACCTTGGCTGCGGGCACATCCCCAGTAGGGGGCGTGCAAGAGGCAGCTGATTGATGTTTCTCTCTCATTGATGTTTCTGACTTTCTATCCCTCTTCCTTCCGCTCTGTAAAAAAATCAATAAAATATATTTTTTTAAAAAGAATGTCAATTAATAGAACAAATGGGCATTTCAGAAACTGTAGTGTATTTGGCAAGGACCACAGTGACTCAGGCAGAAGTCATTGGTAAAGGTTAAGTCAGGCAGAGGTGAAGGAAGAAGAGGTGAAGTAAGAATAAGGTAACAGTGGGTCTCAGAACCTCTCCCTATAGAACTTATCAGCCTACAAAGGAAGAAAAGGAGAAACCTCGCAGAAACTGCCGTGACTGGTACTGAGATTAGTGGTCGCTCGTGGCAGGACATGCTGCAACCTTCTGCCGATGAGCACACCGTTTCTGTCATTTTCCTACTAAAAAAACACGCCCTGTCCTGATGACACGTCAATGGACCCTGAGTCATCTTGTGCCACGTGGCATTACATGCACTCTGACTCCTGGCAACCCTGGACGAGTGGCATGTCCTGTCCTCCACAGCCCCACCCAGCTCTTGGAGACTCAGCTGGTGGCTTCCTTCCCGGAGCACATCCGCCTCCAGTCTGGTCGTTCTCTTTCCCTGATACTTCCTGTTTTCCCAACACTGTCTTTTCCAAAGAACCCTGACTTCTTCTATGTATGAAGTCCATGGTTGGTTTTTTTTTTTAAGTTTTTAAATTGATTTTGAGAGAGGAAGGGAGAGGGACAGAGAGAGGCAGTATTGAGAAACATCACTGGGCTGCCTCCTCCTGGGGATCGGGTCCACAACCTAGGCATGAGCCCTAACCAGAAATGGAATAGAGCTTTTTTTTTGTTAATCTTCACCTGAGGGTATTTTCCCCCCACTGATTTTTAGAGAGTGCAAGGGAGGGGAGAGACAGAGACACACACATTAATTTGTTGCCTCTCAGGTGCCCATACTGGGGCCAGGGATTGAACCTCCAGTCTTCAGGAGGTACATGCTCTTGACTGGAATCGAACCCGGGATCCTGGAATCAAACCCAGGATCCTTCAGTCCATAGTGTGGGCCAATGCTCCGACCACTGAGCAAAACTGGCTCGGGCGAACCAGTGACCTCTTGCTTCATGAGTTGACACTCAACCACTGAGTCATACTGGCTGAGCAATTATGTGTGTGTGTGTGTCATTAATCCTCACCTGAGGATATTTCCCATTGATTTCTAGAGAGTGGGAGGGGGAGGGGAAGAGGGAGGCAGAGAAACATCAATGTGAGAGACACACATAGATTGGTGGCCTGCCACATGCCTCAACCAGGGCCAAGAATCGAATCTGCAACCAAGTTATGTGCCCTTGATCAGAATAGAACCTGGGACCCTTCAGTCCGCAGTCCGACGCTCTATCCACTGAGCCAAACCGGTCGGCTACCCTTGCTATTTTCGACTCCATCTTTGTGCACCTGCCTACTTGCTAAGATCCGTAGCTCCAGAATCAAGGCTTGTAGAGCTTCCTTGGCCACTGAGCCCCCGCCAGGGTGCAGGAACTCTGCAGACAGACCGCGGGCACAGTCCCAGCTGAGGCCCAACAGGTGCTCCTGTTTTCTTGTTTCCGCTCCAATGTGTGAACTGGGGTCTGTTTCGCCGGGTTCTGCTGGGCTTTGGCATTTCTGTGCTTCCTGTGGTGTCTGGCTGTGCGGGGTGGCCAGGCTGGCGCTCCTGTGCCGCTGGTTCCCTGAACTCGAGAAGACTGTGCGGTAAAATAGGGAGAAATGAGCGCGTCCCGTAAGCAAGTTTAGGCTGTCTCCGTTTCAATGTTAAGGAATCCTCACCGCCCATCACATAGGGTGTCCTTTCCACGGAAACACAGAGGCTGCCCTGAGCAGCACGGTGCGGGCTCACGGGGCCCACAGACCAGCAGCGACGGCCACATGCAGTGACGTCGTAAAAACGTCGTAAAGGCGTGACACTGAGGCGACGCCCGGGGTGAATCTGGCCGCCATGGCCACATCCAGGCCACGTCCAGGCCTACGCCCCGCAGTGAAGCCTGCGGTCAGGCATCGACAGGCGGCTCGGAGTACAGACACAGCTACGTCGGTACCGCACCGGTTTCTCTTCCACGTTTAAACGATCCGCGTTCTTACGGAAAGAAGGGCTTTTTCTCCCACTCAGACGGCCAGGCTCCCTGGCGACGCCTGAGGGCCTGGAGCCCGAGGACCTGGGGCCGACTCGACTCCCCAGCCTCGCTGGCCCCACGGGCCACTGCCCTGACCGCCCCGTACCTCGCCGCGGTCCTCCGCGCCGCCCGCCGGGCCCGTCCAGCGCGGTCCGTCCATCCGCGTGGGCCGAGGCCACCCGGCCACACGCGCTCGAGGCCGCTCCCCGCTTCTCAGCTTTCCCGCGCCGGGTGGCGGTCCCAGTGCGCCTGCGCGGAGCTGCGTCACGGTGACTGCGCTTCGAGAAGCTGCGAGACTGTGGGAGAAGGGAGACGGGGCTCGAGGAGTGGGCGGGCCGACATGGGCGTGACCGGACGTGATTGGTGGGATTCCTGATGACGTTTCGCGAAACGCCATGAACGGCGGGGCAGGATTGGCCTATCCCGAGGTGTCGTCATCGAGGCAGGCGGGAACGCGGCCATCCCCGCGGCTCTTGGACGGGGCAGCCGCAAGTAAATAAATGGAGGGGACGTGGAAAGCGCTATGCTTTTTTCTACCCCGGGCTCGGACGGACCTTGGCCCAGTTCTCGGGCCCAGTTTTCCTCGTCCTTTCTGCCTCGGGCCACAGAAAGGGACCGCCCAATTCCCCGGCTGCGCCTCCTTCGGCACGGCTCCGTGGCCGCGCCGGCCTTCGACCAGAGCCAGGTGCGGGGCTGGGGGCCGGGGCCGGGGCTGGGGGCCGGCAGGAGCAGCGGGGCCGGGCAGGCTGGGGCGGGGCGGGGCGCAGTGACCGGGTCCAGGGCTGGGCCGGGGCCGAGACGCAAGAGCCGCAGCAGGGCTCGGGCTTGTGGGGAGGGATCAGCGCGCTCATGCCCCGCAGAGCTGCTCTCACCGCAGTCGTTGCTGCGGTGTCCGGGAGCCAGGTGGGCTCTCGGCATTTCCTTCCACCAGAGGTCGGAGCACTCGTTTGGTGTTGCGCGCCACGACACAGCGACGGGCAAACCTCGCCACGCAGGGTTGATAGTCAAGGATGGGTCTGTGGTTGGAAACCGACCGTGCCGGGAAGGGTTACAGGGTCCTGGAGGAGCAGCGGCTCTGTGGCTTGGGGGCGGCCTGGTGAGGATGGTGGCCCTGGCCCTTTAGAAGGAGCGACACTTCCCCGACGCGAGGGGGCAGCAGAGGAGATGCTCCCAGGAGCGGAGAGGGCAGATGGGAAGGTCCGGGGAGCCCTCCGGTTTTGAGTTCTGGGAGGGACAAGAGTTTCCATAGATGAGGGTGGGACCAGGTCACGGCGGGCGCCTTTTTTCTCTCGAGCGCAGGGGCTTCACCAGTTGTTCCCCCCATTTTCCACGGTTAGTTAACAGCTTGCCTCCTCCCTGAGGAACCCCAGATTGTCGTTAAGGAATCAACTCTAAAACCCAATGCATAAGAGAGTTTCACGGAGCAGCGAGAGACACAGATCAGTCTCTTTGGGAAAAGTAGTGACTTTCCACCCGGTAACACGTTTGTTTATGTCAACAAGTGTATCCAGCAGAAGAAATTGTGACTTAAACGTCCCCCAGGCTACAGCTTTCACTGGCAGCCGAGCAGCTTGGAAACGGGAAGCCCTTGTCCACATGAGTCCCACTTGGGTTTTGCTGAAATCCTGAATTGGGGTTGATTCCAGATGAGCTGGTACTCCTCCCCCCACCCCTATCCCAATTTTTCTCTTTGTTGAGAGAAAAGAATGTGTGAAGCTTTCATCCCCCGAAGGGGCCCGGATGACTGGGACATCTATTAACGTTCCCTACAGAGCGAGCTTGTGTGCTCTCTTCGGCCGCAGGTTACAGATCCCGGTGGCCACCACCAGCCCCTGATGGCTGATTCCTGTGGGTGCTGCTCCACTCTGCCCGCTGTGCTCTGGGCACTCTCCCAATGGAGCTGCCTGACTTGGGGAAGCACTGTTCAGAAAAGACCTGCAAGCAGCTGGGTAAGTCCTGTAAGAGACATTAGTTGGAAATGGGCCGTCTGTTGGCTGTTCTGTGGGGGATAAATGGCTGTTCTGTTAGTTGCCAGGACCAGGTGGGTAGAAGTGTGCTGCTTAAATACCCGTGACACCACACGGGATGGGCTCTCCTTTGAAAAGATAGCTTTATCGATTCCTCAGTGTTGCTGCCACTGTGAAGTTCATGACCCCCCCACTCCCATTTTTTCCTCATGAGGAGTACCTCAAAGATGTGTTTGGCAGTCATAAAGAACTTAGTGTATGTGAATACCTGTTTCCTATCTTATCTGATAAAACCCTAATATGTGAATTGACTGATCGCTATGATGTGCACTGACCACCAGGGGGCAGACGCTCAACGCAGGAGCTGTCACAACTCACTGGCCTTTTAAAAATAATAAACGGTACCTCAGACCTGGTGCCAGCAAACTAACATTCAGCTTCCCCCAAGTAGGACACAGGCCCCACCACCACCCTAGAGCAACTACAGATCACAGCCAACGCTGCCAAGACCCCAGGGGGCAAATGCAGCCCATAGCTCTGCCCAGCCCTGAAGGGCTTGCTGTGGGTGCCGGTAATGATGTCACGTAATGACATCACATAGCAACACCCGGCTTCCTCTCCCTAGGGACTAGCCTCCCTTGCGGTTTCTTCAGGAACACTACTTGCTTTATATCCAGGTGCAGACATTTTACAGTTTAACCAAATGTGAAGTGTGTTTTTGTTTTTTTAGATTTCCTTCCTTTGAAATGTGATGTGTGTGAGCAAGATTTCTGTAAAGACCATTTTACCTACGCTGCACATAAATGTCCCTTTGCATACAAGAAGGTAATGAATCATGCTGTGATGGAAAGATTCTGGCTAGTTCTTGCTCTTTAAAGCTGTGCTGTCCAAGATGGACACCAGCCTCATGTAGCTAATGACTTGAATAAAGCTGAGCAGAACTTAATGTCAGTCTCAGTCACGCTGGCCTGTCTGGGTGTTTAGTAGCCACAGGACAGCGATGGCTGCTGCGCTCTGCTGGATGGTGTGGATACGGAGCATCTCCGCCATCGCAGGACGTTGGGGCGCCATCGCAGGACGTTGGGGCGCCATCGCAGGACGTTGGGGCAGCACAGCCCTCAGTAGACTTCTGCAGGTGGCTCCCAGCCTGTAGTCACTGTTTCAGGGTGGCGCTGGGACTGCCTCGGTGAGCTTTCTGGTCACTCTGCTGCTTTGTCATCGGGCAGTCAGAAACGGGAGTGACTTGGCGTCACCTGCTTTGATCAGTGCTCGCGGGCGTCTGAGTCTCCAGGGCATTCCAGGTTGCTGTGGGGGAGGTGACTCACTCTTGTTTACGGGCACTCGTGACCAGGCCTAACTACTCCATTCATTTGTCGACCTGACCTCCCCTGTCCCTCGGGAGGGCCTGCCTTGGCAGTGGCAATGCTTTATTTCTTGGACGTGCTAGCTGAGGGAGCATTCCTGGGTGACTTCAGCTCAGCCCCCAGACTGTAGGCCCCGTGATTCTGTGATTGTCTGTCACCTTCCGGATGTCAGTTGTCACTTCTGTTCTCACTGAGCTAAGTTTCCGCAGCTCCTGCCCAGGCTCGGAGGTTGTTTGACCACATGAGGCGTTGAGCTGCTGGGAGCGGTGTCTGACAGGTTGTTAGGCATCTGGCTGCTTTTTATGTTCTGCACCGTCTCGCCTTTTTCTCGTGTGAGTTTCAATTGCCTGAGTCTGGAATGTCATCTTATGTTCATTCTTTCAGGATGCGCAGGTCCCGGTATGCCCGCTTTGTCACCGCCCAATCCCAGTGAAGAAGGGGGAGATAGCAGACGTGGTGGTTGGTGAGCACATGGATAGAGATTGTAGAAGCCGTCCTGGGAAGAAGGAGAAGGTGAGGACCAGTTCCCTGTCAGCTCTGTGAGGGGTGTTTTTCTTAGGGGGATGGGCCAGTTATCCACTCAGAATCCGTCCTGATGGTTTGTATACAAACTGCAGCTCTAATAAAGTTCGTGTTGTGAGTGGCATAGGCTTTTACAGTCAAATAAACATTTTGAGTATCTGGGTCTATGTTAGGACTTGCTTTCTTTTTAAAAAATATCCTTACCCAAGGATATTTTTCCCCATTGATTTTTAGAGAGAGTGGAAGGGAGGAAGGGGCAGGGGAGAGAGAGAAACATTGATGTGAAAGGAACACATTGATTGGTTGCCTCCCACACGTGCCCCAACGTCCTGGGATTGAACCTGCATCCCGGCTGTGTGCTGTTGACCAGGAGTCAAACCCATGATCCTTTGGTGAGCAGACTGGTGCTCTAACCACTGAGCAACTGGCCAGCACAGATGTGTTTCCTTAAGGGAACCTCACACTTTCTCCCAAGATGGAGAGCTAATGTGGTTTTTGAGAGCCATTTTGTTAGTGCCTGCTTTCCCCTGAGCACCTCCGGGGAAGTGCGGGAGGAGGAGGCGGAGAGGACCAGGGTTCTAGCCTGGCAGCCTGGTGGTGTCAGTTGAGCCCCTGCGTATGGGGAGGGCAGCCACACCACTCACGCGCAGCCATGTGGCTCGTTTGTGGCACCTGTGTTTTCTCCAGGTGCGCACACGGTAGATCTCGGGTTTGGCGGGTCCACCGTGGGTTTGGGCGTCACCGTTACCGCAGCATGAGCTGAACATGGAGCTCCTGTTCCCATTCCGACTCCCTCACATTCTCGCCCCATTCTCCCCAGAAACTGGCTTTTGTTTAGCTTAAATCTCGGTTTCAGTCATGGGTCCTTTGTATAGTTACCAGCTATCTTAACATGTCACATTAAACACATAGCAGTTATAGTTACAGTAAATAAATGTAAGTTCCGTTAACTTCTGCCTCCTGCTTCTCCTCAAACCCCAGAGAATAATATCCCTGTGCTTGAGCCGCACCCGCACAGCACCCTTCCTGGCCTCGCCACTCCCCTGCTCGCTGCACACTCCGTGTTCTGTCCACCCGCTCCCCTGCTCGCTGCACACTGCGTGCTCTGTCCACCCGCTCCCCTGCTCGCCGTGCACTGCGTGCTCTGTCCACCCGCTCCCGTGCTCGCTGCACACTGCGTGCTCTGTCCACCCACTCCCGTGCTCGCTGCACACTGCGTGCTCTGTCCACCCACTCCCGTGCTCGCTGCACACTGCGTGCTCTGTCCACCCACTCCCGTGCTCGCTGCACACTGCGTGCTCTGTCCACCCACTCCCGTGCTCGCTGCACACTGCGTGCTCTGTCCACCCACTCCCGTGCTCGCTGCACACTGCGTGCTCTGTCCACCCGCTCCCCTGCTCGCCATGCACTGCGTGCTCTGTCCTCCAGCCCTGGGAAGGTCTTCCAAACAAAGACCCACTACCCGCGTGGCTTCTCATTCTCGGCTCAGCCCAGACTTTCCACCTGAGTCCCTCCCTCCGCCTCAGGGGTGTGGCCTCCATGCTCTTCTGGAGCTCTTTGTTCCCCTACCTGCTGCCGACATCGGTGTTCTCCCGGGCCCACCACCTGTGTCCCTGCTGTTGGCACACTCGGGTCCCTGAGGCAGCTCACACCTGTCCTTGTGGAGAGCTGCTCCCAGGCTGCTGGACCCCCTGTTCACTGACATTCTCAACCCTCACACAGTCGGAAGCGCCTGGGGCTGTAATCGATGTTCCAGCTCCCTTCCTGGTGGGGACACCTCCGTGTCTCCTGAGCCCCTGGAGCAGCAGCCCTCGGAGGGACTGCATGATGTTCATGCTGGGCCTCCTTCCCTCTCCAGTCCCTACTTCCCACTCCCCTCTCCCCTGGCAGGGTGTGTGTGTGTCTGAGTACCTCTAATCACCCTACATGAATCCCCAACTAAAGAGCTGCTTTTGTATTTATCATTTCTTAAAACTTTCTGTCTCCTTAATTAGTAGTCATTGTTTTATAGTAAAACTAGAGGCCCAGTGCATGAAATTTGTGCACTCATGGGGTGGGGCCTCAGACCGGCCTGTGCCCTCTTGCAGTCCTAAGCCCCCAGGGCATTCTGACTGCCGGCTTAGCACTGCTGCCACGAACCCGGGTTCTGGCTGAGCGGTGGTCCCCCTGCGGAGCGTACTGACCACCTGGGGACAGCTCCTGTGTTGAGCGTCTGCCCCCTGGTGGTCATTGCACGTCATAGGGACCGGTCATTCCGCCATTGGGTTGATTTACATATTAGCCTATTATTATATAGGATGTTTGAATAAGACCTTGACCTCTTCATTCCTAGTCAGTAAGAACTGTTTCTAGTTAAATGTTAATGGTCTTACTGTGGGGCTTGTTAAAGAGTTGCTTATGGATGCAATTGCAATCTGAAGCAACTGGCTTTCTCAGGTTTTCACCTTTCGGTGCTCAAAGAAGGGCTGTAAGAAGAAAGAGATGCTGCCCGTGGCTTGTGACCAGTGTCGTGGCAACTTCTGCATTCAGCACAGACATCCTCTGGATCACAGCTGCGCACGCGGGAGCAGAGTCGTCAGCATCGGGGGGTGAGAAGTCCCAGCTGGTGAGCTGGCCTGACACCCCTGACAAGGGGAGAGCCAGCTTTCGGCCAATGGAGGGGGGCATGCAGCCTGGAGCATTGGGCTGTCAAGTGGTGGGTGCGGGAGTTGCATGAAGACACCCCCATTAAAGCTGGGTTCTAAAATAAAGTTGGAGTCTAGCTGTGCTATTTCCTGGGGCTGCTGTAACTGAGACCCACTAACCAGTGGCTCAAATGGGATTCCTTGTCTCAGTTCCAGTTCTGGAGGCTGACGCTGAGATCAGAGTGTCTCGGGCTGGTTCCCTGGAGGTTCTGAGGGAGAGTGTGCCAGCCTCTCCCCTTGCTGCCCGTGGGCGCTGCCAGTCTTAGTATCCTTGGCTTGCCGCAACATTAGCCCAACTCAGGTGTTAGCTCAGATGGCACGTGTGGGTCTAGTTGCTTTTGAGAGGGGGGAGAGGGAGGAGAGGGAGGTGAGCAGGGGCCCAGGTTACAGGTGGGGTTGGTTCCCGAGCACCGTGATCAGTAGCAACACGGAGGGTTCCTGCTGCCCAGGGTGGGCCGACTCTGATCTGCACTCTGGTTAACGGGGACGTGTGGAAGGAGTAAGTCATATTGTTCTCTTTCAGGTTGAAAGTGAGGTGATGACTGGATCTGCTCCGCTGCAGAGGCTTGTTTGTGGTCCCACCGACCTTGAGAAGAACCGGGGTGCTTTGGTACTTGCATACTTCTCACAGCACAGGCCTGAGGCTTCAGACTCTCCCAGTGAAATACATAAATCCTTTCCGCGAGATAAGCAACCCGAGGGCATTCAAACGGCACGGCGCGGCGGGTTAAATTGCTCTCATAGCCTCCCTCCCTCCAAATAAAAGGAAGTGGCTTGAAGAGATGGGTGGAAGGTGCCCATCGGGGCAGCCTGCCGAGCTGTCTGTCAGGCGGACTCTGAGGAAGCTTCCCCACTAAACAGCAAAAGAGATGGTCGTACTGGCTTCCTCGTGGGGCTTCTGTGGTGATGTGGTCAGCTCAGGAAAGGGGGCAAGGACCCCACCCCACTCTCCTGAGAGAACAGTCTGTCCGCACGGACCCCACACAACACTTAGACTGGAACCTCAGTGTGTGGCAAGAGTGCTCTCCTCCTGGGACCTGGAGAGTTGGGAAGCAGGGGGAACGGTGCTGTCGGAGTCGGGTTCTGATCGTAGCCCACTGGTCACCCAGCTGTGCCCTCAGACACCCCCTGGCCTGAGTTAGATCCACACAGTCACTCCTCTGGGGTGTCATGGCCTCAGAATGCAATGAGGAGGGGCTTGTATTCAGTCCGGTGTACAGTGGGTGCTAGGGACTCGGTGCCCTTCTTGCTGCATTTGTTCCAAATGGTTAGAATTGCCCAGAGGTGCTGTGAGAGCAGTGCTGGCCCCACCCTACAGTGTGGTTTCTGGGGGCCTGGGTGGACCCTGAGGATTTCCACGTCCAACAAGTTCGGGTGATGCTGCTGCATCGGAGCCACTGTGGTCACAGCCCATACCGAGCGCGTGGAGGCGCCACGCAGCAGACACTGAGTGCGAGGCTCTGTTCGGGGGGTGACTTGATCCAGTTAGAAAAGCTGTAAGCCTACTGGTGACTGGGGATGTGAACTGCACTTTTTGAACTGTAAGCCCTGAAATCTGAGTATAGATCCGGTCTCATGGAAATTTCTGCCCAAGTTGAGAAACACTGGTTTTGAAAGTAATACCAAACATTTTAGAAGTAAAATATCTCACTTAAAAACAGTTACATGTTAAAATGTATTTTGGATATGATGGATTAAATGAAATGTTAAAGTTTCACTGGTTTCTGTTTTGCTTTTTAACTTGGCTACCAACAAGATGTTTTAAAACGGGGGTGGCTTGCGTTCTGTTAGACAAGGCCGCTCCTGATCCTCAACACTAAAGGCAGAAGTCCCACATCTTCTCAGGAAGAATCGTCCACTCTGGTCTGTTTCTGCCTCAGGTGGGATTGGGTGTCAGTGCTGCAGAGAGCGTTCTTGGGAGCACCAGGCACCCTGTGTGTCCTTGTGCAGGTGGCTCCACGGTGTGCAGGGCCAGGAGAGCAGAGCCTCGGGTCCTGTCCTCCCAGCACGGAGGCCTTGCTCTGGTCTCTGCATCCACAGTTCTTGTTCACAAGCACCAGGCCCTGATCTGCCTGCCTCAGCCTCTGTCACGAGCACCCACGTGAGCTGAATGAAGTGCCACCTAGTGGCTCCGGACAGAGTGTGAGGGTACATGGGGGCAGGGGGTGCCAGATAGGTAAGCCGTATCGCACTGGACACTTCCACAGAGTGCCAGCATTAATATTCATAGGAAGTTTGGGGAATTCCTTTAGTGTCAGGGGTCTGGTGCATTGTTGAGTAAAGCCTGAGCAGTAGGCTGGTGGCCCATCTCTGCCCGGGGCAGGAAGCTATTTTTTTGGTGGAGTCATAAAGCCCAGTGGGGGAAGTTTGTGTTGTTTTTTTAAATATATTTTAAAATATAAATATATTTTATTGATTTGAGAGGAAGCAAGAGGGGGAGAGATATAGAAGTATCAATGATGAGAGAATTATTGATTGGCTGCCTCATGTACACCCCTTGTAGGGGATGGAGCCCGAAGCCCTGGATATGACCAGAATCAAACCCAGAACCCTCAGTCCACAGACAACACTCTACCACTGAGCCAAACCGGCTGGGACCAGTGGGAGCAGTGGAATTAGCTTTTCCTGTCGTCATTAAACTTGGATGCGCTCAGACCTGTGGCCCAGGAATTCTGAGCATGTGCCTTGCAGAGACTCAAACCTGCACATTCCTATCCAGTTGTCACCCCCCTTCGCGGTGCCCACCTCAGCAGCGGGCCACACAAGCTGTCTTCCCTTCCTCCCATCCTCAAAGTGTCTGGACCGTTACATATTTCTAAAAACCAAACAAATGCCGAAACCGGTTTGGCTCAACGGATAGAGCATCGGCCTGCGGACTGAAAGGTCCTGGGTTGGATTCTGGTCAAGAGCATGTACCTTGGCTTCCATCACATCCCCAGCAGGGGGTATGCAAGAGACAGCTGATCAATGTTTCTCTTTCATGATGTTTCTGACTTTCTATCCCTCTACCTTCCTCTCTGTGGAAAATCAATAAAATATATATATTTAAAACAAAACGAACGAATGAGGATTTAACTCAGGCACCTCAACCCGGATGTCTAATTTTAGCGGCTTCGATTCACAGACACATGGCCGCTAACCTGAATTCACAGCACTCTTGCAGATAATGGCTCTACTGCATTTGAAAACCTTCGCACACGTGTAATGGTGACGTTTAAACATTATTCAGTTTAAATTACCGCATTTACCGTACAATGTGTATACATTTATAATGTTTGAGATGAATCCTCGTGGACCAAACAGGCGTCGTTCATTCAAGTCCAAGGGACCCAGCACAGCCGAGCCCCCGGCCAGAACCCGCCGCGTGGGGCCCACACCCACCACCGCACGAGGGGAGGGGTTGCCTGGCAACTGGCGGCTCCTCAGCGACTTGCGGCGTCCAGAGATGACGCTACGGGCGCGCGCCCGGGCTGCCCCGCCCCCTGGTGGCCGCCGCTTGCTATTGGTCGGCTGAGAGACGGAGGCGAGTCTCATCCAATGGGCGGCGCCGCTCCGGAGGGCGGGACGGCGTTACCTGGGCGCCGGGTCTGCAGGAAGCCGGCGTCGGCGGCCACGCGCAGGTAGGCGGCCACGCGCAGGTAGGCGAGCGCGGCGCGGGTGGCCGCTGCGTGGGGGCGTGGGCCGGGAGGGAGGGAAGGAGGGCCCGCGGGGGCGGCGGGAGAGCGGGGCGTTGAGCCTCGGCGGCCTCGGGGCGGACCGTGGGGACCGAGCCCCCCGCTGCCTGGGGCTCTCTGTCACGGCACCTCTCGGGGCTCCCTCTGGGTGGACGGGCCCAGCGCCCTCGATGGGCCGGGGAGGGGCTGGGGAGTCAGCGGCGGCGATGAGCACCTGGGAGACGTCGCGCGGCGGTGGCTGGCGGAGCACCCGGGGCAGCTCGCGGGCGGGGACCGGCCCCCGGCGGCGTGGCTGAGCGGAGTGAGCGCGGGGCGGGGAGAGGGCCGCACCGGGACCTGCAGGCGTGGAGGGCGCCGCCTTTCCCTGGTGCTGTGGGAAACGGGGGCGGGGGAGGTGTCTTCCAGCCGAGGGGAGGCGAGTCTGACGCCGAGGGGGCCCTGTCTGTCGAGGTGGAGGGGTCGGCTGGATAGTTTTGGCATCTTGAGTTTTCTGGGGCAGGTATTTAAAAAACATATATTCTGTTGACTTCAGAGAGGAAGGGAGAGAGAGAGAGAGACAGAAACATCAATGATGAGAGAAAAACACGCCCCACCCTAGGGGGCCCATAGCAACCACTGAGCCACACCGGCAGGGCTCAGGCGGGCATTTTGAGGAGGATCGGCTCTTTATAAGGATGTGGCCTGGAGCTGTTAGAAACTGTTGGTGTTTTGTTCAGGCCTTACCCGCCAAGGCGGGGGCCGAGGGGGTCTCTGGGCGCTGGGATGGCGAGGGGCGCATAGGGTGGCGTGATTGGGGCCGACACTTGGTGGGAGAGCAGCTGGACTGAGCGAGTGGCCCACCCTTGAGGTTTCTCCAGAGAAGGAAGCAAGTGTGAGCGCCGTGTGAGAGGTGGGACCTTGTGGTTGTTGGTTTATTGACAGGGAAGGGAGAGGATGTGGGAGCCAGGGGTGGGCCCCAGCATTTGGCCTTGTGGGAGCCCGCACGATTACCATGATAACGGGAAGACAGGTGCCAGGATGCAGGAGCTTGTGGCAGTTCGGTAATAGGGAGTTAAGGTTGTGGAGAAGGGAGGGGCGGGGTTGGAGCTTGAGAGGTTAGGCGAGGCGAAAGCAGATGGGTGGTGCTGGCCAGTGGTTTCCTGGGTGGCACTAGAGATCGCCCTGGGGCTGGGGGACCCACCAGCCTGGTCCTGGGGGCTTCCGACCAGTAGGAGCGGGTCCTGGCTGGGGGTTTTGCTGGAGAGGAGCTGAGCATGTGTGTAGGGGTGAGACTGTGCTGATGGACATGGGCGTGCCGCTGTGGACGTGGAATGAAGCGGGTGAGGAGGATTGCAGAGAGGGTGAGCTGGAAAGAGCCGGAGAGATGGGAGGTGAGCTTGGTGGGTGGGATGCTTGTTGTCGTCATACAGGGTTTAGAGTTTGTCTGGGATGGTTGAGGGGACAGAGTAGAGTCAGGGAGCAGAAGGGCAGACCATGCGTCTAGGTGGGCAAGTCTGAACTTGGAAAAATGCTGCATCAGAGTGGGCAGAGCACAGGAACTGGGACTCTGCTTACCGGCCCTGGGACTGGCCGCCTCGACCTAGAGGATTGTGGGGCCCAGACCTCCCTCAGGGACCTCTGTCCTGTGAGTTGGAAGGTGCCCTGCCCCATGACCGAGTGGCTGGCCATTGCCCATCCCACCAGCCGTGAGAGGGCAGATCCCCCAGAGCTCCATTATCGCCTATCTGGCTAGCTCTGAAGGGGCGTGGCCTGTGATTGGCATTTCCCAAATGACAGTGATGTTGAGCATCTTTCCATGTGCTTATTGGCCATTTATGTATCTTTGGAAAATTTTATATTCACATCTCTTTGCCTGTTTTTAAATAAGGCTATTTGTCTTTTTTTTTTTCCCCCCTGAGTTGCAAGAGTTCTGACACGTTCTGGGTACAAGTCTCTGGTCAGATATATGACTTGCATGCATTTTCTCCAATTCTGTATGTAGGTTGCCTTTTTATTTTCTTGCGTCAATTGCAGCACAAACCTTTTTAATTCTGACCAGTCACTTACCTGCTTTTTTCCTTTTGCTGCTTACAGTTTGGTGTCATATCTAAGAAGCTGTTGTCAAGGCCATGAAGAGCTACTCCTAGGTTTTCTTTTTAGACTTTGATAGTTTAGCTCTCACGTTTAGGTTTTTTGTCCTTGTTGAGTGAATTTTCCGTGTGGCGTGAGGTAGGGTCCGGCTCCCTCCTGCATGTGGACGCCCAGCTGTCCCAGCTTCGCTGTTGAAGAGACTGCTCTTCTCATCAGATAGTCTCAGCCCGTGTCGCTGACCCACTCACTGTAGGTGTAAGGAAATGTGGTTTTCTGTACAAACATTGTCTCAGATTCATGAGTTGCTAGCTCTTGGGACTATTAAAAGAAACCCTTTTATAACATGGAAAAGTCTTTCCCCCTTTTAGCAAACAGACTTAGTGATTAAACTTTTTAATGATAACTTGCAGAATGAATATAGATTTAACTTTTATGGTAACTTATGTAAATATTTGCTAAACTTTCTTATTTCTTCAACAAGGTAGTTGCTGGCAGAGTTCTTTGTCTTTTCAAAGCCCCTTTGTCAACAGTCTCTTATTCTTCCCAGGTTTCTTGCCACAGTGATAGTTGTGCTTTTCAGTTATACAATCTTGAGAAAAGCAAGATAAAACTGAGCTGTAAAAAAAATAGTTCGTGTAACCCCACCCCTTAGGCAAAAGTTTTGTTGATGCATTCAGACATTTTCAGAGCTGGGGGATATATATATATACACGAATGGAGCCTTCTCTTTTGTTATTTCAGCATTTTCTCAAAAACAAAATGTCTGCAGGCTGGTCACCATGTGGTCACACGCGTGTGTCTGCAGGCTGGTCACCATGTGGTCGCAGTTCCAGGGGCGCCTGTCCCCCTGCGTCACGATGCCCTCGTGGCAGCGTCTGGGCAAAATACTTCTCTGTTTTCAGCTCCTTCTTAGGCTCCACCCAAAGGGGCCAGAAGTCGGTCGAGTGGGGGGCTTCTTCCTGCCTGGCTGCTCCCACCAGCGCCAGCAGCTGGAGCTGGTTCAGTTCCTGCTTCTTCCACGAATCAGCCTGGTCCTCTTCATGTGTCCCCACTCAGAGGTCCCGAGCCTCTGACATGCCTCTGGGGTCCGACCTCCACCACTCCTCTGGGTTCCCCAGAACGTGGCCCCACAAAGGCGCTTGTATTCGAACCCGTGGCTTTTCTCTGCTCTGGGACCTTGGAGTTGCAGAAAGCAGCCGCACCCACTCCCATCCAGCCCTCGCCACCTATCAGCCCCTTACGGGCCCAAGCGTACTGCTTCCTCACTCCAAGGAGCCATCGCAGGTGCATCATGGGCTCCATGTGTGAGCAGCCCAGTGTTCTGGTGAAAGCATGGATGTGGCCCTGGTGTGAGTCTGTTTGTAATAGCAGGAAGTGAAAATAACCCCAACAATCAAGATCGGGGGATAGACAAGTGTCTGTGATTGTGCACTTTGGAAAGTGTTGACGGTCATTAAAATGACATTTCTCTTGCCCTCGCTGGTTTCCTCAGTGGACAGAGCACCGGCCCTTGGACTGAGGGTTGCAGGTTTGATTCTGGTCAGGAGCCTCGGTCGAGGTGCATGTGGGAGGCAACCAGTCAGTGTGTTGGGCCTTTTCACGTTAAAAAGCCTTGTGTTCGTGTTTAGTTAGAAGTACCGACGATAGCCCGGCCCTCGTGGCTCGGTGGGTTGGCGTCATCCCAGGCGCCAGGAGGCCTCGCTCCCATCCCAGTCGGGGACAGGCCAGGGTTGCAGGCTTGGGGCCTGCGGGAGGCAGCCCGTGAATGTTTCTCGTCATCGCTTCCATCTCTCCCCCTCCCTTCTTCTCCGAAGGCAGTTAAAAAAAGCAAACATACAAAAAAACAAGTACAGAATATATACAGGTGGGGAAATTAGATTTACAGCTGTGGGTAAGCAGAACAGCTTATTCTTGTGTTATGCTTTAGTAATTATTTTTCACATGAAGAACTATAAACCTACTTACTCTTGCCGACCCTGTCAGTTAAAACCTCAGAAGAGAGAGAGACGTTGACCAGGTGGTTGGATTGGTTGGTTGAGGCCATGGTGCTGGGGTTGGCCTCCTGCCACGTTAACCTGGGCTCCATGTTTCCTGAAACACCTTTGTCCTTCATGATGGGCGCACACACAAGTATCGCACGGCCCAACACCTTCCTTCCCATCTGCTTTCCGGGCAGGATGGCGGCGCAGAAGAGGAAAGCGCCCGGAGTGCCCGGCGCGCCCAGGAAGAAGGACAGGAAGCTGAAGAAGGCGCCAGCAGCAGGGACACCGCCGGCACCGGCATCCCCGCCGGGCTCCACGGACGCCCATCCCGAGGTAGGCGCAGCCACGCGGCCTCGCTGTGGCCTGACCTGGAGGGACAGGCAGGGTCGGGCTGCTGGCATCTGTGTGGGGGGCGCAGAGGCTGGCACCGTTACGTGTGGGCCTCCCAGTGTCCTGGGAACCACTTAGGACAGACGGGAATGCCAGTCCTCGGGTTGGAACACCGTGACTGTCCTTCAGCCTCCAGGTCTGTTCCTGGGGTTTGAGGTTCCACGGCGGTGCCGGCGGTGAAGGCTGGAGCGCGGCCGGGACTGTTCAAGGCACCCGGGGAGACCCGGAGCGCGGCCAGGGAACCTGGTGAGGAGCTGGCGGCTAAAGCGCCGTATCTAGCAGAGTGTAACCCCTCCACAGGCAGTGTGTGCCCGTGTCTGCCGCCGCCACGTGCCGAGTGAGATTGGGCTTTGTTATCGCTGCCTCTCCGGCTCCCGTGTGCGGTGGTCGGAGCACACGGTGCACGAATTAGTCGCAGGCGGTCGGGTTTGCTGAGGCGGTGTCACCACGCCAGTGAGAGGGTGCAGTGCCATGTGGTCCTGCCTTGGGTCAGTGATGTGATTCCCACGAACTGAACAGCCAGATGCTCTGCGTGGCCACGGGCTGCTCCCTGCTCCGGCTGGGAGACCCTCGCTGGGCCAGGGCTTGTTGCTGGTGGCATGTTTGTTCCCTTCCTCACCGTGTTTCAGACCGGCCGGTGGTGTGTGCCCCGCGAGCTCTTGCCCCAGGGCAGGGTGACACGTAGCCTTTGTTCAGGACACGGGGAAGGTTGTCGTGCAGGGGGACGAGGGGCAGGAGAGCAGGCTGTCAGCACAAGTGTGTGCAGCATCGGGGCCGGGGATGGGCTCCCGGGGCCACCATGAGAGTCGAGGTGCTGCAGGGTCTGATGACGGCTCGGTCGCTCCAGGACCCCATCCCGGTCAGCAGCTCTGCTCAGGAGGCATCGTGCACCAGTCTGGCCGGCCGGCTGGTTGCAGAGGAGGGCGGAAGGTGTGCCAAGAAGGTGCCTGGTTTAGCGGGCTGTGGGGCAAGAAGCAGGCCAGCACCAGGACTCCCATTGTCCTGCACCCTGAGGACCTATGGGGTCTGGAGGTGCACGGGAGCCCAGGCCACTCTCCTGCTCCCACGGCACCTGCTTTTGTGGCCACCTGCCTGGCTGTGGGTGCAGTCACCCCGAGTCCCTGTGCCTGCTGGCTCGCTCTCCCCTCTCCACCCTCAGTCCCCAGGTCCCAGATGGAAACTGCTTCCCACAGCCACTCAGGCTCCCGTGCTCCAACCCCCAGTTCTTACGGGACCTCAGTCACACCTGGGGTTTCCTTGGATGGTTTCTGTGGCTCTCGCTGCTGTCTGGGCCCCCCGGTCTCTAAGTGAATGCACACCCACCTTGGATTGGGTTTTGTCCTAAGAGTCTCAGCTTCCCTCTGCTCCAGACTCTGCTGCTGCCGCGTCCCTGCAGGACCCACGGGTGGCTTTATGGGAAATGGGGCCTGCGTTACCATTTCTGCCGGGGTGGGCTGGGAGGAAAGGTGCTCTTTTATTAAAAGTGGCTGTTTTCGTTATTAAAGTTCATGTTGGTTAAGAGCATTCTGGAAAACGAAGGAGAGAAGCACGCCTGGGGGTGGGTTTCTCCCATCTGTGGTCCATCTCAGGTGTGCGCCTGGCAGCCGGGCCTTAGGTTCAGGGCCCACCAGGGGCCAAGGGGCCAGCGCAGGAGGCGGCCAGCGGGGGAGAGTGAGCCAGGGGACATCCCAGAGGCCCCACCGAGGCCGGCGTCACCCCAACTGGCCAGCAGGGGGCGCAGGGGCTGCTGACTTCCCCCACAGGTGCTGGGGCCCAGCAGGTCCAAGACTTGGAAGGTTTGGGGGTGGGTCTCAGCGAGCTGGGTCGGTGGGGGCTTGTGCCCTCAAGACCCTTCTTGTCTTGTGAGGCCAGACTCCCAAGGGAGTGGAGACGGCTGTTCCCGAGAACACGCCCTGCTCTCGCTGACAGTGCCGCCCCGCTCGCCGGTTCTCATGGGAAGTAGGGAAGAGGGACAGGGTGCTGACCGCCGCACTGAGTGTGCGGAGGGGGGGCCGCTGGCGGGGAGCACCTCCCGCTCTGGGAGCTTGTGGAAAAGTACCAGCCCCCGCCCACCCCGTCCCAGAAGAACCTCTGGAATCCCGCGGAGAAGGGAGACGCCTCTGTCCCGGGGGCCGCTGTGCTGTCCCCCAGAAACATCTGTCTCGGAGGTCTGCGGGTCCCTTCCCACAGCACCAGCCCTGGGCCTGCGCCAGGATGGCCGAAGGGTCCTCAGCAATGGTACTTCACTGCCCCCGGGGGGTCCCCGAGTTAGCGTCCCCTTCCCAGCTCGGCCGGGCTGTGTCTCCTCCCTGGCTGGTCAGCTTCCTCCAGGGCCACGCCGGCGCCTGGTGCTGTCCGGTCATGAGGGCCCTGCCCGAATCTCGCTTCTTGGTTTGCTCAGCTCGCTGGCCATTAACCTGCACTGGGCAGAGGAGGGTGCTCTGGGAGGCTCAGCGTCGCCGTGGTAACCGTCTCGCAGAGGGCCTGAGAGCAGGGCCTTCCTGGCCCCTGAGCGGGATGCCCTCCCGCAGGCCTTCCTCCCCATAACTGCTTCTTTTAAGTGTTTTTATTGATTTCAGAGGCAGGAGAAGGGAGGGATAGAGAGAGAGAAACGTTGCTGAAAGAGTCACCAATTGTCTGCCTCCTGCATGCCCGTCCTGGGGATGGAGCCCACAACCCAGGCGTGTGCCCGGACCCAGAATGGAGCCAGTCATCTCTTGTTCATGGGTCAACGCTAACCACTGAGCACTGGCCCCAGAGCTTCTTGAACCTTCCTCGTGAGCCTGCACTTCGGGGCAGGACAGAACAAGGTCCTTCTTGTCCAGAACCGTCTCTTCCTTGAAGGAAAGGGTTGCGAGAAGCAGTGTTCCATGAACACGATTTAGACCGTCTGCTGGCTCTGGTGCGTTTGGGGGTTGGGAGGGGAGGGCTGGTGTGGGTTGACCTCCCCCACCCCCTTCGCCCCCAAGCACATGGGTAGCAAGTCTGATCTGCCCCAGATGCCCAGCCCCCGAGGGAGACAGCACAGCTCCTGTCACCCTCGAGCCTGTCCAGAGCCTGTGCTTGGCAGTCGCCTGGGCCGAGCGCCCCTCTCTGCTGTGAACAGCCTCACTGCCTGGAGACGGGGCCACAGAGCTCGTCTCTGCTCTCGTCCCGGGAACCCTTGGTGATGGCGAAGCACTCGCTCTGCCCTTACAAAGGGACCTCAGTGCTGGCTTCTGCGCCCCCCTGATGCCAGGGCTGAGGTGCCAGCGCCGGCTGCTCAGGGAGGCCAGTTGCTGGCACAGGCACCTGCCCGGCCGGTAGCAGAGTCGGGGGGGGGGGCACTCTCAGTTTCCTGGCTCGGTTACCTGGGGAGCACAGTAGGAGACACCTGTCCGGTCCCCGTAGAGCATGGCTGAGAACGGTGGGCGGTGGGCAGGGCCGTGTGGGCTGCTTTGCCCAGCACCGCATAAGGAACCACCGCTCTTCTGGCGTGGCTCTCATCTGAGCCTGGGGAGGGGAGGGGCCCGAGGTGCGGGCCGGGCTGTCCGTCCTGCGTGTGGAGTCAGTCTGGCCCACAGTGACAGGGAACTTTTGGAAGGATGGTAACCCCTTTCCCTTCAGAATGTGATGGGCTCTCGCCATAGCCAGTTGATCCCCGTTCTCCCCGTGTGGTTTCCTCGGGCATGGCTGAGACGTGACCCGTGGGTCGGTGGCTGGGCTGAGACGTGACCCGTGGGTCGGTGGGCATGGCTGGGACGTGACCCGTGGGTCGGTGGCTGGGCTGAGACGTGACCCGTGGGTCGGTGACTGGGCTGGGCTGAGACGTGACCCGTGGGTCGGTGGCTGGGCTGAGACGTGACCCGTGGGTCGGTGGGCTGGGCTGGGACGTGACCCGTGGGACGTGACCCGTGGGTCGGTGGGCTGGGCTGAGACGTGACCCGTGGGTCGGTGGCTGGGCTGAGACGTGACCCGTGGGTCGGTGACTGGGCTCAGACGTGACCCGTGGGTCGGTGGGCTGGGCTGAGACGTGACCCGTGGGTCGGTGGGCTGGGCTGAGACGTGACCCGTGGGTCGGTGGGCTGGGCTGGGACGTGACCCGTGGGACGTGACCCGTGGGTCGGTGGCTGGGCTGGGACGTGACCCGTGGGTCGGTGGGCATGGCTGAGACGTGACCCGTGGGTCGGTGGGCTGGGCTGGGACGTGACCCGTGGGTCGGTGGGCTGGGCTGGGACGTGACCCGTGGGTCGGTGGGCTGGGCTGAGACGTGACCCGTGGGTCGGTGGGCTGGGCTGGGACGTGACCCGTGGGTCGGTGGGCTGGGCTGGGACGTGACCCGTGGGTCGGTGGCTGGGCTGAGATGTGACCTGTGGGTCGGTGGCTGGGCTGAGACGTGACCCGTGGGTTGGTGGCTGGGCTGAGACGTGACCCGTGGGTCGGTGGCTGGGCTGAGATGTGACCTGTGGGTCGGTGGCTGGGCTGAGACGTGACCTGTGGGTCGGTGACTGGGCTGAGACGTGACCCGTGGGTCAGTGGGCTGGGCTGAGACGTGACCCGTGGGTCGGTGACTGGGCTCAGACGTGACCCGTGGGTCGGTGGGCTGGGCTGGGACGTGACCCGTGGGTCGGTGGGCTGGGACGTGACCTGTGGGTGGGACTGCTCAGGGGCAGTGGTGCTTACAGGGAGGGGAAGGAAGCAGCGCCCTCTCTCGGGCAGCGTTTGTAATTCCGGAAACCCGCTACGTGGGCATGAAGCTGCAGGCTCTGGCAAAGCAGCCAAGAGGCTGTGAACTCTGAGGCCGAGCATCGGACTGAGCCAGAAGTCCTCACACAGTGGTATTTGCCATGTTTCTGGTCTGGCAGTGGCTCTTTGTCCGTAAGCAGGAGGGGCTGCTAATCTCACCAGGCTGCTCTGGGAGCCGGCTGTTTTCTCTCAGCAGTTTCCTCTCCCCCATTGCTTTGTTTTCTCCTCTGTGACTGCTGAGCCCGGGGCTGCTGGCCTGGATTGTAACCAACAGACGTGGGCTGGGCGGGGCCAGGGCCAGGGCCAGGAGCCAAGTGGGAGACCAGGTCAGTGATTTCCCTGCGGTTGCAGCCGTTGCCCCTGGAAACTGTCCATTCCCTGGGATGTGCCCCGGGAGAGGTGGCAGGGCAGGGTCTGCACCCGAGTCTGATGAATCTGAGCCTGACCCCCAGGGGTCCCGCTCCACACTCCCCCTCCTTTACTCCAAGGCCGGGACTGCCTGTCTGCAGGCTTCTGGCTGTGCTGACCTGGAGGTGAAGGGCGGGTCTGGATAGTTCCCACTTCAGAGCTCACTAGTGAAACAGTTTTCAGTTACTTGTGACGTGGGCCCAGGGCACAAATGTGTGCACATCGAAAGGAAATGAGTCAGAAGAAATATTTTAACTTCGCTCTCCACTCTCAACCAAATTCACGATCGACAATGACAGATCAAAACACGTGTGCGTTTGGCACCAACGAGAGCTTTATATGTATCATGTGTGAGTCAACTTAGCCTTTTATGTATATAGAATAAACTTGCTTAATTAGCTGCTTTCTGATGCAGCTAAACTTTTTCCAGCCCAGTGAAGCACCCCAGCCTCTCTTTCAGGCAATTGTCAGCAACACAGCAGGAAATATCAACACGAAGCAGATTGTTATTGCAGATCACGCAGGGAGGGCAAAGGGTAAAATATTTAACTTCAGGGATGTCTGACTATATTCTGCGCAGTGAAAAAACCTGAAGTCGTTGTCAAGGTCCACATTTCTTCTGTTCAGTCTGGTCAAATGAAAATAGGATTCCTTCAAGTCTCCTATCTACCTACTCCAGGACTTTTGTGAGGATCAAATGGTATGAGGCGCAAGTGAAAACGCTTCACAGACATTTGGTTACAGTGTAAAGTGTTTCCACCTGAAGCTAGTTGTCTCCAGGGAGAGGAAGCCAGGCATTGCTACATGATGTCATTACACAGGGAGACTTAGCACGTTAGCCTTTTATCGTTCAGAAGTGAGCCTGCCTTCCCCTGGCTTCCAGCACCGCCGTCACTCTGGCTGGAGCCGCCTTTCTGCCTTCCCATGCTGCCCAGAGGCCCGGACTGCCTGGGGTGGTGTGGAATGCCATCTTTGTTGGGTTAATTTGCATGCTCACTCCTGATTGGCTGGTGAGTGTTACAAAGGTAAGATCAATTAGCATGTTGCTCTTTTATTAGTGTAGACTAGAGGCCCGGTGCACGAAATTCGTGCACAGGGTGGGGGGTGTCCCTCAGCCCAGCTTGCATCCTCTCCAATCTGGGACCCCACAAGGGATGTCCGACTGCCCAATTAGGATCGGGCCTAAATGGGCAGTTGGACATCTCTCTCACAATCCAGGATTGCTGGCTCTCAAATGCTCACCTGCTTGCCTTCTGGATTGCCCCTAACCACTTCTGCCTGCCAGCCTGATCACCCCCTAACCACTCTCCTGCCAGCCTGATGCCTAACTGCTCCCGTGCCAGCCTGTTTGCCCCTAACTGCCCTCCCCTGATGACCTAGTCACCCTTAATTGCCCTCCCCTGCAGGCCTGGTCACCCCTAACTGCCCTCCCCTGCAGGCCTGGTCACCCCCAACTTCCCTCCTCTGCCAGCCTGGTCACCCCTAACTTTCCTCCCCTGCAAGCTTGATTGTCCCCAACTGTCCTCCCTTGCTGGCCTGGTCCCTCCCAACTGCCTTCCCTGCTGGCCTGATTGCCCACAACTGCCCTCCCTTGCAGGCTGGGCCATCCCAGCTGCCCTCCCCTGCTGGCCATCTTGTGGCAGCCATCTTGTGTCCACATGGGGGCAGCCTTCTTGTGTGTTGGAGTGATGGTCAATTTGCATATTACTCTTTTATTAGCTAGGATAGAATAGATTGTCTCTCTCCCATGAATTTCCTTATCATATTTTTTGCCTACTTTTTTGTTACCTTTTTTAAAAAAGATTTTTTTGTGTATATATGATGTATACTTTCTCCCAATTTGTTTCATGGCTTTTGATGATAATATTCTTCTTAGGAGCTTTTTATGACAGGTGAATTTAAAATTTTGGTTTTTTTTTATTGAGGTTTAATTGATATAACATTAGTTTCAGGTATACAACATAATGACTATTAAGAAGTCTTTCTTCTAGTTAATTATAAACACTTTTTCTTACATGTTTTTCTTTGAGTTTGATTTTTTTTTTCTTTTATTGATTTCAGAAAAGAAGGGAGAGGGAGAGAGAGAAAGATCAATGATGAGAGGAAAGCACTGATCGATTTGCTTTCTGTACACCCCCTACTAGGGATCGAGCCTTCAGTGTAGGCAAGTGCCCTTGACCGGAATTGAACCTGGGACCCTTCAATCTGCAGCCAACGCTCTGTCCACTGAACCAAACCAGCTAGGGCTCAATTAGATTTTTATATTTTGTTTTCTAACTAATTAAAATTTGTATTTGTGTCTTATGTGAGGTGGGAATCTGACTTTATTTTTTCTCAGAGAAAGGTGCAGCTGTGTCATGTCATTCAGGGCACACTCTGTCCTTTTAAAGACTTTCACCCTCTAAGCTCTTGGGCTTGCCTCTTACCTCAGCGGTCGGTCTGTTCTTCTGTTTTTGTTCGTGCTTGGAGCTTGTCCTCAGATCAGGTGGCACAGGACGCAGTGCAGAGCTCAGAAGGAGTGAAGGATGCCAGCAGGTGCACCCCATACTCCCCAAGCAGAGCTCATGCCCCAGGACTGTCCCTGCCACAGCGCTGGGCGCCAGCTCTGCTCCCCTCAGTTTGGGACTGAAATTCCCTACTCTTTTGTCAGCTCTTTGATGCTTCCTGAAAATAGTTGTTTCCATCTTGGTCCCTGTCTCCCCTCCCCCCCCTTCAGAGCTGGTCTGAATCAAATCCGGGTTTGGTGAACTTCCCTGGGGGCCAGCCGTGAAGTGCCTCGGGCTTGGTGGGCCCGCCTGCCACCCCGGCAGTGCTGCCAGCTCGGAAATGAGCGGGCAGGGCTGGGCCCAAATTAGCTTCTTTGCCGAAGCGAGCTGGCAGGCGAGCTGCCGGGCTGTGGTGCGCACTGTCGGCTCCAGGATGGAGCCACCAGAGTGGCGTCACAGAATTGACCCAGTGACTGGAAAACGCGCTGGAGTAGCGGAGGCACGGGAGAAACCCATTTTTCCAGACGTTTCGCATGGACCGGTACAGGACTCGCGAGGCCGTTTCTCTCCAAATCCTGAGCCCCCAAGATGGAGGAAGCTCTCCCTTTATGCCCTTCTGTTTCTTTGTCCCCCAAATATGGATGGGACTTCCGGACCTTTCGCAGGCTTTGCAAAATGCCCCGTGTACGGGGATGGGGGCCATGAGACCACCCCTCAGGGCCTGGCCTGGCGCCAGCACTGATAGCCCGCTCTGGGGTTGTGTATTGTTCACAGTTCACTGTGGCCTCTGAAATGGGGGCAGGGCTTAGGTGAACGGGTCTTGCAGGACCAGGTAATGAAAGGGGCAGTGGCTGCTATAGGCTAACAAGAATGTGCAGTAGGTACTGGCACAGATCAGATGGCTAGCCCCCCAAGAATGTCTCGCTTTCCCCACCAGTGGGAAGGCATTTCCTGGGTCACAGCTGTGACGGGTGGCCTCCAGCTGGCTGGCTCCCACGTCTGAGTGGTCCCTGCTGCAGAGCAGTCCCCCACCCCCTGCACTCCGGGTCTCCTGCTGAAAGGAAGCTGGGATGCACTTGAGGTGGGGGACCCTGAGGCCTCTCCTGTGGGCACTGTGAGGGAGGTGGCATCGCTGCAGTGGGACCGGCTGCCGTGGCGCCTCACACAGGGCTAATCTGGAGAGAACCGGCGTCTGCGCGCTGCAGAACATTGGTTGGAATGTAAATTCGTGTCTGCATGGAGGGCAGTTCAGCCACCAGGACTGTGCTAACGGAAATTGCTGCTGGGCTTGGACACTATGTCCTCTCAGGACACAGGCCCTCACAGCCCAAGCCTAAGAGTGGAGCTTCTGGCCAGTGGAGTCCCCCCTACCCCGTGGGAGGTACTGACCAGGTCCCTGGCTGCAGCTGCCAGGACACGCGAGGACAAACCCACGGAACCCGGAAACCCGCTGATCCCAGATGAGCCTGGTCCAGGGTCTGAGAGGCCGGGGCTTAGGCACCTTGGCTCTGCTGCTCGGCCTCGTGTGGGGATGGCCGACGTGGAGCCGACCTCAGGTGGGGGCGCTGCCGCTGCCTCAGTGCGCGAGGTCCCGTCCTGGTCCTGTCCGGCGGCTCTGCCCTGCGCGCTCCGAGGTCCGAGCTGGGAGCGGTGCGCAGCCACAGAGGGAGGAGCAGCGGCCAGCGAGGGAGCCTCGGAACCTGTGCGAGAGGGAGATGCGCGGCTGGGACGGGGGAGGCGGGGTGTTTCTGGGGTTCACTGGACAGATTCAGGGGTGTGTGAACTGGGAGACTTCTGAGGCTCCTCCCAGCACTCCAAGCCCTCCTGTCCTCTGGGGTCCCCTGTCCCTTCTGTGTTCTGAATGGGGGGGGGGGGGGGCGCCAGGTGGGGCGAGGTGGGCTCGCAGCGCAGGGTGAACAAGTCCCCTGTGATGGCGCTCACATGGGCCAGAGGGCTGTGCCGTGGGTGCCTGGTGTTGTTTTCTTAAAGAAAACTTACTTTGAAAGGATCCCAGATATGTGATAAGTTGCAAAACAATTACAGGAGGTCCGGGTGCTCTTGGCCCAGTTCCCGTTGGTAACGGACTGTGGTGTCAAAGCCAGGAAGTGGACCCAGTGCCACCCCAGGCTCACTCAGCCACTCGTGTTGCTGTGTGCGTGGGGGGGTGCTCAGGCGTGTGTGTGTGGGGGGGTCCTCAAGGGGTGTTTCTGTGCAGCCCGTCACAGGTGCAGTGTCTAACCCTCACAGGCGGCCAAGGCAGAGTGCTCCGTCACCCACGCTCCCTCTGCCCCGTCACAGCCCCTCGCCCGGGACCGAGGGCACGCGGCTGTGCCCAGGGCCTGGCTTCTGGGAGTGCAGCTGCCGTGAACAGCCGTGGGCACGAGTCCTCTCGGGAGAGCGGTGTGGGGGGCTGGGTGCGTGCGTGTGTCGTTTCTTGAGAAGCTGCCACCTGCTCTCCTGAGCGGCTGTGGCGTTTCCCTAAGCCTCCCACATCGCGGGGGCCCGTGCCCGAGTCGTCGCCAGCTCTGGGCTCCTGTTCATTCGAAGAACCGCTGCAAAGTTGGGGGCCGAGCAGCTTCCCCACCACCGGAGAGGCAGCGTCCCACCGGCCGCCCTCCTGCTGTCCCTGTGGCCCGCTTGGACGCCCGGCCGTCAGCCAAGGAGCCTTTGTGAGCCCTGCTTCTTGTGTCAGAGAAACGTGGTTTCAGAAAACAGCGTGGATTCGTTCTCCTGAGTCGTACGTGACCGTGTTGCAGGAGAGAAAAGACAGGAAACGGGGGACAGGAGGAGCCAGAGTTTGGTTCTACCTGCGATGGTGCCGCGGGCCTCGAGCCCCCAGTGTCTCCCAGGGGAGCACTCCCTCGGCTGCGTCCGTGGCAAAGGAGCACCCGCACCCCACACCCTCACCCCGCACCCTAACCCCGCACCCGCACCCCGCACCCTCACCCCGCACCCGCACCCCGCACCCCGCTCCTGCACCGCATCTCACACCCGCACTCCGCATCTCACACCCGCACCCTAACCCCGCACCCGCACCCCGCACCCTCACCCCGCACCCTGCACCCTCACCCCGCACCCGCACCCCACACCGTCACCCCGCACCCACACCCCGCACCCCGCTCCTGCACCGCATCTCACACCCGCACTCCGCACCCCGCACCCTCACCCCGCACCCCGCACCCTCACCCCGCACCCTCACCCCTCACCCCCACCCTCACCCCGCACCCCGCATCTCACACCCGCACCCCGCACCCTCACCCCGCACCCGCACCCTCACCCCGCACCCTCACCCCGCACCCGCACCCTCACCCCGCACCCTCACCCCGCACCTTGCACCCCGCACCCTCACCCTGCACCCTGCACCGTCACCCCGCACCCTCACCCCGCACCCGCACCCTCACCCCGCACCCGCACCCTCACCCCGCACCTTGCACCCCGCACCCTCACCCCGCACCCGCACCCTCACCCCCACCCTCACCCCGCACCCCGCATCTCACACCCGCACCCCGCACCCGCACCCTCACCCCGCACCCTGCACCCTCACCCCGCACCCTCACCCCGCACCCCGCACCCGCACCCTCACCCCGCACCCCGCACCCTCACCCCGCACCCTCACCCCGCACCCCGCTCCTGCACCGCATCTCACACCCGCACCCCGCACCTTCACCCCGCACCCCGCTCCTGCACCGCATCTCACACCCGCACCCCGCACCTTCACCCCGCACCTCGCTCCTGCACCGCATCTCGCACCCGCACCCCGGGCCTGTGGGACCATGAATGGGCGGCTCGCGTTGGTTTCCGCTGCCGTCTCGCCGTCTGCCTGCTGCTGTGGCCGCCGTGGCCTCGCCATCCTGTGCGGCACTTGTCTTCTCTGTCGGCTGGCAGACACACCTTCTGACTGACAGCTCTCCTTCGGCAGCACGTTTCCCTGGGTTATTGTTGTTTATGGCTTTTGCCCTAAACCAGTGGTTCTCAACCTTCCTAACGCCGCGACCCTTTAATCCAGGTCCTCATGCTGTGGGGACCCCCAACCACAAAACTGTTTTCGTTGCTACTTCGTAACTGTCATTTTGCGACCGTTACGAACCGTAATGAAATATCTGTTTTTCCGACGGTCTTAGGCTCTACAGCATACCCACAGGTCGAGAACCACTAGCAGGGTCCCCTAAGACCATCGGGAAACACGGATATTTACATTACGATTCATAACGGTCGCAAAATTGCAGTTATGAAGTAGCAACGAAAATAGTTTTGTGGTTGGGGGTCACCACAGCATGAGGACCTGGATTAAAGGGTCTCGGCGTGAGGAAGGCTGAGAACCACTGGTCTAGACAAACGCCCTCCACCGCTCCCAGGCTGCAGGGCCCTCCCTCCCGCCCCCCTCCAATGGGAATGGGCAATACTGCCCACTGGGCAGACAGAGCAGGACTCTGAGAGCGGGTGTGTGTGAGAGTCTCCCACACGGAACCCAGGCCCACAGCTGTATCGGAACCAGACCCAAAGCCACCCCCAGTTTGGACCAGTGAACTCATGGGCTCTCCAGCTGAGACCACACAAACACACACACACACAGCCAGGGACCCCCAGGAGCACCCTCCTGAAGAGCGACCACAGTCGCAGGAGAGAAACGCTGCAGACAGCGGGAGCGGGGGTGAGAGGTCGGACGGCCCGAGAACCAGGACCAGGGACGTGACCTGGACAGGTGAGGGGGGTTCGACACGTCAGAAGCAGGAGGGCGGGACAGATGCCCCCAGGTGTGCACAGTGGGTGAGGGAGCGAAACATCCGGGAGCCAGGAGATGGAAGACCCAGCTCACCTCTAAAGGAGCGAAGAGAGGACAGAGAAGACGGGGGGCAGCATTCCCAGGAAAACACTGGGACCCATGGCTGTGTGCTTAAGCAGCCTGGGACAGAAAAAGTGCGGGTGTCCCCAGACGTGTACTCTAACAGGATAAATGCGGGTGTCCCCAGACGTGTACTCTTACAGGATAAATGTGGGTGTCCCCAGACGTGTACTCTAACAGGATAAATGCGGGTGTCCCCAGATGTGTACTCAATTCTAACAGGATAAATGCAGGTGTCCCCAGACGTGTACTCAATTCTAACAGGATAAATGCGGGTGTCCCCAAACGTGTACTCTAACAGCCAATAACTCAGTTTTGAAAATGAAAGGTACGTAATAAATGCCGCCTTCACAATGACTCAGTGTGTGTGCACGGGCAGGCGTGTGTCTGTGTGTGTGACAGGTGTGTGTGTGTGTGTGTGTGTGGTGTGGGGGGGGCGGGCGTGTGTGTGCACAGGCAGGTTTGGGGACACCACACACGGATGAAACAGCCTCACAGTGAGAGGCAGGGCCCTGCAGTGCAGCCGAGGTGATGACGGGGAATTTGGGAAAGCAAAGCCCGGGCCGCCTCTGACATCCTTCCCGCCCCGCCCCGCCCCGCCCCGCGACCCGGTGAGCACCTTCCCGTGGGCTCGGTGCGTGTGTGCCCGTGCGTCACATGGAGCTCAGCTTCATCTGAACCAGGTCTGGGCTCGGAGAACGAGCCACAGCCACAGCGGGGTTCCCGAGGGGGTGGCTGCGGAGCCCGGGGGGGGGGGGGGGGGTCCTCGGCTAAGCACGGTTGGCTCTCCGCACTCACAGGTAATCCTGAGGTAACAAGACTATGTTTAGTCCTTTAGCCTTTTTAAAAATATATATTTGTTGATTTTTTTTTTTTAAAGAGAGGAAGGGAGGAGGATAGAAAGTCAGAAACATTGATGAGAGAAACATCGATCAGCTGCCTCCTGCACCCCCACCCACTGAGGATGTGCCAGCAACCAAGGTACATGCCCTTGACCGGAATCAAACCCGGGACCCTCCAGTCTGCAGGCCGGCGCTCTACTCACTGAGCCAAACCGGTCTCGGCTGTCCTTTTGCCTTTTGTGAGAGGGACCTGGGTCTCCGAGGCCCGTCTGCAGCGCTCCCAGAGGCCCGGGTGGGGAGCCGGGGGGGGGGGGTCACTCCCGTGTCCCCGACGGCCTGGGGGCAGGGCTGTGACCGTCCCCACTGCCTTGAGGTGGGCCTCCCGGGCGGGCTGTGGCAGAGCCGGCCCTGGCCCTGAGTGGGTCCATTTCCTGGGCTTTAGGAGGGGGCGTGTCCCTGGTGACTTGAGATTGTTGGTCGTGGTGTGGAGGGTGTCGCTGGGCTTTCTGGAGCCGGGGAGTCCTGCCCAGAGCTGCTCCGGATGAGTGCCCTTGCTGGCTGCCCTGCCGTGACTGCCGTCGGGCAGTGCGTCTGCGGGGTGTCTCCCGGCCCTGCTCCCTGGAGCCTGGTTGGGGGTTCCTGGTGCGGGAGCGACACCACACGCACGGGGGCTGGGGGGGGGGGGAGCTTCCTTCACAGTGACTCGAACTCAGCTCAGGAGCAGTGGTACCCGCCCCATTTGACAGCGGACTCGGGTCCGAGGTGCAGAGTGGGAGCTGAGGCAGCTGCTTGCTCAGCGCCGGAGTATTTTTGTGGTGGAATGACGAGCTTTCCCAGGCGCTGGCGCCACAGCTGGGAAAACAGTGGCTGCTTTGAAGCAGTTTCCCAGGCACAGAGCTCGCCTCCTGCTGCTCGAGCGTAAACATGTCCAGTTTAGCTCGGTCCTGTGGGCGGTGTGGGGGCCGTGGCCCTGCTCGTCTGTGTGGCCCCCTCCGCCTGCACCTCGAGCAGCCAGGACCGGGGCGTGGCGGGTGGTGTCAGAGCGCCCGCAGCAGAGGCCGACTTGTGTGCTGCTCAGACCTCACACCCTGGGAGCTAACCACCACCCCGGGCTTTAGTGTGACCCCGCTGCCGTCTCACCCCGCAGGGCGCCACCTAGAGGCAGGAGGTTGGACAGGCGAGGCCCCTGTGGTAGGCCCCACACCACGCAGTCCGGGTAGGGCCTGCACTGTAACTGCCGGCACCCGCCGTGACCAGGGATGTGGCAGGTGTCCCCCTCCCCCAGGGCACAGGGCTCCTGTGCCAGATGGCTCGGCAGATGTTGGGGATGAACCAGGAAGTAGGGCCTGAGACCGAGGTGGAGGCCGACCCCTGTCGCCGGGATATGGACCCCGCAGTTCAGAGGGGAGGGGTGGGCTGACCATGAGTTGTCCGGGGACCCGCTGCAGGGTCTGAGGGAGCCCTCTTCCTGGCCCCTGCATGTCTGTGTCCTGGGGCGGGGGACGACCGAGGGAGGGCCCACGGCTGCCCTTGGCAGGAGGTGACCTGGAAGCGGCAGGCGCGCCCTCCTTGCTCGCCTGCTGACCTCACCTTAGCGTCCATCCTACCCGGCTACGGGTACGGCCGGCAGCCCAGGGCTCCGTCAAACCCTGGGGGCCCTGCTCCTGGCAGCGGGGATGGCACTGGGTGGGAGGAGGTCTTGTCGTGGGCTCGATTGCGCTGCTTTCACATGACGTCGGGAGGGGCTGGGGCAGGTGGACGCTCACACAGGGCGGTGGGGGCGGGGCACCTCAGACACTCAGTGGGGAAAGCACGGGTGCCAGGAGGGGATGTGAAACTGGAGCGGCTGGAACAAGCACCCGTGGGTTGCCCAGCACTGAGTGGTGGGGTGCTGCGTGGCCGGGAACGAGCGGTTTTGTGGATAAATCTTGGCTCGGGGTGCTGCTCTAAAAGCCTGGGGTTCCGAGGAGCGTCTGGCTGTGGAGTCAGACCCCACAAGCCTCCTCCCCACCAGCCCCAGCAGCTCAGCTGCAGCTGCTGCTCCTGTGCCCAGCCCAAAGGCCCCCCGAAACTATCCATTGAGCGCCTTGTGGTGGGCTCCCCCCGAAACTCTGTCCACTGAGCGCCTTGTGGTGGGCTCCCCCCGAAACTCTGTCCACTGAGCGCCTTGTGGTGGGCTCCCCCCGAAACGCTGTCCACTGAGCTCCTTGTGGTGGGCTCCCCCCGAAACTCTGTCCACTGAGCGCCTTGTGGTGGGCTCCCCCCGAAACGCTGTCCACTGAGCGCCTTGTGGTGGGCTCCCCCCGAAACGCTGTCCACTGAGCGCCTTGTGGTGGGCTCCCCCCGAAACTCTGTCCACTGAGCGCCTCGAAGTGGGTTCCGGAACATCTGTCCGTAGCCTCCGCTGCTCCCTTGCTTAGGCAAAGTCCTATTCTCACTTTTTCCTTTTATTGTCATAAAATGCACCCAACATAAAATGAAGTCTTAGCCATTTTCTTTTCTTTAAATATATTGTCACTGGTTTCAGAGAGGAAGGGAGAGGAAGAAAGAGACAGAAACATCAATGATGAGAGAGTCATTGCCTGGCTGCCTCCTGCACATCTGACCGAGCCCACAACCCAGGCATGTGCCCTTGACCAGAATCAAACCCAGGACCCTTCAGTCCGCACGCCGGCGCCCTATCCACCGAGCCACACCGGCCAGGGCCCTTTTAGCCGTTTATAGACGTAGCGTGCAGTGGCAGTGAGCACCTTCACCTGGCTGTGCATCCGTCATCACCCCATCCCCAGAACTTTCTCCTCTTCCCCAACTGAGACTCCTGGCTCCGCCCTCCTGTTTCCTGTCTCTGTGAACCTGACTCCTCCAGGTGCTCGAGTTAACTCTAGGCTCCCCTGTTTCCCTCCCATCCCCTGAGGGGTCCTGTGGGCTCCCACGTCGGGTGGCAGCGCAGAGCCCAGCTCTTTGGCCGTGGGTCCGGGGAGTGTGGTGAGGACAGCATCCTAGGGACAAAGGCTTTGGCGAGCAGTCGCTGGCCCTAGGAGTTTCCTGCCAGAGGTTGGTGTGGGAGGCAGTTCTTTTATTAACTTATTTGTTTATTTATTTATTTTAATATATTTTATTGATTTCAGAGAGGAAGGGAGAGGGAGAGAGAGAGAAACATCAGTGATGAGAGAGAATCATGGATCAGCTACCTCCTGCACACCCACTACTGGGGAGCGAGTCCACAGTCCAAGATGTGCCCTTGGCCAGAATCGAACATGGAACCCGTCAGTCCGCAGGCCGATGCTCTATCCACTGAGCAACCAGCCAGGGCGGGAGTCCGTCCTTTTCGACGCTCGGCTTTAAGGCGGATTGGACAGTGCTGTCGGAGCCGCCCTTGCCTGGGGTCGGGTGGGGGTGGAATTGTGAGACTCGGGGGACTCAGAAAGGGACTCGGGGAGCCCTGAAGGAGTCTGCCCCTGGGGGCAGCTCGTGCGCTGCTCTGGGGGAGAGCTCTCCTGTGGCCGAGGGAGGGCCGTTTGCATTTAGCTCCATTTCTTGGAAGGAGCTGCTCGATGAGACAGTGGCCTCTGAGACAGTGGCCTGCTGGGTTCCTCGTTCCCGGCGGTTTGCATCTTGAGTCAGTGAAGAAAAATGCCGAATTGTTGGCCAGGGACGCAGTGTTCCGCGCTGGACCGGTCTCAGGAGGACGTCCCCCGTCTCTTGTTGGTGGAAGCAGTGACTTCCCTGGAGGACCCAGGTCTCCGGGGACCGGGCAACTCACCTGGATCCAGGTGGCCGCTCGGCGAGATGAGTTCACGCAGCTGGCTTCCTCAGAGCCTGTGCAGGGGCCATGAGAGCCAGACTCGTTCCTCCCAGGGGACGCAGGGCGGGACAGGGCCCGGGACCAGCTCATTCGTAGCTGTGCAGGGGTTGGGGGCACACAGGTTCTCTGTGTGCAAGGACCTGCCACCCCAGGGGCTCAGTCACCTTGAGTCGCAGCTGGCATCCTGCGATAAGCTCTCGGCGGAGGCCACCCCGGAGGACCCTGGGGTCAGTCGGTCTGTGACCTGCGTTCCCTTGGCCTTTAAGCTGGTATTTCCAGGCGGATCTGCACCCCTGCTCAGCGGCAGACATCAGGTTCGGGGAGAGTGAAGTTTTCTGGGTGAATGACAGCTACAGCCGAAGGCGGAGCACACACTCACCTGCACCCCGAAGCTGGTACTGAGTCGGTGCATCTGGTGCAGCCTGTGGGGCCCCGCTGCTGTCCTGGGGCCCATCCCGCCTGATGAACAGGCCTGCCCACTTCTCGGGACCTCGCCTATGGGTTCACTGACTGCCCGGAGCTGCAGCTGTCCCTACGGGGTTGCGGGTTGTGCTTGTGCTGACAGTCAGAATCTTCTAGAAGAGTGAGGCCGTGTGGAACAGTCTGCCCAAGGACGGTGCAGCAGGAGTCAGACCCCCAGAGATGCGCTGTGTCCAGGGGCTGCGCAGAGATGTTGGCCTCTAAGAGCTCACGCGAGCGAGGAGCCGCATCGCGCAGGGGACTTTGTGGGGCTCCGTGAGCCCCGCCGCCCCGGAGGGAACAGTTTCGAGAACCCGGAGGCACAGCACACACCTTTTATCGACAGAGCTGAGCAGTGCCGGCCACCGCCTCACATTAACCCAGAACCGTTCTCCCGGCGTCCGCCCTGCTCCCACTGTCCCCGAGAGCTGGAGAGACGCGCCGTGGGCCAGAGCTGCCCTCAGGGCCAGTCCCCTCGCTGCTGCAGAGACGCGGCGTCCAGACGGAGTGGAGGAGCGCAGGCGCCCAGGCAGCCCGAGCGCACGGTGTCACCCACTCGCCTGGGGGCCGAGGGCCCTGGGTGCGCACGCAGAGTACGGCCACGGGGGCAGGCCCTGCCAGCTCAGAGCAGCCTCGGGCTCCATCTCCCCCGAGGGGCCTGACGAGGTGCTCCACCGAAGCGCCCTCCTGGCTGCTGCTGCGAGACAGTCTTCCCAGAGAGGGCCACGTGAGCCCCAGGCCCCGGGCCATGCAGGGCTGCCATCGGGGGCACCGTGGTGGCACAGTTCTGCAGTACACGGCAGCGGCGGGTGCGGGTGCCTGGGAGCCCAAGGGTGGCAGCACTCAGCTGGGAGAGGCCCCGGCATGCCCTGACCCCGTCCGTGCCCTCGCCCTCGCCCGGGCGGTGCTGAGTCTGCGGGAGCGGCTCACCGTCACGCCACGCTGCTGAACCTCACCTCTGGCTGCTCGGCGTCCGGAATGACGGCCTTCAGGGCTGCGTGGCAGAAGCGGTTCAGGGCCGACACCCTCGTTCTCTGCTCCATGTACAGCCTCAGCTTGTCTCTGAAGGTCTCCCCCAGGAAGCTGTAGATGAGGGGGTTCAGGCAGCTGTTGGAGAACGCGGCGAGGTTGACGATGTGGCCGGTGAGCGGGTAGGCGTGGCGGAAAGACTGCTGGCAGGGCTCGGCGCCCGGCGGGGCCTGCCGCAGCAGGTGCACGCTGATGAACACGTTCTCGGGCAGCCAGCAGACGAAGAAGACAAGGACCACGGCCAGGATCATCCGGAGCGCCTTCTGCCGGCGCGGGCGCAGGCCCCGGCGCCTGTGCGCCCTGATGAGGGCCCGGGCGATGAGTGAGTAGCAGAGGCCGATGATGGCGAAGGGGATGATGAAGCCCAGGGTGACCTCCAGCCACTGGATCTCCCTGGCGTCCGCGAAGCAGAAGCAGACCTCCCCGGAGTGCTGCAGGTGCGCCGCGGTGAAGGGCACCAGCGTGGCGGAGACCGAGGCCATCCAGATGAGGCCGCAGCTGAGCCGGGCGTGGTGCTTGGTGCGGAGCAGGCCGCAGCGCATGGCCTGGGCCAGGGCCAGGTAGCGGTCGAAGCTCATCCAGGTAAGGAAGAAGACGCTGCTGTACATGTTGATCTGCAGGAAGAGGGACATGAAGGTGCAGAGCACGGCGATGTCGTAGTACTGCTCGTCCAGGTTGAACACCTCGATGAGCGAGTCGGCCACCAGGACGAGGTCGGCCGCCGCCAGGTTGATGAAGTACAGGTCGGGGATGCTCATGCGCTCCCGCGAGCGGAGGTTCACCACCAGGATCAGGATGTTGCCCACGAAGCCGATGGGGAAGAGGAAGACGGTGTAGAGGCAGGACAGGAAGAGCCCAATGGCGTACTGCGGGTGCGGGGGCGCCGCCAGCTCGCCCGTCTGGTTCGCCAGCGCCCTGCCGGCCACGCGGGACAGGTTGAGCGCCGCGGGGGTGCCGTCGTAGGCTCCGGGGTCGGTCTCCATGCCAGAGACGGGCGCTCGGGAAGTCATGCCCACACCTCCACCATGTGCGGCCTCAGGCTCTGCCGCGCGGCTCTCGGAAGCCCCGGTTAAGCAGCAGATCCATCTTCAGAAAGAAAGGGGCGTCCTCTGGAGTGAGCGGCGGTGGTCCTCAGCGCCCGTCAGCAGGAGCCTGGCAGCAGGCGTCTGCTCTGCAGGAGGCGGGTCGCGGCAGGCTCTGCACTCCCCACTCCTGCAGACGCCTGGGAGCAGAGGGGCGCAGTGCCCCCTGCATGCCTCATTCTGCAGGCCAGGCGCCCCGTGGTGCGGAGGCTCCCGCAGGGGTGTCTTCCGGGAGGACAGTGCGCGGAGCGGAGGCAGAGAAGGAGCGCTTCCCCGAGGGCTCCTGCCGCGACGGCTCTGAGCTGTGGACCGCTCTGCGGCTCTGCACTGCGGACAGCTCCACGCCGCAGACGCACAGTGAGTCAGCCTCGCCCGGAGCCTCTGATGGCGAATGGCTGGCCTGTGAGGTAATGTGGAGACGGCTTGGCAATCTTCGGAAAACTACTGTCTGTCAGGAGAGGAGAGAAGGTTTGTTTTGGCAGCTGTTGGAACGAGGATAAGCGGGAAGGGAAAAACCCAGCTCTGCTGAGAGACAGTGGGCCCCGGGCGCCGCCGGAGACGGGGGGAACTGCTTCTCCGAAGGGAAGGTGTCCCAAGAAATCTCGCTGCTGTGCTAAGCCTCGGACTAAGTGTAGATGCCAAACATTTTTTAATAACCCGGCAGGAAAGAAAATAAGGAATAAAAATGGTAATTGTTTTAGGGAATACTATTGAGATTTTATCCAGTGCGTGGACAATGACTGTCACACCTAACATGTTCTGTAATGCTGTTTGTAACCTAGCAACTCGGTGACCCGGGAAGCGGGCAAGGCAGCCACCCGTCGGCCGGCTCTGGGGCTGGCGGCCGCCCTGGAACCGGGGCTTCAGGTCTGTGCTGCACCCCACTGTCCCCCCAGGTTCTCACTGGGTCGGCTGTGTGCGGGATCAGGTCGCCGTGCGGAGGAGTGCCCCCTGCAGGGGGCAGGCCCACAGCACACAGAATGCCCCCCCCCCCCCAGAGGGACGGGCCCGCCCGAGGCAGAGAAGCCCAGAGGAATCACTGGTCTCACTGAGATGGATCCCAATTGTTTTTATTTGAGTTTTCAGTTCACCCCGAGGCCGTCGGGAACCGTGTCTGAGTGTGGCCACCCCAGACGAGACACCCCTAGACCTACACCTGGCGGTGCCGTGAGACCAGAACGACCGCCGCCTCCGGCCGGCTCTGTGTTCGGGACCCTGGGCGTGGTGGGGCCGACACGTTGGACTTCAGTCATTTTTTTTAGAGCCTCTTTCCTTTCTTTGTAAAAGCTGCCAGGCTGTTTGCTCTGCTCTGTAAATGTGGGATCCTGAGAAGTGTTAGGCGGCTTGTAGGGGGAAGTATGAGGTGAGAGGGGCGCAGAGGCACCAGCCTCCTCCTGCATCGTCACAGAGGCTGCGAGGGGGGCTCTACCCAGGCTGTGTCTAGTGAGGGGGTGCAGGGCGGGGCCAACCTGCTGCTGACACGTCCCCACGAGGCTGGCCGCAAGTGTCCACTAAAGGGGAGCATGAGAGGAGTGAGCCATTGGGTGGCTCCCACCGCTTGTCCAGTCTGGAGAAGCCAGGCCGTGTTTTGTCAGGCCCACTAGGCTCGCGTCCTTCTAAAGGGATGTCAACCAACAGTGCTTTGTGGGGCGGGCAGGCGTTTTCATGAAGGAGGACAGAGGGCTGGAGGTACTGCCTGTCCTGCCGGCAGCAGGCCTCACTGGGACACAAGACAGAGTTGGGGTGCAGCCCACACACCGAGGCTCTCTGAGTCACACCGATATCGTGAGAGGTGAGTGGGGTTTCTCCCATGGAGCGTGGCTCTACCTAGAGGTTGAGGGCCTCTTGCCCTGCCCCCAGCTGGTGCCCAGTCTGCCCATACCCGTGCCCAGCTGTCACCCACAGTGACTGCCCACCCACCTGAAGGCAGAGCCGGGAACCCACACAGACTTACCCAGACAGACTGTGCTGCAGCCGGCGCCCCGCCCGTGCCCTCTGAGCAGACCCCTGTCCTCCTCGGGCTCCTGGCCGGCCTCGGGCACTGTGCTCGGCCGCTGGCTGCACGCGGGAGCAAGGCCGGCCGAGTGGAGCAGAGCGGAGGTGCCTGTATCGTCACGGAAGCCGAAGCTGAAGTCGCCGCTGCAGCTGGGGGGCAGCCTTTATATCCACAGGCTCTGGGCTGGGCCGCCCATTGGGCTGTGGACGCTGGGCAGCCTCCCTCTGCTGGACGGCCTCCCTCCGAGAAGGCCCTGTTAACCATTTTTCTGCCGGCCTCTCTCCTCCCACGCGGCAGCGAGCTCAGGCTGCATTCCCCTGCCTCCTTCCCATTTTTTTTTTTAACTTTGAAGGGATTGTAAATAGGCTTTGTTTGTCCTTTAGATAATAACCCATCACCATTGACTGAAACTTTAGATATTTTTGCTTGTTTTAGCAACTAACTGCCTTAAAACGAAACATTAAGTGTTCTCAGCTTGGAGATAGCATGTGAATTACATGCAGGCTTTAACCTGGGAATCGCATAGACGTTCTCAGAGAGAGATTTAAATTCAAGAGATAGCCGGTATTATGGCAAGTAAATGAGGAATTGGATTCGTTTTTCTGCTCTCGATGTAGCCCTGTCTCAGCTCCCCTTCCCCGACCTGTCCCGCAGATGATGACGACAGACCTGGGACCTCCTCCCACGTCGGCCCGCGCCTGCCTGAGTGGCCAGGACAGAGCTGGCACCGGCTCCCAGTGCCCCCTCAGGTGGTCAGCATTGTACCTGGAGAAGGGCTGGCAGAGCGGGGCAGGAGACCGATGGCCCAGACGTCCAGGCACGTGGGGGTCCGGGGGCGGGGACCGCAGGGCCCTGGTGTGCAGGCTGCTTGTGCCTCCTTACACAGTCTTGTAAACATCACGTTTTAATGGGTCTCGTACTTCCTGCTTGGTGTCTTTTTCTTACCGTTGCAGCTTGTTAAACGGGAGGTTGCACTCAGTGATCCTTTGCGTTACTGAGCACGAATACACCAGGTGCTGCAGAGCCAGTACGGGAGCCGCGTGCTTCCCGGGGACGCAGGCCATTGGGCGTGATGGCGGGCCTGACAGGCACGGGCTCCGAGTCCCGCAGCCCCAGGCGGCCACACTGAGTGCCATAAGCTTCCTGGTTCGCACATGTCGATTGCAGATGAGCTGGGAGGCCTTCTGCAGATGATAACCACCATCTCTCAGAGACAGGTTCTGGGAAGCACAAAACTGTTTTTCAGCAGAGGGTTCTGCATGCATTTCTGTGGAAAAGCACCGACATCGGGTCCTTCCAGCCTTGGGTCCCCAGCGTGATTCCAGTGTGAGCTTCCTTAACCCTACACGGTCGCGCACAGTCTTTGTAGGCACACATCTGGCCGCAGTAATGCAAGGCGGTCTCAGCGCTGCCGCCTGAGCTACCGTTTAGAGACGGGAGCCCCAACAAAGTCCAGCTTCCTCGGCAGCTAAGTAAATAATGTGAAGCCAAACCTTGAAATAGCCAAACATGTGCCTGAAAATAGCTGCTTGCCACTCACGCTCCCTGGCCTGTCGCAGCGCTGCCCAGCGGCTCTGGAGGCTGCGGTGCCTGCCTTCGCATGTGTTGTGGGTTCCCTTTGGGGTGGTGGCCCTGTGGCTGGTCCCCTGTTCTGTGCTTGAAGCTGAAATCAGCTGACCTGGGGCGGCCAACTCTTGGTACCGGTCTCCTGGAGCATTGGGTGCTGTGTGACCCGTCAGCCCACCCAGAACGGGAAGGCCGGGGGCGTTAGGGATTTCGGTCCCCGGGGCCCAGGTGGCACGCACCGGGCTCTGCCCTGGGGGAACCATCCAGTTCCCGGGGTGTTTATGGGCAGGATGTTCTGGAACGTCGGGCTAAAATCCAGGGTCCCCACCCTACACGATTGCCAAAGCTGTGTCCTCAGGGAGAGCCTCAAACCACACAGGACATGTCCCCCTGCCCCCTTTTTAAAAAAAATACGTTTCCATGGAGTTTAGAGAGGAAGGGAGGGGAAGAGAGCTGGGAGCATCAGTGATGAGAAAATCATGGATTAGCTGCTTCCCACATGCCCTTAACGTTAAGGTTTGGTCTGTGCTCCCGGGGCTGGAGAGCCTCCGGTGCAACCTCCCGGTTTAACAAGCTGGATGGTTCCCCCAGGGCAGAGCCCGGTGCGTGCCACCTGGGCCTCGGGGACCGAAATCCCTAACGCCCCCGGCCTTCCCACCGGGTCCTGCCTGTCTGCAGTTCTCTGGCCCAGAGCTGTCCAGGCTCGTCCTCCACAAGCTCCTGTCCTCCTCGAGGGGAACTGGACCACAGTCGCACAGGACCTCCCTGCAGGGCCAGCCAGGCTGGCAGCTGGGCCTAGGAGCTGAGACATGGCTCTGTCGGCTCCCAACTATCCGTCCACCCAGCAGCAGGCACCTCGCATCTCCCGTATGGGGCTCAGTGTACAGAGAGAAGGTCTGAGAGCCGACTACTCCTTCCGTGGCTGGTTCCCGAGCTGCTGTCTTCTGCTGAAAGGCCTGGACACGGGGCCAGGCACATCTGTGCTTCAGGCCTCGCGCAGCCACTCCCAGCAGCCCCTGTGCTTCTGGAACCCCCTGACAGGCATCTGCTGCTGTGGGTTCATATTAGCTCAGGCCCTTCCCCGCCTGGCCACCACGAGTCACAGGAGGGACCATTGGAAGTCAGAGAGCAGAGACAACTGTCTTCACACCCTAGGCAACGCCCCCTCCCCCAGTCCCGCCCGCCGCCCAGGGTGACAGCCCACTGAGGGGCAGCCCTGGAGAGAAGGGGGGTCCTGGGCTGGGTCTGCGCTCACAAAGCGTGAAGTCCTGGGGCCGAGCTGGGGACGGCCTGCTGCGCGGGGCTGGCCTGCGGTCCAAGTCCAGCAGCCACACGGGACGTCTCGCCCGGAGCAAGGAGGCCTGGCGATCGAGCTCAGCCACAGCTCTCCGGAGGCCCTGCTGGCCGGCCGGCCTGCCCAGCCCCCACAGTGCCCTTCAGAAGGCCGTCAGGGTCAGAGCCTGGCAGAATGTCCAGCTGTTAACAAAGACGACCACATCTTGGGAAGGAGCAGCTCCTGTCTGCCTGCTGCTGGTTGGCTGTGCGGTTGCTCCTGCTGGGGGAGCCTCCTCCAGACCCCCCAGCCCTGCCTCCCGCCTCCTGCTCACCACGGGCTGCTGTGAGCCAACCTCAGCCGCACGCTCATGGCGAAGGCTTCCTGAACGTGTGAGCAGAGAAAGGAGACAGACGTACAGGGGAGCTTTTGGAAGCTGTAATGTTTGTATGTTCGTACAGAGGCGCTGAGATGGCTCAGCCAAATCCTTCAGAGGGGAGTGCAGATGTGGGCGCGGAGGAGCGGGTTCACGCAGCACGCTTCTGTCCGGTTTGACGTTAGTGTTAAAGCACTCATTAAACACACGTCCAGGCGGGGGGTACAGCTGTCGCCGCTCAGAGACATGGAGGGACGGCAGGTGCGTGAGACTCGGGGAAGGAAGCCAGCCTGGGGGCTGCCGGTCTGGCTCCGGCTGCATGGTGGGTGCGCCGGGAGAGGCGAAGTCGCAGGGACAGCAGGGTGCAGGCTGGTGGGGGCACAGAGACTGAGCACCGTGAGTACTCGTGTGGCCTCGGGAGGGTGGCCACCAGGGGAGCACCAGGCCTGGCCCCTGCGTCCGCGCAGGGCTGGGCAGGGTGTGCAGTGTGGGCTGGGCGTCCTGGTGGAGGAGCTGGCTCTCCAGGGCAGTCCGGTCAGAGGTGTCTTCCCGCATGTCTGTTCAGCCGGGGAAATTGGATGCGCCCAGCAGGAGGACACGTGTGTGCGCCTCGGAATCAGGCTGCTGCTGGGCTCGGTGCTTTTGTGGTTCCTGTCGACTGCCTTTCTGCAGATGCTGCAGCTAGAAGGGGGGAGGGGGGCTTTGAAACAGCTGCTCCTGAGGCGCCCATCAGGCTTGGGGCCGCGCGCCACACCGGCTGCGTCCCTGCTCTCGGTCAGTGGTGACTTCTCTGACCTGCCACCACCAGTGGGAAGCCACACACAGCCCTTCCTTGCTCTCGGCAGCCTGAGCTAGGGCAGGGCTCTGATCATTTGAGTATTGTCTTTGTCTTCGGGGTGCCTTCCACGTCATCAGTTGGGGCAGGTCAGCCCCGCCCAGCCAGCTCCCACCCTCTGACCAGCGCCCCAGGCGCCCCGTCCCGGACTTGCAGGGTGTAGGTGTTGGTTTGGGTCAAGGGATTGCACTTTTGCACAAAGGGGACTGAATGCCAGAAAGCTAGTTTTCAGTATGCGCCTCCCAGACAGAGGGTCCCTTTCCCCCACAGTAGGTGTGTGCTTCCGCCAGCCCCTCCCAAACTGCAGGCAGGCGACTCAGCGCCTCCTGGCTGTACGGAGGCCGCTGGGCTGTTCTGCGGCAGCCAGGGCAGAGCCGCCTTGGCAGGGTCCACAGCGCCCGCCTGCAGGGCTGGAGGAGGATGGTGGCCAGGCTGTGGGCGCAGCCCTCACACCCAGCACCAGCTCCGCCAGGCTCATGAGCAGCTTGTCCCTGGGGGACCCCACATCTGGCTGCAGGAGCATCGTGCTGTGGAGGAGGCAGAGAAGGATGTGGTCAGGGCGATGAGCAGAGCCCGGTCCCTCGGGGCGGAGCAGCCCACCAGGCCTGCTGGGCACCCAGCAGGTGAGGAATGCAAGCTCCAGGATGAGCGCGAGCCCGACGCCCAGGCCGCCCTTCCTGATTTCACACTCGGGTCAGGCGGTCAGCAGGTCCAGCTGGCACAGGATGGCCCTGTGCAGCTCTCAGTCATGCCCAGAGGGCCACCACTGCCAGGGGCACAGCCCCCCAGGGCAGCCAGCCCCCCCCCCCCACGCCTCGGAGTCGCCTGGGTGGCCAGGCATAGACAGGATGGGGGCTCTACAGCAGGAACACGAAGAGCATCGCCAGCTGCCCACACTGGGCGATGAAAGGGCAGGTGTTGGACAGGAAGGAGAGGGGGCACAGCCCAGCTGGGTGGTGCGAGGTCGTCCAGCCGGGTGGCGGTGGTGAGCAAGAGCAGCGTTGCTAGCACATTGGTGTCCGTGATGGCCTAGAGGAACATGGCCAGGCCCCCCCAGCCTGGTGCAGCCCCGGGTGAGGTGGTCAAGTTGGACAGTCCAGGGGCCAGTCTCACTGGGACACAGCCACACAGACCTGCATGCACCTGGCGATGACTCACTGTGAGGGATGGTGTCCTCCAACTCCGGGAGACGTGGCTGGGGTACTGGACCCAGGACGTGTGGGGGGCCATCTCAGCAGCCGGCTGCAGCAGCCACCACGGTGACTGGAGCCCTGTGGTGACTGGGGGTTCTCTCCCCCTCCCCCCACGCCCCTCGTTAAACTGTAACTAAGTAGCAGGTGAAACGGAGGTAGCTTTGCTGTTTGTTCAAAGGCACTGAGATGGGAAACTTAATTCTACGGGCATCCTCAGGTGCCTGGCTCCCCCGCCTCTTCGCCTTGTCTGCGGGCAGCCGGGTTGGCTGCAGACCAGGCTCGGGAGTAGCGAGGCGAACAGCCTCTCCCGGTGTGGCGCTGGACTGTGTCTGAAAGCCCAGCCCCACACGCACAGCTGTTGGGTGTTTGCGGGCTTTCCGCGCTGTGTGGTGGGCGGTGGCGTGTTGGAGCCAGAGCGGCACCCAGGGGACTGCCTCGCTCGGCTTGTTCCTCGAAGCGCTGGCCTGGGCCAGACACGGTCGTGTCAGGGCCGCGTGGGAGTGAGCAGGGCGGCGGCGCCCTCTCACCAGGACCCAGGGTGCTGGGCCTCGTGTGTGTGACGACGGCAGCCACCGGCCTGTGGCCACGAGGTGCCCGCTCCGCTCGGCGGCACCGTGGGGGTCCTCCCTCCTTCCTCTCAGACGGTGCCCATCTCCCCCAGGGTGGGGGGGCAGCGTCTGGGTCCTGGGCGTCTGTGCTCCCACATCACAGTGCCTTGATCCCAGGGAAGCCTCGCCCTCTGAACTGGGCTTAGGGTGGCGGCGTCAGGACACCCGCTGGGCCCGTTCACACAGGAGCCCCGCTCCCCGACGACCTGTGCCCCAGGCCGGACAGACAGGCCCTCTGCTGCAGGTGATGTTCTCCATCTGCCTGTGCTGAGGTGGGCGGGCCCGGACGTGAGCGACACGAAATGAAGACGAGTGACCGGGCCGAGGGGAAACCATTTGCAATGTCTCCTTAATGAGGGCGAATCGGAAGGCGCTTCTGTGGACATTGACGGCCGGTCAGGAAGCAGCATTAGGCCGTCCCCGTGTCCGGACTCCGCAGCCGCCGCGGTGCAGCTTCCTGGGCACTGTTGTCGCCCCCACCCCCTCGCCTGTGGCTGTCAGCTCTGCCATCTGACGGATGCCTTCAGCACAGGGTCACCCCCCACCGGACAGAGACGCGTGTGTCCTGGCCTGGCCTCAGCCCGATGACCGGCTGTACTGCCTCTTGCCTTGTTCTGCACTTTCCCCCGAGGCGAGGGGCCGGGTGGGGGGGCGTCCAGCTGGACCATGTCTCCTCCTGCCCCCACCATAGTGACAGGCCATGGCCCAGGGTTCACAGACAGCACCCACCTGCTGGCCATATGGGTCACTAAACTCTGGATCACAGCAGTGCCCTTAACAAAAGTGCCGCACAAGCACCTGGCCCAGGGTGGAGCCAGGCAGGCTGCTGATAGGCATGGCTCTCTGCCCTCCTGCATGCCTGGTCCTGCTGCAGCCTCTTGCACCCATGCCCAGCGCTCAATTGGAACAGGCGGACCCCAGGAGCCAGGGGTGACGCCCGGGGGGCCTGGCAGACGCCTTGTCGGCCATGCTGGCCCACCTCTCTGCTCTCCACCACTTCTGGATGTCACTTGGGAAGAAATGGGATCAGTCCCCGTTCAACTCTTCACCCCCTTCCTGGCCCCTTCGTACCCTGGACTTCTCTGGCCTGGACCAGCTTTCCTCCAGCGCCAGGAGGCGGCAGTCACTGCGGAGGCTGAGTTCTCCCCAGGAGCCGGTGCTGATAGAAGCCTCTCGTGGGAGCTCATCAGACACTGCAGGGTCAGGGCGGCCCCCCCGACAGCGGGAGCATCCAGGCCTAACCCTGGACGGTTTGGCCCAAGAACCTGTGCGTTCTTTAAATTGACTGCTGCCCTGGCTGGTTTGGCTCAGTGGACAGAGCATGGGCCTGTGGACTAAAGGGTCCCCGGTTCGATTCCAGTCAAAGGCATGTACCTGGGTTACAGGCTTCTCCCCAGCCTGGGCCCTGGTCAGAGCTCATGCAGGAGGCAATCCATCGATGTATTTCTTTCACATCCATGTTTCCCTCTGTCTTTCCCTTTCCCACTCTCTAAAAACCAATGAAAAATATCCTCAGGTGAGGATTAACAACAACGATGAAAATTTACACCAGCACAGCTTGCTGGTGTGGGGGTGTCCTGCATAGGCGTCTAGCCACGGAGCCACCCCACTGTCCCGTGTCGTCCAGTCCCGTCCTCCACCCGAGGCCCGCAGCACTGCTTCTGTCCCTGTGTCTGACTCAGAATACCCACACGCATGGCCTTTGGCGTCCGTCGTGCACGGAGACTTGCCGTGATGCGTGTGAGAGCCTCATTGCTGGGCAGCCTTGGACCAGTGGAGGTCCATGCTGGTTGATTTGCTCGCTGCTGAGTGACGTTGGGCCATGTAAATATTTGCACCTGGTTTTTATGACTTAAACTAGAGGCGGGTGCACCTCTGCCTGGCCTGGGCCCTCTCGCAATCCGGGACCCCTCTGGCATGTCAGAGGCCCGGTGCACAGATTTGGTCCCATCCCCGCAGGCCAGTGAGGAACCCCACCCATCTGTGCATCTGGCTGGTTTTGGCCCGATCCCTGCAGGCCAGACCGAGGGACCCACCGGTGCATGAGTCCGTGCCCCAGGCCTCTAGCAGGCATGTGAGATCTTTGGTTAATCTCCTCCCGCCCTTCTCCCTTCCCTCTGAGATTCACCAGTCTGTTCCATGTTTTCATGCCTGTGCGCTGAGTGTCTGCCCCCTGGTGGTCAGTGCGCGTCATAGCTACTGGTCGGATGGTCACTTAGGCTTTTCTAAATAGATGTTTGGGGTGAACCCACGTGAGACTGCAGTTCTCACAGGGAGGTGTGCTCCACTCCACTGTACATGTGGCCGGGGTCTTCCTCAAGCCCGCGGGCCCCAGAGGCCGTGCTCACGCAGCCAAAGTGGTCCTGCCGGTCCGGTCCGGTCCCCAGGAGGTGGGCTGAGCTTCCGCTGCAGATCCCACGCTGTCCGGCCAGTCTCAGGCCTGGATCCAGGGTTTGGGGCTGCCCGGCCGCCTGGTCCCGTGGGAGCTCCTGAGCCAAAGCCAGAGCATGCTGTGTTCTCTCCACCGCTCTTGGCTGCTGCACCTTTCAGAATAGCCCGGCTCTGGGCAGCGTGGGCCCCACACCCAGAAGCACCCCCGACTGAGGAGGGGGGCACGCAGGAGCTCTGGCCCAGTGAAGGGATGGGATCGGTGGTTTCTGTGGGGCGGCGTAGGGCAGGGCCATTTCCCTCTGGCCAGCCCCTCCCTCCCTCCCTGCCCCTCTGGCTCTCAGCGCCTCTGGTCTTGGCTGTTCCCAGGGCTGTCCCTTTGCTCCCTGAGCCTGGGAGCCGAGCGGCCTGGGGGTCACCATGTCTTGACCGTGGCTGTGCCCCGCGCCATCCATGCCAGCGTTACGCTGCTGGCGGGGCGGGACCTGCCGAAGGAACCGTGGCATGGGCCATCGGGCGCTCTTCTCGGCGTCAGCAGACCGGCCGGAGTGTGCCCGGGCCTGCCTGCTGAGCCGTGTGTCCGTTTGCTGTGTGAAGGACGTTCGAGTGACTTGCAGGTTGCAGGTTTGGGCTCTGTGCCCTCCCCTGTGGGTGGAAAACCAGGCCCACAGTTTGTCGCCAGGTCCAAGCCCCTGAAAGCGCGATGCAGGCGTGCCCCGGGGCCCGTCCTGGCTCAGCTGGACCACTGGCCGCCTTCGGAACCAGCAGGGCCTGGCAGCTGCTTGCTCCTGCGCCCACACCCCAGGAGACTCCCTGCTCCTCCTGGAACCCGCCTGTCATCTAATCTGCTGTCCTTTCCAGAGGAAAGCTCCGCTCCGGTCTCCCCCAGCAAGAGGCCGGGGGAGCGCTTCCCACGGGCCACATTCACCTGTGCCCCGCCCTGCTCCGGCTGCCCCTCCTGCCCCTCCTGCCCTGCTCTTGTCCTGCTCTGGCCAAGCCAGGCCTGTCTCCTTGCAGCCGCAGCCTCCTGCACCGCTCTGTGCTCCTGGAAAGCAGGCAGGCGCAGAAACCTAGTCTGCAAGGGAAACAGGAATTGGGTCTTAATTCAAACCACACGGTGTTGGAGCAGAGTGTGGTCTGGCCACGTGACCAGAGGCGTTCTGTGGACTGGGAGGGGCTGTGCAGACGGGCTGTGTGTGCCCGGCTCCTGGTTCCTGCAACTCCACATGCGGCCCTCAGTCCCTCCTGGAGCGCTGGCACCGTCTACCCGAAATCGGACCAACCCCACCCTGCGCAGGGCGTGCTCCCAGCCTGTCCAGTCCCGTCCCCGATGGGCGCCACCCTCTGCTCCCAGCGCGCTGGTGGGTGCTGGGCCCCCAGAGCAGCTCTGCCTCTGCCCTCACCGGGTGGGTCCGGCCGCTCCTCCCTCCTGCCCCGCCTGCAGGCGGAGCTGAGCCCCTGCTCGTGGGCAGCAGGAGGGCACCGATCCCAGACGTTGGAAAGTAGGTCTCCCGACATCCGTCCCAGCACAACCTCGCCATGCCTGCCGGGAGCTGGGCACCAGGCAGGTAAGAGCTGGAGGAAGTAGCTGAGGACCAGGTTGGCTGGTCGGCATGGCAGGGAGCGGGCCCAGTCCTGAGGGAGGGAGCTTCCCCGCACCACGTCCCTGCCAGCGCCGTCGGAAGCCCAAGGGGCCATTCCCTTTAGACACCTCCCCACTTGGCGGTGCCCCATATGTACGGTGCTCGCCCTGTGAGGGTACCAGCTTGGGGGACTTTCTGAGCAGCGCCAGCCTGTCTGAGGTCCCTGCAGGCTCCCGTGGCCGCAATGTGGGAAGAACTGTGCTGGCGCTCTCACCAGCTTGGCATGGTGAGGGCACGGCACATCTCCCCTGGGGTGGAAGCCTGAGGCCGGGCAGCTGCGCAGCTGGACCTGTCAGCCCCTTGGTCCTGGGTCTTCCCAGCTTCTGGGAGCCGAGGTGCTTGTTACCGGCCTCCATTGACATCAGTCACACTCCTTCATCCTGTGCACCCCAAGAGGACTCAGCCTGGAGTTCGGCCCCAAGAGCGAGCTCAGGCAGGTGTGGGAGGCAGGCCCTGAGCTACTCCGGCAGCTGGCGCGTGCCTCAGCCCTGGTCTGACCGGGAGGACCTGTGGGGACAGGGCACAAGGGTCCCAGGCCCGAACCGGCCCTGCTCAGTGAGCCCCACAGAGGCTGCAGGAGCCTGGCAGGGTCCTGGTTCCTAGTGCCTGCCCTGCACGTGAGCTGTGACTGCAGCCTGTCCCCTCCCATCGTCGCACAGGCTGCTGTCAGGGCCTGTGAGAGGGGGAGCGGGTGGGGTGAGACCAGAGTGTGGCCACCGCCCCCCCTCTGCGGGGAGGGTGCTGGCTCTGCTTCCATCTGGTCTGTGTCGGTGGCGTGGGGCCTTGTCCCACAGCGTGAGTGACACCTGGGCCCCTGGAGGAGGAGCCGGGGGCCCAGGAGGCAATCCCCCCCGCTGCACACTCGGGGCTTCAGGGGTTTGGGCCTGGCTCCCTGTGCCCCCCTTACCCCCCCACCCCAACTAGCAAGAAGCCCCATTTGCGGAGGCAGCGTCCCTCTGCGAGGCCTGGTGTGGCTCCGTCCCTCCTGCCCGCAGGAGGAGGGTGCGCTCCTTGGCGCTACGGCTGCTGCTGGCAGGACAGTGTGGCCTCGCCGTGCCCTGTGCCCGCCTCCCGCTGTCAGGGCGCCCGCGGGGTGTGAGCCGAACACACGTGGCCTCTAGACCCTCAGTCTTCTGAGTGCAAGGCCACAAGTGCTCAGGCGCTGGGGCAGGCGGGTGGCCTGTCCTCACAGCCTCACGTCTCCCTTCCCTGGGCCTGACCTCCCCACTCGGACCCTCTGGCCCCGGCCGCTGCTCTAGGTGGGGTGGGGTGGGGTGCAGGGAGGCAGGGCTGCTATGTCTGCCTCGTGGCCTGTGGAGCCCCTGCGGCCCAGCACGGGGTCAGGGAGGACTTCCCAGACAGGAGGCGTGCGTGTGAGCGCTGGAGCAGCGCAGGGTGAAGAGGCCATGACCTCGATCCTCCAGGAGCGCTGGATGCCAGGCAGTGAGGGGCACAGACCCTCCCCGCTCCCTCAGCTCTCTGTCCCGGCTCCAGGCCATGCCAGGTGCCCAAAAGCAACACAGCTTGTTTTAAGGGTCAGGGCCTCTTCCCACCCGTGCTCTGGAGGACCAGGCTGCGTGCTCCCACGGCCCCCCCAGGAGGGAGCCTCCCCTCCGCCCTCTTCGCCCTGGGGCACTGTGGGTGTGAGCATGGGCCACACAGCCCCCAGGGGCCATGGGTGCGGGAAGACCAGTCTGGCAGGCGCAGGCGCTGCACCCGCTCCTGCACGTGGGGGTCACTCGGCCTGGAGGGGAGCGGAGCCCTCCACACTGCGGCCGGTGAACCTGCCAGCGTGTGGGCCGGGGACGGAGGCGGCGAGCGCACGGGGGCTGCCTCCTGTGCCCTCGCCCACGGGACCAGCCCGGGACCCCTTGTCTTGACTTGGCTCTCAGGCACGTTGAGCAGCATCCTCGTTGGAGGTGGAGTCTGCGTGCTGTGTCACCACCCACCTTTTGGAAAGGCCGCTCAGTGAGGGTCAGTAGCTCACAGTGGTGCAGCCAGGACCCTGTCCCCGTTAGGGACAGCGCCCCAGCAGGCCCCTGGCCCAGCTCCTCACTACCCTTCGGGCGGGCGGCTGGGTGCCTTCCTGTCCTGCTGCTCTTTGATTGGCAGAGAGCTTCCATCCCAGCCCAGGCCACCAGGTGGCGCCGGCATCCCGTGGGGGTCCTGCTCACAGAATCCTGCAGCCCTGGGTCCTTCCTCTGTGTCTCCCCTCATCCTGCCCCAGGGACCCCTGGGGTCTCCGACATGGGGCCAGGAAGAGGTCTTCTCAGAGCGAAGGAGGTTTGGGTTCTTCTGAAGAGAACATTATAGGGCAATTTGGATGGCTCCTACCCTACTTCTGGTCCTCCCTCTTGTCTGTCTGTCTCTTTAAAATGACAGGCTGACGGGCAGTCCCAGGGTAGCAGAGGCCAGGGCCTCAGGTCTGCTGGCCCTTCCCATTGCCCGTGGTATCTCACAGATGTTCCTCTGCGTCATGGTCCGTGTGTCATGTGCCGCTACGGAAACATCACCCCCACCCCTTCCCCTCCCGACCGCGAGGCTGTGCAGGCCTGTCCTGCCAACACGTGTGTGTCCATGTGTGCATAGGTCACGCACACGTGTGTGCACATGTATGTGTCTGTGCCTTGTGCGGTGTATTGTGTGCGCACGCATGCAGAGCAGCACCAGGTACCCCGATGTCTCTCCCTGCGGCTGTGAGCTGTTTGTAAAAGCAGAATTCGATGTGACCCCTGAGAGCCAGCGGGACCTGGCTGTGTCCGCAGGGGAGTTTCAGAAGGACACTCGCGTCCTCCTGGTTGCTGGGAACTCGCGGTGGGTGTGCCCTTTGCTCTGCATTGGCTGGGGGTGGCGGTCGCCTCCTGAGGTCATGGGGTTAGAGCCTGAGCTGTGGTTGCCGTGTTGGCAGCTGAGGAGCCTGTTAACAGCCTCGTGGCACAGACCGGTTCCTCCCTCAAGAGCTGGGCATGGTGGCGGGTGCCGGGGGCTCCCTCTGACTCTGGGGTCTTGCTGGCTCCTCCTGAGGCAGGTCGGCGGCGGCCACTTGGGGGAGCTCTGCTCTGCTGCAAGCCGTCCCCTGGAAGGCGTGTCTGAGACACTCCTTGTAACTTCAGGTGCGTGGCTGGTGCTGCAGCACTCTTGTCTCCAGGTTCCCGTCCCCTCCCTTCCTTCCTGGCCACAGCACAGCGCTGGCCGGTGGGTCCTGCGCCTTCAGCTACTCGGACGCTCCCTCTGAGGCCCCTGTGCCTGTGGGAGGGGTGGGCCTGGCTGGTCTGGAGCCCATGCTTGGTCGTCTGCGCCGTGGCCCTGTCTCCTGTGAGCAGCAGAGCTCCCTGGGGCCTGGGAATCCCTCAGGACACGCACTCCCCTCCCGCCGCCCCCCCCCCCTCGCAGCACATGGAACGTGGTGCCACTTGCCCCTCTTGTGCAGCCTCTGCACCTCGTGTATTGCTTTAGAGAGCAAGGAAGTGGGGAGGGAAACACCAATGGATTGCCTCCTATCCACACCTCTCCTGGGGATCAAGCCCACAACCTTCCGGTGTTCAGGGCAACACTCCACTCAGCCAAGCCCCCAGCCCTGCCAGGGCCGCATACTCATTACTAATACACAGTGGGAATGTTAAAATTACTCTGTCGCTATTCACTTGTCCAATTCTCCAGTGTCCACAGTGCTTACTCTGTGCAGTGACGGGGCGCTGGTGAGACAGGCCCCTTGCAGGGGGTGTGGGGCTCCCACGCTGGCCGGAGGCACTGGGGGCAGCTGGAGCCCCGGGGATGCCCCCAGGTCTGCTCCAGGGGAGCCGAAGGCCGCACTCGGCTGCCTCTGGCCAGCTGCTTCGGGCACTGAGCTCAGGGTGCGGCTGGGAGGGAGGGACCCCCAGAAAGAGCCAGCAGGGTGACCGGGCGATAGGAGGGGAAGCGCTGGTTTGTGGTCCTGTGTGTTGTTCTCAGATACGTCGCCTGAACTTGGAGACACAAATTTGAGCACTCAAAGGTTGGAGAATAAGTGTCAAATAATTTAACAGTGTCCCGATACGTGGGACTCCTTCAGCAGTTCCTCAGGTACACAGAACTACAGGCAGCCGCGCGGTAACCAGGCAGCCGCCACGGCTTACAAATGAGGAAGCCTCTGGTTCCAGCTGGTTTAAATTCAGGAACTTGACATTCAATACAACTTCCTGTGACGCATGACAAGGTAGATGAGTTCTTGTGAACAAAATTAAGATAATTAACTTAAAAATTACAATAGTCAAGAAGTGCTGGTAGAATGAATGACCTTGGGCATAAACTGAGAGCTTGGATCTTGGCATCGCGCAAACCCAAACGTAAGTTTGATCGGTTACAAAGCAGGACTGGTTCACACTCTTGGCTACTCCGATAGCCCTGGTTCTCCTCTGGCAGCTCACAGTTCCTCCATTTGTGGGCAGTGTGGCGGAAGCTCCGGGAGTCGGATGTTCCGGGAAGGAGGGCAGCGTGAGCCTGCGGCAGGCCATCCAGGTGTGCAGGGTGGGGCGCGCAGCAGGCCTGGTGGTGGGGGCGGCGCAGAGCAGGTGGAGGTTTGCTCCCGGTGCCCGGGTGAGCACCGAGAGGGTCCCTGTGAGGGGAGGTCTGCTGCGGGCTGGTGTCCCCGCAGGAAGAGCTTTCAGCACCGCAAACACTCGATCCTACGCAGGCGGCTTGGGACGGAGCCAGCAGCCCGCCCAGGCCCCCAGGAGCTAGCCAGTTAGTAGCCAAAACCACTGAGAAACTAGGAATTTAAAAAGTGGTTTGAGGCTTCCATCTCTGATTGGGGAAGAGCAGCTGGGCTGCAGGTCAGGGCTGTGGGCAGAGGCGGACACTAAGGTTCCCCTCACCCAGGGCTCCTGTGCGGGAGCAGGGGAGACAGAACAAGAGGGGCTTTTATTTATACCCGACCTGGCTCCCTGACCTGGGCCCGCTGTGCCTGGGGCCCCGGGGCTTTGGCCTGGAGACTGGCCTGAGCAGCAGCACCGCGCGTGTGCAGGGGAGTGCCGCCACCGCGCGGGCCGCCGGGCCTGCACTCACGCCACCAGGTCCGCAGGGGGAGCCGTGACGGGGGTCCTCATGTGCCCTGGTGCCTGTGCTGGAGAGGGGGGTTGGCCTGAGGCGCCTGGCATGGAAGGGCTGGGGCCGGTGTCCTGGCATCTTCTCGGACAGGCACGCTCTGCACTACCCTGGACACGCCTGTCTGTGGGCCTTGGGTCCAGACTGTCGGCACGGGAGGGCGACCCGGCATCGCGGCGCTGTTTGCTCCCGAAGACACGGCACCACTTCACGTCCGGGTTTGCTCCCAAATGTCTGCAGACCTGAGCAACCTTCCCGTCCATAGGGCTTTTGGGTTTCAAAACCGGCACCAGAGGGTGCGGGCCTGTATTCTGCCATAAGGACTTGGGGGGCAGGATGGGGAGCTCCCTTGAGTGCAAATGCAAAGTGGCTGCTTATGGAATGGGCTGCATGGAGGCAGGAGGCGTGTGAACCCTGCTGACCCCATCCGACCCCACGCAGCCACTTCTCGAAAGCAGGCCAGCCCCACTCAGGTCACACAGTATCAACTAGTGTGGCCCTGGGGGCGGTGGTGGGGGCAGCGTGGGGGCCACGGTCTGCGCTCGGGAGCTGGTCACCTGCTATTGGCTCCCTGTGGTCACCGTCCCGGCAGCCTTTCTCACCTCGGCTCTGTGCCTGTAAACAGCGCCCCCGGGAGGTGGCAGGTCTCAGGACACCATGGGGGGGAGGGGCACCTGCCTGCACAGCCCCTCGAGCCTTCCCTCCTCACGAAGCACTTGGTCCCACGTGGACACGCACGCCCTGGCCTCGCCCTCGACAGGGCCCTGTGGTGGCCCCGGCCTCCCATCCACGTGTGTGCTGTCCCGTTTCCTTCACTTTAATACTCGGTGGCTTCTCTTTCAGCCTCTCTTTTATAAACCTAAGATGGGGGATTAAGCATTCCAACACAGAGTATAAATACTGGCTTTCACTTCCGTCACTTCATTCGTAAAGGCCCGAGACGGGCAGGCCTGTGGGCCCTGGGAGACACCTGCCTCCAGGAGCCAGGCCTGAGCGCACTCCCCTCCGCACAGGCACCGGGTCCAGAGCACACGCCTGTACTGCCGTGTTCTTGCCTCAGCGCTTCCCCGTGGCGACAGCGGCAGAACTACAGGTGGCAAAGCACCCAGACCGGCTGAGCCGAACCCTCCTCCCCCAGGACTCACACCGGTTGGTGGGCGGGAGCGATGGCTGTGGTGGTGAGTGTGCCCCGAGCCCGCAGGTTCTGTACCAGCGGCGCCCCTGGGCTGCCCTGTGCGGCCGGCCGCCTACGCCAGCACCTGCTGGACCCCCGCCTGGTCCGCGGAGCAGCGCTGGCGGCCGCAGGGCAGTTTCTTGACCAGCCGCCTCAGCTTGCCGGGGAAGCTCCTGTTGATGCAGCGGTACAGCAGCGGCGTCACGGCGCTGCTGGAGAAAGCCAGGCACCGGGACAGGTCCTTGGCAAAGAGCAGTAGCCCCAGGTGCTGCCCGGCCACAGCCCCCCCGCGCAGGGCCAGGCAGGTGTGCCCCAGGAGGGTCAGGTAGTGTGGCGTCCAGAGCCCAAACTGCGTGCACACGGTGGCCACCAGGAGCCTGTGCACTGAGGGGTCCAGCCTCCCCGAGTCCTGGTCGAGGGGCGTGTCCTCCTTGCGGATGCGGGAGATGAGCGTGAGGGCGTAGAGCACGGCCAGGCCGGGCACCAGGTACCCGATGAACACCAGGATGGCGTCGGCGGCCTCGGGGTGCTGCATCTTGGCGCACTCGACAACCCGGGCCGCCACGTGGCTGCAGATGTAGAAGAGCAGGGAGGAGAAGCTGGTGAGCAGGGCCCCGCCCCAGACGAAGCCGCATATGTGCCGGCTGTTGTAGACGCTGGACATGTAGGTGCGCGGCAGCGCCCGCTCGATGTAGTAGTCGAGGCTGAGCAGGGCCGTGGAGTACATGGTCACCAGGGAGCAGACGTTGAACAGAACCAGCAGCGTCACGTGGGCCTCGCTGCTGAAGCCCCACAGGGCCCACCCCGAGGCGCCGGGGCCCAGCAGGTACGCGGGCGCCAGGGCGCTGAGCACCAGGCCGGCCACGGCCATGTTCACAAAGTAGACGTCGGGCATGGTCATGCCGCCCTGGTCCTGCAGGTTCACCAGCACCAGCAGCGCGTTGTAGCCCAGGCCCACGGGCACGCCGACCGCCAGGTAGAGCAGGGAGAAGGCGGACAGCACCAGCTGGGCATGCTGGCACAGGGGCTGGTCCTCACCCCGGCCCGTGCTGTTGAGCGGGCCGCAGCTCCACATGGCGCCGGCAGCTGGCTGTGGAGAGAGCGAGGAGGTCAGTCACCCGGAGCCAGAGCCCCAGGCCTGCAGGTCCCCAGAGCTGGGATCCCAGAAATGGGGCCTTTTAACAAGGACACTCCAAGTGTCACCGCAGGTGCCCCCAGGGCCTGGGCCCGGCTAGGAAGGCAGCACTGCTGTGATCTCGTGACCACGAGTGTCCCTGAGGTGTCCGAGCACCGGGCCATGTACCCAGGCTGCTCCTGGGGCTGCGTCCCCGCCAGCGTGGCCCCGCCGGCTCCCCGCCGTGGCTGGCCGTCAGGGTCTCTCCCGGGACAGGTGCTCTGCAGCCCCTGCTGACTGGGCGGGAGCTCTCGGGTCTCAGTCCTGCCCCTCACCCAGCTCTGTTACCTGAAAGTGAGATGGAGAACACCCAGTGCCCTCGGATGCTGGTGGCCCAGCCAGGCACCTCCAAGGGAGGGAGGGCCAGCCTGAGGCCTGGCCGCCCACGCCAGCTCAGCCTCATCGGCCCCTCCCACCCGAAGCCACCTGCCAAGGGAGCAGGGACTGAGTAATGGACTGAGTGAGGACGCAGCCCGGCTTTCTGGCCTGACTCTGGACTCTTCCCCACACACGTGGGAATCAACAGCCCCTCTGCCCACATTCCCACCTTCTCACGGGGCCTGGGCAGCACAGGACCGAGAGCAGGCAGAGGCGCTGGCGCACAGTCACGGTGGCCTGAGCCTGAGCCTCTGGGAGGTGCCGGCTCCGGCTCCCTGTCACTGGGGGCTGGCACCCTGCAGACCTGCAGGGGGCGGGGCTCGGGTGACATCACTTGCTCGAGAGCCTGTGAGAGCCTGGCCCTTTTCCTCCTGCATCACAGGCCGTGCACGGTTAGGTCCGGGTGGCCCGCCCGTCCGTGCGGGGGAGGCCTGGGGGGGGCAGGGGAGGGGGTTCGGCAGTCGCATCGGAGAGAACTGGCAGGAAGAGCAGTCCCCATTCTTTGGAGGAAAACTTCCAACCCAGAAGCACCTGTGCTCGCAGACCAGGTGAGGGTCTCTGAGCAACGTGTGTCCCAGGCTCGGGCACAGGGACAGTCAGCCTTGCCGGGGCACCCCTCCCCCTGCCCGTGACATGGACTAAGGGCTCTGCCACCTGTGGATCCCAAGCCCTTCCTGTGGCACATCCCGCAGACCTTTCCCGTATCTGCCATGTCCCACCACCGTGCCAGAGGCAGAGGCTCATCAGTGAGCACGAGAAGGCCTTGCCTGTGGGGGGGAGGGAGAGGGGGATCCTGAGACACGGTGCACCTGCCGGTGTCCCCACACCCTCTGATCACCAGGGGCGGGCAGGCAGGAGGGCACTGAGTTTGTGGCAATGTCCTAACAGCCTCGTGAGCCCCGCCCAGCAGCCGGAGCCGGTGGGTGTCGGATGGAATAAAAGGCCGGGCGCTAGCAGCCCGCTCTGCCCACACGTGCAGTTATGTCACTGTCAGAGGTGTGCCCCAAGAGGCGGTGGGTTCTTCCCTCCGGACGGGCTCCTCGGCCTGTAGGGCTGGGTTCCCGGGAGCAGGTGCACCAGGCAGGTCCCCGGCGGCCCTGGCGCCTCTGGCACAGTTCCGGGAAGCGTGGCTGCTCACCAGCTGCGGGCGCGGCTCCCTTCAGCTGCCTCCCGCAGTTTACCTTCTCCCGTGTGCCCGAGCGAGCCCGGGAGCACACGGCGCAGGTGTGTGAGCACCGTCTCCTGTCCTGGTGCCCCTCCCTCAAGGCACCTGCCGAGCCGGGGAGCGCGGCTGGGGGGCTGTTCACCCGACCTCGCTAGCCTTGTCCCCAGCAAACACGGCCTTCCTGGGCCCCTGTCCCAGCCTGGCCAAGCGGCGTGCCCAGCGCCCCTGGAGCCCACCAGAGTGTCCCCCGGTCCTGTGTCACTGGGACACGTGGCCCCTGTCCCTGGGTGGCCCACTGCCAGGAGATGCGCTCTGGGTCTCACAGGCTGGCACCTCACGGCTTGCTGCCTTCACCTGCCCCGTGCCCGTGTTCTCTGAGTGCTGGGCCACCATCTCCTCCGCGAGGAGGGCACCGGGCCTTGTAATACTCACTCAGCCCGCTCCCCTCTCGGGTGTGCGCCTGTGTCCTGCAGCCAGGCGGCTCTGCCTCAGCTCCTGTCCCCTCCGAGCCCGTCCCCTCCGCGCCCGTCCCCTCCGCGCCCGTCCCCACTGCGGCGCAGCCCGCACGCCCCAGCCCTGTGGGGCTCACGCAGTGAGGAGCTCCCCTCGCTTAAAGTGAACAGAGCAGATGTTTGTGGGCAGAAACTCAGGACACAGTTGTACCTTGTGGTCCTCAGGGCCAGTGCTGTCCCTGGGGTTGGAGGGCACAGAGCACCTGAGGCTGGCCAGACAGGCTGGCTCCTGGGAGACGGTCACGTGGGGTCACGTGGAATGAAACCTGTGGAGGATTTCCTGGAACCACTCACATGCCTGTGGCCCAGCCTGCAGGGGGACGGGCAGACTGCACGGGGGTTCAGATCAGAAATGGACTGCGTGCTCGCTGGCTGGCAGCTCGCCGACACCCCGGCAGACCCTCCGCAGGGCCTTCCCACACCAGCCAGCCGGAGGGGACTGGATCAGGTGCAGGTTAGGGCTCCAAGGCCCATGCCTCTGCTTTCAGACGACATGCTTCCCACAGGTGGGGGCGGGTCCCTGGTCCCTCCGGGTGTTACCTAGGGATCTGGAGCGAATGCAGCTGTGAGAGCTGCCGGAGTTTACAAGAGCAGGTGTCCTGCACGTTCTCAAGTGTAGATCACTCACTCTCACCCTGTGGGCGCACAGGGTGGGGCGGGAGGCAGGCTTGCTGGACTTGACCCCACCCCTCTGGCCCCATTTCCCTGTAGTCACTCCCCTTCCCTCCCAGCTCTGATTCTGTGAGTCTGAGTCCGGAAAGGAGCTGTCTGGCAAGAGGGGGCCCAAAAACAATGCTCAGGCCCCTCCCCTCCCCTCCCCTCCCCCCCTCCCCTCCCCTCAGGCAAGGATTCCAGGTATTGAGCCTGTTCCTTCCTGAAACAGGAACTGGGAACTCTGCTGTGCAAACCCAGTTCCTGGAAGGCCTCTCTGCTTCTTGGTCCCCTGACGGGACTGGAGACAGGAGGCGGCTTCCTCCAGCCTCAGGCACTTCTGCAGAGTGCCTTCCATGCCAGCCGGCATCCTGCCAGCGTCCCCACGTCGCCTCGGCTGCAGGGCTCTGGCGGAGATGGCTCCGGTGGTGTGCCGGCCTGGCCTTAGGAACAGGCCTGCTCCTGCCCCGCTCCCTCCCCCACCAGGCCAGGCCCTTGGTGCTGCCCCGCCTCTGGCTACTGCCTCTGCCAGGCCACCTCCAGACTCACTGGCCGGTTTGGCCACCTTCTTCCCATTCTTATCACTGACCACCCACTCCTGAAACCCTCTCCCACGATTCTTAGGACTGGCGCCCACGCGCAGTAGCAGCCTCTCTTGCCCCAGCATCCCATGAGGCACTGGGAAAACAACCTGCTGCCTGTTCTGCCTGCCCCCAGACTGTACCCCAGGCCCTTGTCCCTGGCTCTATCCCTTGCCTCTCCCTCCTGCCTCGTCTGGGTCCCCTCCCCACCTCACTCCATGGGGGCAGGACCTAGGAAGTGGCTGTGTGCTGCCTCGAGGCATGTCCTGTCTTCACAGGAGGGAGGGGGCCGCCAGGGGGAGCAGAGAGCAGCTCTCCTGCCAGAGGGTGCTGCACCCACGGAGGCCTCGGGCACCCAGGCTCCCCATGGGGGTCCTCTTCATGAGGGATGAGGAAGCACTCGTCCCCCCTGCCCAAGGGGCCAGGGGGCTTGGGAATCTTAAGCAATCTTAAGCAGCTGTGATCAGTTCCTCTGGGCTGGAATGGGTCCCACATTCCGAGGAAGACCAGGCAGAGGTGGCGAAGCCGGCTCCTTGATCGGAAGAGCTGAGTCCGCCTGTGTCCCCTGATGCTGAGTGGTGGCCTCGGGCCACCATCACGGCCGCACAGACCGGGACCGGTGAGCGGCCATAGCGCCCAGGAATGGCTTCTCTGAGCACCACTGGAGTCCTGTCCAGTCCAGGCCCTAAGGCCCTCCTGGAGCCTCAGTGGGGCTGCGTGTCATCAGCTGAAGATGGTCCCTCTGCACATGAAGGTGGCTCCTCCAAGGCCCCCTGTGCCCCTCCACCTGGTTCTCAAGGTGCCTCCGCCCAGGGCTGCCGGTGTCTTCAGCCAGCGCCTTCGGCCGCGCTCCCTCCTGGGCTGGTGGCGGGCTCTGGCTGGGTCCTCGGTGTGTGACTCCAGAGCAGGCCAGCACTGGCTGCTCCCTGCCGGCCTGGAGGTCTGTGGAGGCGAGTCCAGGGGTTCCCTGCCCTGCCTGGGCCCGAGCAGGTGCTTCTGCGTCTGCGGTCTCTTCCTCAGGGGCGCCTGCAGGCCTGGGGGTGCTGCCCTTCAGGAGCTGTCAGACTTGGAGGCCCGGGCGCGGGCCCAGCAGGGCTCCCCTGCAGGTCGGCTGTGACAGTGAGTCCACGGGCGGCAGGCGGGAAGGCCTGCGGGACGGACAGGCCACACAGGCTCCGCCCGGTCCCTGAGTCCCAAATGACCAAGCGGGGTACCTCGGAGCAGCCCTCCCCAATCCTTGGGTGGGGGCGAGAATGATAGCACCCTCCGCCTGGCCAAGGCACGCGCCCCCAGAAGGGCATGCTGGGAACCCCGCTGCACACACGGCAGACTGCAGAGGCCTGGCTCTCAGTCCGGTTGGGTCGGCTTTCCTGGTGTTCTCCTTGGGCTCTAGCTCCTTGCTGTAGCTGCCCCAGGAGTGGGGACTGGAGAGGTGGCAAGCTCAGGCTGGTAACTATGACAACCAGCATTCTGCAGGGACCTCCAGGCCAGCTGGGCCGGTGTCTGCGGCACAGAGGGAGCCCTGCCTCTCTCTTCCTGGGCCTTTGGAAGAACCCTGATGTCTAAACCCGCAGCCAGTGCATGGCCATGAGCAACTGAGTGAGCTCTGCTGAGGCCAGGACCAGCGCAAATGGTGATCTCCATGGGAAGAGGGTGCTGGCATGGTCAGAGCAGCAGCTAGGGGAGAAACCGGGCGAGATGGCAGGGAGCAGGGGCCTCCCAGGAGCCCTGCACACACCCAGCCAGCAGTGAGCCGTCCTGCTCCCCCAGAGCGACCTCACCTCCCCCTGCTCCAAGTCAGAGGCGCTGTCCTGCACCCAGGGTCTCTGCGCCGGGCCCGCACCGCAGCCTGGCTGCTCACACTCACTGCTGTCTACACACTCTCTCTCTCTCTCTCTCTCTCACACACACACACACACACACACACTGCTGGCCTAGGGTGCCCTTCCTCGCTGCCCCCTGGCCACCACAGACTCGTCCTTAAAGCTCTGCGTGGCAGGCCTCAGCACCTGGCCCTGCCCGTCTCCACCTGCCGTGTCCCTCTTCCCACCAGCAGAGGGGCGAGTTGGCCGAGCCCAGCACCTGGCTGGCTCAGTCTGCAGAGATGCTTCTGGTGACATGAAAGGCTTTCCCCACAGAGGGGCAGACGCTCCGACTGGAAGGGGAGGCTAGGAGAGCTCTGTGGTCCCGCAAGTGGCATGCCCTTTGACCCTTCTGAGACCTAGTGTGGGGTCGAGGCCAGGCTGGGCAGTGCATCCTGAGTGGGCAGGCAGCTCGGCTGGGACTCACCCTCCCACGAATGTTCCGGAACAATCAGAATGCCTTGAACAGGACTCCTGAGTGTGTATTTCCTGTGTACAGCAGGCAGAGAGGCGCTAGCCACAGTTCACACCCCGCTGGTCGGAGCAGACGCTCCCATAGGCCCATAGGCCGTTTCCACGCCTTTCCTGGGGCTCACCGATTCCTGTGGCAGCCCAGTGCCCTCTGGGGGGTGACAGGGGCTCATTATCTAGGTGGTGTTGGGATTTTGCAGCCCTTTGCTGTTTACGCTTCGAAATTCCTGAGTGGGGCGAGTGAACCCGGCAGCCTGGCTCAGAGGCAGACAGGGAGCTGCCTCCAGGGAGCACGCCGCTCGCGGGCGGGGAGAGCTGGGAGATCGGGCAGCGGGTCCTGGCCAGCGGGCGCCTGCGCGGCCACGGTCCCTCCTCGGGGAAGACGGGACACACGCTCTTTGTTGTGGAGACTGGGTAGTTGGGCTTTTCTGTTACCTGAGTCACTTGGTTGGAGGCTACTTGTCCCTCCAGGTACACCAGACCACGGGAAACCGGAAACACAAGGGCCGGCTCCAGAGGGCCAGGCCAGCTGAGAACAGCGCGTCTCATTTCACTCGCTCCCTGCCGGCCTCGGCCTGAACCAGGTGTGCTCTTACCTGGGGAGGCTCGGCCACAGATCCTATCACCGCTGCGCTTGCTCTCGGAGGGCGCAGCCAGTTTCTCCCACTTGTAACAGCTGCTCCCAGTTTGCTGGGCTGTCATCGGAACCAGCAGCTCCTGAGCAGGCCCTGCTGCGTGTGTGGGGGGGGCGAGGGGCCATGGGCCTCTGAGGACGCCTGGGACGGGCCGGCTCCGCTGCCCTCTGCCCCACAGAGGGGCTCTGTCGCACATGGAGACCCCAGCAGCATCGCATTCTGGCAACTGGAATTAGAGGTTCGCCTCTTTACTCTCCACCGAGTCCTCTGCTCTCAGAAGCCTGCAGTGTGTCGGGGCTGGGCCGGGCGGCTGCCCAGTCGTGCAGCGGCTGTAGCCTGAGAGCTGAGGAGCCCGCAGCCGCAAGAGGAACTGTGGGAAGCTCTGCCTAAGGAAGGTGTGACTGGTGTGCACGCACACAGCCTCCCGCCCCAAGACATGGCCAGGTGGCAGCTCTTTTGTTAGGATTCCCAGCAGCCCCTAGGCTGTGAGATGGAGCGGCGTTGCCTCCTCCTCCCGTGAATTACACAGGCCTCGTCCCCGTGTCCCCCACGCGGCTCTCGTTTCCCGTTCTCAGTCAGTGTGCACACTGTACCTGCACCCCACAGGCACCTACCCTGGGTGGCTGTCCCTGCCTCTCTCTCACCCTCAGCCCACAGGGGCGTTGAGTTACAGGGAGGGCAGGTCAGTGCCCATGCTCCCATTCTCCCCAAAGCTGTGTCCCCTGTGCTCAGGGAGTCTCCCCACTCCCTAGGGAGGCGGGACACCGGTGGTGTGGCTTCCCGCCTGGGCGGTCGGCACTCAGAATGGAGCCGTGGCTTTTAAAAGCCGGTTATCTTGGCACCAGGAAGCTAGCTGCCTGAGGCCCCGGTTGGAAAGCACAGTAGTGCCTCTTGGCCATCGGCGGTGCCCGCTGGGCCAGGGAGGACACAGCCCAGGAACACGGTCGGTGTGCAGAGGCTGTAGAGCGAGCTTCCTGCCCCGAGAGTGAATGCTGGCCTCGGCCAGATGGGGAGATAGCGGGGAGGAGGCGGGCTGCTGGCTGCTTAAGATAGGGAGCTGGTTGTTTACAGGTGGCATGGCGCAGCGGGCAGATGACAAGCTGTGGCCGCAGAGGGAGGCAGCCCCGCGTCCCCGCGCTGAACGCCCGCTCTGCTCCATGCACAACGGGGCACTGGGCCACAAAAAAAGAAATCTCGCCGTTGGGACCACATGGATGGACCCAGAGGGTGTGATGCTCAGTGACATGTCAGAGAAAGACAGACAAACACGGTATGACCTCACTGACGGGCGGAATCGGAAGAACAAGTGAAGCAACAGAAAGGTGGCCTGGGGATCTGAAGTGAGCGGTCCCCGGAGGGGGGACACTGAGGTCTGCACCAGTGCGTTGCGCCCAGTGCGGGTCTCCCTCAGGGAGGGTGGCGCCGCGGTGACAGGACCACCCGGCGGGCTCCTGGTCGGAGAAGAGCGCTGAGCGGGGAGGCCCCTCTGACCTTCTGACGGAGAAGCTTGTCCGAGCCCCGGGTGACCTACTTACTTGTCTGGGGCCAGGCAGTTAGCCACGGGCTATCTCCGATCAGACGTGCCCGGGACGCACTGGGAATGTTGTAATCACAGAGGACGGAAGCTCTGACCACGGGGCCAGAGGACTGGTCAGTCCGGGAACATGTGCCTCCCTGGGCCGCGCAGGCAGCCGCTCAGCCGCCCGGGAAGGTTACTGACCTGCCGGGCCCCAGCTGCCCTCCCGGCGCACGGCTCAGCGCCCCAACCCCGACCGTGCCCTGCGCGGGCACAGCGCCCCCCAAACCCCGACAGTGCCCTGCGCAGGCACAGCGCCCCCGCCCCCGGGGACAGCGCAGGGCGGGGCCCAGGCCTCGAGTCCGAGCGCAGCCCCCGCCAGACGGGCCGCAGCCTTGCTCCCCGCTCCGCCCCCAGAGTGCCCCGTGCCCGGCCCGTTCGACCCCGCGGCGGCGCCCCACTCACCCGTGCTCCGGGCTGCGCAGTCGCCGCGGGCGGGCAGTCCGGGCTCACGGCGCGCACGCCGCGCGGGGCCTGTGTACACACGTGACCGCCGTCGCCCCGCCCCCGGTGTGGCCCCGCCCCGCCCGGCCCGGGTCCGCCGGCCCTCCCGCGACCTGGGGTCAGCCGAGCGGGGGCGGGCCCAGGCGGCCTGTGTGCAGCGGGCAAGGGTGCCGAGCGAGCGCGGGGATGGCCCCGCCCGGAGCCCCGACCTGCCCTTCCGCGAGCACCTGCTCCCCTCGCAGCGTTCCCCAGCCCGGGTCCTGGGTTCAGGAATTTCTTTGTAAACTGAACTCGCCCCAGGAAACCGCTTAAAGAGGCCGCGCATTGTTTGCAGCTGTTTGAGAACTGAAGGTCGGGGCTTTAGAGAACACTGGGCTCCCCGGATTCTGGGCGCGCGGCAGGGCCCTGGCGGCACGATCAGGCTCGGGGCCGGGACCTAAGGACATTCCTCTGAAACCCCGAGTGTGCCAGGCTGCAGGACTTGGTTCAGATTTGTGGCCCGGAGTCGAATGCAGCAGGAGGACTAACAGCAGCCAAGGCGGCCCTGCGGGTGGCGCCTGGCCTGGACTCCACGGCTGAGGCGGGCAGTCTTCCTCTCTGTGAAGTCCATTCGACGCCTGGGGCCCTGTTGTTACCCGAACTTGCTCCTCAGCCAACAGCGTTGGTGGCTGTGGGCACCTGGCTGGCAGTGGGCACATTTGCCCCGGAGCCGAGACCAGTCCCCTTAGCCAGTGGGATGTCTTGCAGGGAGGGAGGGCTCTGTCCTAGCCCTGCGGACAGCCTCCCTCGGCTCATATTCCTCTGAGCCGCCACCCAGAGAACTACACTGTGGCGCTATGGGCTCTAAAAGGAGGACAGTCTGACCCCATTGGTTGTAAAGCACCCCTGGTTTAGAGAGGTTAAGTGAGAGGTGAAGGGTGTAGCCTCCATGAGATACAGTGCTCTCCTCCGAAAGCCATTGTTTTCAGGAACAGTTGAGCAACTTGCCCAAGGTCACAGCAGGTGGCGGAGCAGGGTTTGAGCCAGGTGGTCTTGGCTTTCTAGATCGGGGTTCCCCCAGCGATGCGCCTGGATAATAGCACTGGCTCCTGTGCAAACGGCCGCCTGTTGGAGTCCTGCATGCCAGGCCGGCGAGCACTGCCCAGGGGTGTCCCGTGGGGACAGCTTGGCGTTGGGCTTTGTCTAAGCCACTCACCCTCGGGGCCGACCGGAGCACCTGGTCTGCGCAGGGAGATGGCAGGGCCTGTGTCTTCCAGGTGAACCCACTCTCCAGTGGAGCCAGGCGTGCAGATCTGCCCAGAGCGCTGTAGTGCGCACCTGCCATTGGCTACCCCCCTGCTCGGCCCTCCCCCCCCTCCCCGCTTGAGAGCCACAGAGACTGAGGACAGCAACACGGATGGAGCTGTGGAGCCCGGGAACCCGGACCTGATTCTGGGGTTCCAGCAGCCATCAGTCTGGTGTTCTTTTAACCACGCAGAGCTGGCATCCGCTGCCTCGCTGGGGACAGGGGGCCTCCTCATGTGCGACAATCTCTGCGGTGAGAAGGGAGGCTCCGCCGTCTCTGCAGAGGAGACGGAGGCTGCTCCTTGGTTGTGGGAGGTCCCAGCCACCATGCTCACCAGGCTGGAGACGGCAGCCTTCCTGTCTGTCCCAGAAGGCACCCATGGCTCGAGGCACCCAGTCCATGGGGACTGGGAGGGCTGCCAGCCAGAGTCCCTTTGCACTTGGCCTTCCTCTTGGGCCCTGAGGGTGACCTGGCCAGAGGGCAGGCAGCCGTCCTGAGGGCGCCTGGCAGCCCTCCGTGCTTGCCTGTGGATTGGGTCCCGTGTGGCATGCGGGGCAGGGACAAGGAAGCTGGTGGATGAGTTCTGAGTGTGCTTTTATCTCTGTGTCCAGTAAGGTGTGACCTTTGATGAGAAGGTGTGGGGGGAGGGCTGTGACAGGCCCACCCTGCAAGGGCCAGGCGTCGCCCCCAGCTGGCTATTCCTTGATCACGGCAGGTCAGTGCTTTGTCTTGCAGCCACCTCACTGCCTGCTCTCTGCCCCGTCCCCCCTTTCCAGGGCATCCACCTGGTCCTGCCTGCTCTGCCCTGTCCTCTGGGGAAGCAGCTCCTCCATTGGTCACACAGGAGGCCCGGGGTGGGTCTCAGACTGTCCTGAGCTCGTGGCCTGCTGGTGAGACCTGGTGGCAGGTTCTAGCTGGGCCAGCAGAGCTGCCTCCAGGGGCGACACTGTCTGCCTGCTGACTCCCCTTGGGGCAACGGGGCGTCATGGAAGCTCCTCCTCACGGCCTCTGGGGAGGTCAGGGGCAACTTGGCCAGCCACCCGGCTGCTCCCCACCTCAGAGCCCACAGATCCCCACCACCCAGCTGCCCCCCACCCCGAGCCTGCAGGTCCCCACCACCCGGCTGCTCCCCACCCCGGAAACGCCTGCAGGTCCCCGCCACCCACTCCTCCACCTTGGGGCCTCTGCGCCCTCCTGGACGCGGGTGGCAGTGTCCCCTCTTCCTGGACCCTCTCTCCCAGACAGCCAGGCTGCGCCTCACCTCAGCCTCTACTCGGTCTCACCTTCCTGGCACCCTCCCCCCTCCCACAGTCATTGTAAGTTACAGAACGTAGGTACCCTGCTCTCTGTCTGACCTGCCTGGGGTCTCCCAATGCTGTAGCCTCCTCCGGTCATCTCACTGCGGCGTCGGCCCACAGGGTGCGGGGCAGAGCCTCACGTTGGAGGCCGGCCCGGCGCCGAGGTGCCAGCAGGTCCCAGTCCATCGAGGGCTCTTCCTAGTTCCGAGGCGGCCATCTGCTCGCTGTGTCCGCCCTGGTGGACGCAGAGGGAGGCAGCCTTTTGCGCTAATCCCATGGAGGAGGCCCCTTGACCTGATCTCCCCATGGTCCACCTCCTATCACTCTAGGGGCTCTGGCAATGCGTATGGGTCCCGTCCCCTGCCCACTCTTCCTGGCCGGGGGCTGCTGGGAGAACATGCAGTGTGTGGGCTCCGGGAGCTCAGTTCCCCCGGGGGGACCCAGTGCTGCCTCTGGGTTCACGCGGGGGCAGGCAGGCCTCTTGGTCACGCCACCAGCTGTGTGAGGTGCCACCCCCGGGCTGCAGTGCGTGGCCTGGGTGGACTGAGCAAGCCCTGCAGGCTGGTCCCAGGTCAGAGGCGAACACTGGATCGGGCGTCGGCAGACCTGGTTCACATCACACCCTCTCTTAGCCTCGGTTTCCCGCTCTGTAAAGTGTGGGTGACGGCATGTGTGCCCTCAGCCTGCACCTCTGGTCTGTACCCAGTGCTGCTCTCCTGTCCCCCAGAACTGACCTCACGCCATGAACCAGCAACCTCAGAAATGCTTCCCACTCTCAACCTTGTCTGTCAAGTGGGGGCGTGATGCTGGCACCCCAAGGATCAATCAGGAAGCTGTGAGCGGCCCAGCACAGGGACCGCTGTGGGGGCAGGCTGGGCCCAGCCCACTCTACCCTCGCAGCCATCCAGCTCTGCTCAAGCCTCCACAGCCCCAGGCCTGCCTCCCCCGCTCCCCAGCCCCCCAGGGTTGAGGAAGCCTCTGTGGATCGCTGTGGGTAGCAGGGAAAAACACAAGACGCTGCTGTCTTGGCTCCAAACCTTGGAGATGCTTATCAGGCTGGGAAGTTGAAACCCCCACACCCAGAGCAGGAAGCCCACACCCACTGGGGAGGGAAGAGAGGCCCCTCGAGCAGCACCCCTCAGCAGCGCCCATGCGGGCATCCTCGGCCCCACCTTTGCCAGGGGGCGGGTGGCAGGCCCAGCCAGGTTCCTGGCTGCTGGAGTGTGGCCATCCTGGGTCATAGACTGATGGGCAGCCTCGCCTTAGGGGCGGGCACACAGGCCCTGGAAGAGGGTTAGCTGTTCCGATGGCGAGGACCAGGTGACTCATCCGTGGGTTCCCGGAGCCGCACTGGGCCCTTTTCGCAGGCAGTGTCAGTGTGGGGGTGAGCAGCGCCCTGTCCTGTGGGGCTCATGGTATGGGGAGGGCAGGGCCATGGTATGGGAAGGCTGCTCAGTGGGCGGAGCAGAGAAGGGCCCTGAGCCGGGGTGGAAGGCCTGGGTCTGCAGTGGGAAGTGAGTTGTGGGCTCTGGGCACAGGGAAGAGGAGCCTGCGGGCGGGTTCTGGGAACCTCCGGTCCCTGCTGCAGGGGTGGGCTTGTGGGATGGAGACAGCACGGGCCCAAACCCCCGGTCATACTGGGTCCATGTGTGCAGAAAAGTGGGGAACGACTTGGGGGGTGGGGGGCGCGAAGGTACCGCGCCAGTTGGATTTCCTGTCGCCGTGGGGGCGCCGCCGCCGCCTGGGGGAACTGGAAGCCGGGCCTGGCACAGGGCAGACGCTGGCCCCGCCCCCGGCGGCTGCCACTCTGAGCCGGAGCCCCAGACTCAGAGGTGGCCGCAAGCCTTCGCCGCCTTTAGAGCCTCGTTGCTCCGGGAGCCCGCGGGGTGCGGTGCGCCGGGGCCGTCACCCTGCTGCCGGCCTCCCCGCCTGCCGGGGTCTTGGGTCGGTGCCCGGTGGCGGCAACTTGGCTCCGCCCACGCGCCAGCGCGTGCGCGCTGGCGTCGCCGTCAGCCGGCTGGATCTGGTTCCAGCCGCGCAGTGCCGGCCTGACATGCGCAGTGCGCGAGGCAAGGCGGGGCGCGCGGGCCGGGCAGACCCGACGGCCTGGGACGCGGAGGTCAGTGCTCCGAGCCGGGGCGGGGGTCCGGCCTGCGCGTGCGCCCGTGGCGAGACCGGCGGCTCCCGGAGGGGAAGTGGGGTCCCCACCGGGGGACACCCCCCTGCGCCGGCCTCCGCCCTGGAGACCCCGGACCCCGGTAGATCCTTGGCGTCACCGTGAGGGCGTGGCGCCCCCCACGAGTTCACGGCCGGCGCCCCTCCTTGTCCCCGCTTTCCGGTCCCCGCGTGCAGACGAGAGGGGCTCTGAGTCCAGCTCCGGGCCTCGGTGCTGCGCCAGGAAGACCTCGGGATGCAGGGATGCGGGCGCCGCGGGGGTCCCGATCCCCGGGGGGTGTGGCCCAGGCGAGTCCATCTTCTCCGGCACGTCCTCTCCGCTCCTCCCGGGAGCAGCCTGAGCCCGCGGTGCCGCTGTGGGGCCCGGGCCCGAGCCTCCTCACCTGGGCGGACATCGAAACACCTTGCTCTGCAGCGAAGCCCCACAGGGTGCCTGCCGTTTGCCGGTGAAGTCGTGGCTGTAACAGCAGTGGGTCGGTGTTTGGAAAATGTGTGCACACGGGTTCTTGCAAAGTGAGGAAAACCTCACCGTAAATGGCTGGCAGACGGGATGAAATGACTGGAAATTACATTCAACAATCAGTGACGTCGAGGAAACGGTACTTTTTATGGAAACTTAGTGAAGCATTGATTGTAGTTTTGCTGTTTCTTGACCTGGGAGCCAGTGCCGTGTTTTGGTTTGGGTCCCCCCCGTACCTCGTACCTCGGGCGGCCGCTTCAGGGCTGCGGGGCTCCTGGTGCCAGGAGGGCGGGCGGAGGGGCTGAGAGGCCAGCTGGCCCGGTGTCTGCTGGGGCCCGGGGCCGAGGCATTTTCCTCTTCCAACTCTGGGCACAGAAGCCCCTGGGGAGAGCGGGGCCAGGGGCTTCGAGGTGGAAAGGGGTGGAGACCTATTTGAAAATCGTGCAAACTTGTGCTTTTTCCTTCGAGGGCGTCGGCAGCACCTGCAGCCCCGGCCCGCCTCGCCCAGGTGAGGGGATTCGTATGCAAACGGTAAGGACCAGATTGTCACTTAAATGGCAGAGGGCCCTGCCACGCCAGCGGGCTGTCAGTGTGGCTTCTGATGCATTGACAGGTCCTGTGCATGGTGCCCATCTGCTTGTGTGCTGGCTGGCCCTCACCTGCCAGAGCCGCGTGCCCAGGTTGAAAGCCAGGCCGCCACGGAGCCCCAGGCAGTCCAGACGTCACGTGTTCCCACAGGGGGAGGAAGGCAGCGGGCCTGGCTGGGACCCGCCGTACACCGCAGCCTCTGCTGCCAGAAGGAAGCATGGCGTCTGCGTGACCTCTGCCCTCCTGTGTGACCATGCGGGTGCGGCGGGCCCCATGCTGCCGCTGCTGGCGGTGACAGGAGCAGGGACGTCGTAAACCGTCCCACCCACCGCATCCACGTGCCTCAAGGCAGAGAGGGCCGCCAGGGGCTCCTCAGCTGGGGGCCGTCCAGCCCAGGGGCTTAGCGGAGAGTCCAGGAGACAGTTAAGGCTCCTTGGGATCTTGGAGGCAGAGGCTCAGCTCGGTCCCTGCTCTTGCCGAGCAGTAAGCCACCCGCCCGTGGCCAGCCTCCGAGTGCTGCGGGCGCCCCGGCCCAGGGTAGGCCTTGGCGTTTGCGTCCTGTCTGGGCTGGGGAACAGGACTCATCCCGGGCCTCCTGGTCTCAGAGGCTCAGGTTCAGCCCAGGAGAGCCGTCCTCACACAAATCCCGTGAGAACGACCCGCAGGGAGGGATCTGGAGACGGAGCCACCCCAGTGCCCAGCAGACCTGAGGCCTCTTCCCGCTCCTGTGGGCTGGCGCATTCCTGCTGAGATGCGGGTGGCTCCCACCCCCGGGTGCTCTGTGATCTTATCTGAGACTCAGCCAGGCCCAGAGGAACGTGTCTGTGGGCACCGCCATCTGCAAGCCCCAGGCACTGTGCCAAGGCCAGCGCTCCTCACTCCTGCCCTGACACCCTGCCCTGCAGGCTCCCCACTGCCAGTCACCGCGGCCCTTCTCCCCGGGCTCAGGCAGAGCCTCGGCCACAGTCAGCGTGTCTGCGTGTTGTTCCTCCGCCCGCCTGGAGCTTCAGCCTGTCCCCTGAGGCACCAGGCCACGCCGGGCTGTGCCTTGGGCAGTGCTCTGTGGAGGCTGGGGTTCCTGGCTCCACGTTGGAACGAAACTACTTCTGGGCCCGGAGCCCTTAGAGGTGCTGCGAGTGCCCTAACTGGTGGTAGGGCGGCTCACAATCCCTGCCAGTCCAGCCTGAGCCCTGGCAGAGGGGCTGTTGGCTGGCTCTCCGGCTGCAGGTAAAGGGGGAAGAGGAGTGAGCATGGTCGTGGACACTTGCCATTTGGCCCTCTGCCGGGTTGTGCCCAGTGAGGTCCCGCTCCCAGAGGCCTCGCCCGGGTCTCCCCTCTCTCCACCCGTCTGCCAGGGGAGGGGGCCCTGCTGGGACAGCGGGGACCAGGTGGGCTGTGTGATGAGGCGGTGAGACCGCACTAAGGGAGGCACACCTTCCTTCGGAGACTTGTCTGGTGAAAAGCGGCCCCTCAGGGCAGTGGCAGGTCTGCCTCCTGCTGGCCGCTCCTCATGGCTGGCAGCCCTGGCCGTGTGCTGCAGGCCGGGGCGGGGGGGGGGAGGGCTGGGCTGGTGGTGTGGACCGGGCTGCAGTGCTCAGGAGATTACGCAGCCGGCCCACGGCCTCAGTGAGGCTTCGGGACATTGGACAGGGTCCGGGGAGGTCCTCTCCCGCCCGGCCTTGTGCCCACGACTGTCATCCGAGTGCCCTGGGCCTTCCCAGTCCCTGTAGACATCAGCAAACCTGTCTAGTTCTCGGGTTAAACGAGAGTTACATGGTCACAGTTCTCCCTGCAGTAATAATGGAGCCCAGGGGTCCTGAGATTCTGCCTGGCCACAAAGGGGTACGCCCCATCTCTAAGCACCCGGGTGTCCAGCTCTCAGGGGCTTGTTGAGCCGTGCTGTGGCGGCTCTGGCCCCACGTGTGACCTTTGTCCTAACTTGTCTCTGATACGGGCCATGTGCCCGCCCCACAGGAGCTGAGGTCAGTCCATTCCAAACCCCCCCCCCAGGATGGGGGGGGCAGGGCCCCCTGTTCGCCACAGCTGTGGTCAGTGAGCACTGGCCTGGCCTGCAAGGACCAGGGTCCCAGCTGCCCCCGTGGCCTGCACAGACCTGACTCCCAGCCTATCGCTGGGCTGAGGCAGGAGGTCAGATTCTGGGGTCTAAATCCTCTGGCCCAGGGGAAGGGGGTTGGTGGGGAAGGGCGGACCTGTCCTTTTCCAGGGCTCGTGCGGTGGCAAAGCCAAGGGCTTGGGGGTCTAGGTTCTCGTTGGGGTTCTGTTCTTTGGCCCGTCTCACAAATTCGGGGAGCTTGAACCTGGATAAGAAAAAAATGAGCATTTTCTCCATCTCTGGCCCCAGTGGAGCCTCTCCTTCCCTGTGGGTGCTGGAGACTGGCGGGGGACACCAGGGGGCCTGCATGCAGCTGCCCGCGGTGGCTGGTACCGGGTGGCAGTAAGCCCGGGCGATGGTTCTCGTAGTCAGGTGCCTCTCCGACGGTGCCAGAGTCCGGGTGTTGTTCCTGCACTTAACCCCGAGGCGGCTCCGCGGGCCCCGCCCCACAGGAGCACCATGGAGACGGCTCTCCTCGCCCACACAGCCCAGCGTGGACTGCATCAGGCAGCCGCTCTCCCTGTCCTCCAGGAGCTCACCTGCGTCCGGCCGTGAGCTCCTCGGGGCCAGAGCCCGCGTCTGCCTCCGTGCCAGCACCAGCCAGGGACCCCGCAGGCAAGTGCCCTCTCCACGCAGCCCACCGCCCACCTGCGCGGGCACTTTCTGGCAAGTTCTCCACAGTAACTTCCTTCTGACCGCATCGCAGCCAGCGAGGGAGAGTGGCCTGCTCTGCTCTGCGGCACCGAGAAGGCAGCTCAGTGCTGTGTTTAGGCACCTGCCTCCATCCAGCGGGGTCTGGGGGTTCGCCTTAAAGAACGTACAGTCTTCCTGCGTCTTTGTGTCACCTCGGACAAAGCTGTGAGCAGGCTGTGTCCTCCAGACTTTGAAATGGGGGGGTCTCGGGGGTCTGGGCTCTGGGCTCTGGTCCAAGGGTGAAGTTAGCATCAGGGACGCAGAGCAGGGCACGGTGCGCCGAGTTACCTATGTATGTAAAAGGCCGGGTGACCGACCGCTGGCCGGCCGGCTCACAGGACACACTGGCCGTTCCTAACGCACGCGAGTGTAAAGCTCCCGGGTGTTACTGAACCCCTCGAAGTAACGGGTGTTACTGAAGCTGCCTTTGGAAATAGTGTATCTATTGATAACATTAAAAGTATATCTAGCCAAAACCGGTTTGGCTCAGTGGATAGAGCGTCGGCCTGCGGACTGAAAGGTCCCAGGTTCAATTCCGGTCAAGGGCATGTACCTTTGTTGCGGGCACATCCCCAATAGGGGGTGTGCAGGAGGCAGCTGATCGATGTTTCTCTCTCATCGATGATTCTGGCTTTCTACCTCTCTCTTCCTCTCTGTAAAAAATCAATAAAATATATATATTTTTTTAAAAGTATATCTGAAGGTGCTATTCTTTGTCCTAAAAATGAGCATGCTCATAAATGAAGGAATTTTGGATATACTTGATGGAGATTTTCACACCTGTTTGAGTGATGATTCCATCGATTCAATGGATGATGCAAAAAGAAAAATTTTCCATCGAATTTCTTAAAAGTATTACTCCTTCCGGAATGCTGTGTCATAGATTAAAATTGAAAGTAGACACAATCATCATGCTACTGAGAAATCTTAGTAGTAAATGGTGCTTTTGTAAGGGCACTAGATTTACTACCAAAAGATTGTGACCTCGAAGCTGAAGTGTTAACAGGATCTGTGGAGGGGAGGGGGTTCTGATTCCAAGAATTGACTTGCACCCGGCCTGCCATTTCGATTAATTTGAAGACAGTTTCCCGTGATGCCAGCATTTGTGATGACTATCAATAAATCACATGGACAAACTCTATAGACAAAGTAGGAATATTCCTACCTGAACCCGTTTCGGACAGGTCAGTTATATGTTACTTTCTCTCGTGTCCGGAGAGCGTGTGATGTTCAAGTTAAAGTTGTGAATAATTGATCACGAGGGAAATTAGTCAAACACTGTGAAGGTGTTTTCACTCTTAATGTGGTATAGAGGTAAGATATTAGAATAAGTTTAATCAATTTATCAGTCATTGTTTTTATCACTTTATATCATTTTTGTTGTGTGTCACGTTATTAATTTATATGTTATTTTCATGTATATTTTAATTTCACGTCTGACACTTCTATTATAGAGAAAAGGCGAATGGCGATATTAAAATATATTTCCCAGCCCTAACTGGTGTGGCTCAGTGGATAGAGCGTCGGCCTGTGGACTGAAGGGTCTCAGGTTTGATTCCAGTCAAGGGCATGTACGTTGGTTGTGGGCACGTCCCCGATAGGAGGTGGGCCGGAGGCGGCTGATCAATGTTTCTCTCATAGATGTTTCTACTTACCCCTCTTCCTTCCTCTCCATAAAAAATCAATAAAATATTTTTTTAAAGATATTTTTCCCAATTAACCTTTCTTCTAATGTTTCTTTTCATGAATCTGTGCACTGGGCCACTAGTTTCAAAATGAAAGGTTTCTTTAGAAGTTGTGGGAAACACTCTTCGTTGGTTTCAGCAAAAGGAAAAAGGCATTTGCTGCGGTGCCATGACTGACCTTTTATTTCACTGGTTGGGGTAACCTGACCCTGCAGGTGGGGGCGTGGCTTCCCCTGCGGAAGGAAGGGCTCCTCAGGGCCAGGGGTTCAGGACCAGCCTCCCGTCTGGCCGGCTTCGGTGGCATCGGCCTCCTGTGGGCAGACGCAGTGGTCAGGGCTCACCGGCTGAGGGGCCTCTGGCGCCGCTCCAGCCTCGGCTGCCGTTGGGGACCGCCCACGTCTGCCAGCAGGCTGAGCCGCACCTGCCCCTCCCGGCCCAGCCTCCCCCAGAGCCGCTGCAGCCTTGGCGCAGGCAGCCATTCGTCATACGTCCTGGGGGCGCTTTCTGATGAGAGCGAAGGCCCGGCTGGGGCGAGGCTTCTGGGCACAGAGTGGTGTCAGGTGCCTGTCAGCCCCTCCGTGCCCTCGCTCCTGGGAGCATGTCGCCCTGCCTGCGCACCCGTCCCTGGGCTGCCGACGGGTGGGACTGCCGGCCCTCGTGTGCTGCCTGAGCCTGTGGTCAGGCCGTGGCCGAGAGCACATTGGGGGGCGCTGCCTGCGGCGGCGGCAGGGACGGTGCTTGGTCTTTGCCACCGTCCTCTGGGACTGGGCACGCCCCTCCCACACACAGATGCCCAAACCCCTCTCCTGCCCCCTAGCCAAGGGAGCCCGTAGGAGGCCCTCGGGTGGCCTGTGGGCCCCTGAGCTCAGCCCAAGGCAGAGGGCGCACGGCTGCTGTCGAGGCTGCCGCCCCCAGGCCCTGACGCTGGCGAATTCCAGCTGGGTTTCAGGGAGGAGAAAGGAGGGGTGGACGGAGCTGGGTTTGTTTTGTTGTTTTAGAAGATTCCAGAAGGAGCGGGTGTGTTGTCAAGGGATTGGCGCTTTAAGGGGGCCTGCTAGGGGGTGTGGGTGTGGGGGGAGTAGAGGATGCAGGGGACTGGAGCCCCACTCTGCTGGGCTTTGCTCTGGGGCCCGGCCCCGGGCCCGCCTGGCCCAGAGTGAACCGTGTCCGTCGTCCTGGAGGATGTGGGTCCCGCCAGCCCCCCAGGTGGCACTTGTCTGGTTGTTGGGAGGGAGGGAGGGAGGGAGGGGCCGTCTGTGTGATCAGAGAGCCAGCCACCCCAAGCCCAGGGCCACACCAGGCCCCAGAGCCAGTGCACTCCCACCCAGCCCCCTGCAGGCGGGCACGGGGGGGGGGGGGCGGCTGAGGTGAAGGGGGGAATCGGCAGGCGCCTCTGCAGGGTCAGCTCTGACAGTGCTGGGCGGGCGGGAGCCGTCAGCGCCCCTGGTCTCTGGGGCGAGGGCGGGTCAGGGTGCGGTGCAGCTCCTGAATCCTGAATCCCTGCCCCCCCCCCCCCCAGCAGGGCGGGAGCCCGGACACGGAGCTGTCCGCAGAGGAGAGGAGGGTCCTGGAGAGGAAGCAGAAGAAGGAGCGGAAGAAGGAGGAGAGGAAGCGGCTGCGGGAAGCGGGGGCCGTGGCCCCGGCCCAGCCTCTGCCGGCCAAGCCCTCAGGGGCCCAGCTGGCCCTGGACTACCTCTGCGGGTGAGAGGCGCTGGGGGGGGGGGCTGGCCGGGCTGTACCCCACGTCTGTGGTCTCTGGGAGGACGGGGCGGCTGTTCTGGCGGCTGCTGCCTGTGGAGCGCCCCACCCCGGGCAGATAGCCTATCACTCGGGCAGCTCCCTGCAGCTGGGCGCTGGCGGGCCCCACACCCCGGAGGGACTGCAGGTGGGCCGGGTGCACCCCCCCCCCCCGGCCTCTCTCCACGTCTGTGCCCTCGGGCCGGGAGGGCCCAGAGCCCCCATGGACACTGTGCGCCCGCCCAGGCACTGGCCCGACCGAGCAGGGCGCACCAGGCCGGTGCCGACAGACCCCGCCTCTGCCCGGTCTGAGCCCGTGTTCTCTGCAGCTGGGCCCAGAAGCGCCAGAGCTGGCGGTTCCAGAAGACGCGGCAGACCTGGCTCCTGCTGCACATGTACGACTGTGACCAGGTGTGTGTTTGGGGGGGCGGGAAGGGGGGTGACACCCAGCGGGCAGGGGATGGGGTGGGGGGATGAGGGGATCTCCCAGCCCCGCCTGCACCGCCCCTCCAGTCTCTGCCCCTGACCCTGCACAGTGGTCCTCCTTCCTTTCTGTGCCGGGGCCCCAGTTCAAATAGAACCTGGGGGGCGGGGGTCTGGCTTCCAGCAGATGAACTCTCCCGCACCCCTCCCCTTGCTGTGCCCACCCCCAGGCCCTCGGTCCCCCATGAGGACACTGGGCAGCGCCGTGGGCCTGAGGCTCCAGTGGCAGGGCCGGAACCCCGGGCCCACGCTGCAGGCCTCTCAGTCCCCTCGGCCCAGTGTCCCCCCCCGCCCCCCCACCCCCGGCTGCTGACCGGCCCTCGCCCCTCCCGCACAGGTGCCCGACCAGCACTTCCCCACCCTGCTGGCCTACCTGGAGGGCCTGCAGGGCCGGGCCCGGGAGCTGACCGTGCAGAAGGCGGAGGCGCTGATGCGACAGCTGGACGAGGCGGGTGCCAGCCCAGACCGCCCCCTGCTGGAGAGGAGCCGGCGCGCACGGCAGGTGCTGCAGCTGCTCTCCTAGGCCACGGCCCCGCCAGGTGCCAGCCCGGCTGCCTCAGGCCCAGAAACTGCCCGTTTTCTCCCAGGGCCCGGGACTGGCCCAGCTCCCTGCCGCCCGCTGCAGGCCGTCTGGGTGGGCCCGCGTGGGGCCTGGGGCGTCTTGTGCGGGCCACGTGTTTCCCGGCTCCAGGGGACCCTGCTGAACTCGCAATAAAGCGGCCACGCCGGCCCGGCTCTCGTCCTCGCCCGTCCTCGCCTGCCTGCAGGGTGGGAGGGTGTTTTGGGGGGGGAGTCACGGCCGCCTGGCTGTCCCGCCCAGGATGCACCTGCCGTCTGTCACCGCGCCCTCCTGCGGGGTGGCCTCCTGTGGCCACAGTGACGGTGGCGCTGCCCTCCCACAGCGCCCACGAGGAAGACGCACCTGCCGTCTGTCTGCAGGAAGATGGACCTGCCTTCCTGTTCCCGGGCGGTGCGTGCACTGGACCCGGGAGCCGCAGGGCTGAGCGCCCAGCACCCGAGGCCGCACTCGGGGCGAGGGGAGGAGTCGGGGCCCGGGCCCGTCCCTGGCTGACCGCAGGGCCTCAGCATCTACTCACCTGCAACCCAGAGCCCTGTCGGGGGGGCCACTCCACCTCCCATCCAGCACCCGGTGTCGGCTCCCACCGGGCTGTGTGGCAGCTCGGGGCCATCCCCTGCCCACTGGGGTGTGCGGCTGGAGTCCTGATCTCACATGCACACGTATCACACACGCATACACATGCACAATCACGCGTGTACATATACACACCTGCCCGTGTGTGCACACATGTATTGGTGTGTGTGCCTATATGTGCTCGTACTTGCAGGCATGTACAGGCACATATACATGTCCCCGAGTGTGTGCATATACGTGTCTGTTCTTGTGCACGTGTGTGTTAGGTATACATGTTCACGCGTGCACATGCAGGCACACGTGGTTACACACACGCACACATACACTCCAGGCAGAGAGCCAGCGGGGCTGCGGGACTGAGAGCCTCAACGCCTCTCAGCCTGGGGTTTGCCCTGGGGTGGCCCCGGCTCCGCTGGAGTTCCTCTCGGTTTTTTGGCTCATCCTCCCCTTGGGATAGTTTCCCACCGATTTTAGAGAGAGGAAGCGAGGGGGAGAGAGAATGTCAATGTGAGGGAGACGCACCCATTGGTTGCCTCCAGCACACACTACAAGCAGGCCCGGGGATCAAGCCTGCAGCCGAGGTACATGCCCTGGACAGGATGGAACCTGAGGCACTTCGCGCTGAGGGCCAGACGGGGCTCCGTTGCGATGGACGCCCCTCGGAGCCCTGGGTGCTGAGGCCGCCGCCGGAGTGCCCCGGTGGGTCTGCTCACAGGCCGTAGTTTTGGTTTGAGGGGACTTGGGGGGGGGGGGCCTGCAGCGAGGCTAAGGGCAGCGCTAGACCAAAGGCAGATCTGGGCCAGGGGCACCTCCAGGCAGCGGTGCTGGGTTCAGAGCCCTCTGCCCGCCGCCGTCCCGCATCAGCCTGGGCCCCTCCCGCCCACACGCGGGCGGCTGTCTGCTCCTGACCGGGCCGGACCGCGCGCAGCTCCGAGGACCGTCCGTGTGGCCTCCCGTCCGTGTGGCCGGGGAGGCCCCCAGTCCCGGGTCAGGTTTCCATGGTGAAGAGGGAAGTGAGGCCCTGCCCGCACAAGTGTGCACAAGAACAGGCGTGTATATGCACACGCGTGTGAATGTGTATACGTGTGTGCGCATGCCTGCACGTGTGAGAGCATGTACACATACCAGTACGTGGATGATGTGAGCATGTATGTGTGAGCACGTATATGTATGCACACATACCGGTACGTGCGTGCACAAGAGCAAGCGTGTATGTGCACAGGAGTGTGAACATGTATATGTGTGCGCACGTGCCTGCATGTGTGTGAGCACATATGAGCACACACACACCTGGCAGTGCCTCACTTTTGGGTGTTTTTTGAAAATATGTTTTTATTCATTTCGGAGAGGAAGGGAGAAAGAGATAGAAACGTCAATGATGGGAGAGAATCACTGATCAGCTGCCTTTTGCAAGCCCCCCACTGGGATTGAGCCCGCAACCTGGGCACGTCTGACCGGAAATTGAACTCTGACCTCCTGGTTCATAGGTCGGCGCTCAACCACTGAGCCCCACCTGCCAAGCTCACTCTTCATTTTTATTAACCTGTTCCCGCCGGAGGAGGGTGCCCCCGCACTGCCTGGTTTGGGGCCTGGCTGCCTCCTCGTCAGCCTGTCTTCGCGGGGCAGACGGGGCAGATGGCACAGACCCGGCCCGGGGAGGGTGGGGTGCAGGTCTCATGGGGCAGACGGGCTTTGGGGAGGAGAGGCTGCCCCAATGGGCACGGGGGCAGGGCGGGCTGATGGGGGTCCTGGTGCAGACGAAGCAGCTGAACCTGGGGCTGGGGGGAAGGGCCGATGAAGAGGTGTGACCCACTGCTGCCTAAGGGACAGCTGCCGGGCCCGTGGTCACACTGTCTGGAACAGGGCTGTGGTGAGCCACGGGCCGGTGAGGACCGTCCGTCCAGATGGCCGCTGGGGCAGTGACTCACACCTCCCTCACCCCATCCTCCCCCACTCCCCCGGGCCCAGAGCACAGGCCAGGCCTCCAGTCAGCGCCCCCGGGGCCTGGGCACCGCACACAGCGCCTGGGCGGGCGGCCGCATGGTGAAGACGGGCGTGGGCACGGTGCGCAGGCCCTCGGGGCCCAGGCCGGGCGGGGGCTGCAGGCGGAAGCTCTGGAGGAGGCCGGCGAAGAGCAGGAACAGCTCCGTGCGCGCCAGGCGCTCTCCCAGGCAGACGCGGCGGCCTGTGGGGAAACCGAGGCAGGGGCATCGGCTCCCAGCTGGTGGGGTGCGGGGAGGGAGGGGGAGCATTTGGAATCCAGGCCAGGTCCCCAGCCCCCGAAGTCCCTGGCCTGAGGTCCCCAGCCTCCCCCGAGGTCCCCGCCTGAGGTCCTGGCCCGAAGCCGCACCCGCGGAGAAGGGCAGGAATGCCTCCCGCTTTACAAAGCGCCCCTCGGCATCCAGGAAGTGGCCCGGGTTGAACTGCCCCGGCGTTTCCCACTGCGTCTTGTCCAGGAGCACGGAGCTCAGCAAGGGGATCACTGGGGTGCCCTGCAGGGGGAATCAGAGGGCCGGCTGGGCTGCCTGTCCCCCCACACCTAGTCTGGACAGGACCCCGAGGGCCCCAGGGAGGCGGCCGGCCGGTGAGGGCTGCCCCAGGGTGGACCCTGCACTCGCTGCACCATCCCTTTTCCCAGGGAACCCCCCACCACATGGAGGGGGACAGGGGAGCCAGGCCTCCTCTCTGACGCCCTCCCTGCCCGGCACCAGCGCGCCCGCACTCCCCTCCCGGCCCGGCCGCCCACCTCGGGGAGCAGGTAGCCGCCGAGCCGGGCGGGGCGGGCCGTGCAGCGGGGCACGTCGGGCAGCAGGGTGATGAAGCGCTGGGCCTCGTGCAGCACGGCGTTGGTGTAGGGCAGCGCCCGCTGGTCCTCGGGCCTGGGGGGCCGCCCGGGCCCCAGCACCCGGTCCAGCTCCTCCTGCACCCGGTCTGCGGGCCAGACGGGCACCAGTGTGTCCCCGGGGGGGGCCTCCTCCCGGGACCCACCCCACCCCCGGGGGCTGGCGCGGGCAAGGGGCGCCGCACACCCACCCTGCACGCCCGGGTGCCTAGCCATCAGCAGGGCCGCCCACTGCAGCGTGGCCGAGGTGGTCTCGGTGCCGGCCATGACCATGTCCAGGACACAGGCCACCACGTTCGCCTCCGAAAACAAGCCGTCAGGGTCTCCCCCCTGCAGGGCCGGGGGCAGGGCTCAACGGGGGCTGCGCACACCACACACACACACACACACACACACACACACACGCCTGCCCTCCAGCCCTGGGCTCCAGGAAAGGAGCTTGGCAGGAAGGGCAGTGCGGGGATCCCTGAGCACCTGCTGGGCGGGGCGGGGGCGGGGTGGGGCCCACACGTCTGTCCCCTCCCAGCCTCCCCAGGCGGCACCGGAACCCCTCTCCCAGGTGGAGACGAGGCTCAGGGAAGCCCCAGACGGCGCAGGAGGAGCTGGGCAGGACCAGGTGGGGCCCGGATGCCCCCCCCCCCGGCCTCTGGGAGGAACGGGGGGGGGGGGCACACCTGGCCCTGCTGCCTCAGGGCGTCCACGTAGCTGTGCACGGGGCCCCCCCCGGGCTCGGGGGGCCGCGCCTCCAGGAGGGCCCTCAGGATGGCCCGCACCTCGTCGATCTTCCTCAGCACAGGCAGGTGCAGCCGCAGAAGCGCCCCCAGCCGGGGGAAGAGGTTGAACAGCTGGGGGGGGGGGGGGCAGACAGCGCATTGGGGTGGGGGTGAGGCTCAGTCCCCACAGCCCCACGTCTGGGACCGGCGGGACGGGGGAAAGCTGTCTGAGGGCCGGAGGAGGAGCCTGGTGCGACTGGAGCACCTGGGAGCTTCATGCCTATCACTACCCCGCTCCCCACACGCCAACGCCAGCGGAGGGCGAGGGCCCGAGGGCGAGGGCTGCCATTGAAAGGGTGAAGTCTGCCACCTCCAGGCCTCGGCCCCCTGAACCGGCCAGCCGGGTCGGCATGCAGTCAGCGCTCACTGGATGCTCGCTGCACCTGCACAGCTGTGCTGGGAGCCGCTAGGGCACCTGGTAGGCACCTGGGTGGGGAGCGGGCAAGGAGTGGGGGCCAGGGGCCTGGAGCGTTCGGCCTCGGGCTCGGAACAACCAACCCACCGTGGGCCTTGGTGCCGGCGCCGAGCCTGCGGCCTCCTGAGGGGGTGACTGCCTGCCTGTCGGGGACACAGCAGCCCCTCCACCTGCTCCCGACCAGAATTAGGGCTCAAATTCTTCTCGGAGGGGCGCTGCCCAGCCCTGTGCGGGCCTTGGGGAGACGGGGCTAGAGGTGCCTTTGAGCCAGGCCCCCGTGGGCGCCTGTGGGCACCGGGCCCGGGAGCCGGTCAGACGGCGCTGCTGACCCTGCCAGCCCGCCGTGCTGGGTGGGGACAGGGATGAGCACACGCCCCGGCATCGGGGTCAGGAATTGGGGCGCCCGTCTCTGAAGGGAGTGGACAGAGGTCGGGGTGGCAGCCCCCATCGGCCGCCCACTCTGAGCACTGGCTCTTCCGGTGGGGGGGTGGGGGTGACGAGGACTCCCCGTGGCACGGGTCCTGCTGGGTCAGCAGTTCCCAGCATGGGCGTGCCCCACGGGGCTGGGGGGTAGTTGGCTACTTAAGGGGGGCAATTCGAGAATGAGCTGTTAACTGCTTTGTGTTCCTTACAGTTCCAGGGGCCTTATGCACAGTTTACAAATACACTGCGGGGCATGTTCATGCATTTCACTTCTCATGTTTTGAAACGTTGCTGTTTTGCTGAAACCGGTTTGGCTCAGCGGATGGAGCGTCGGCCTGCGGACTGAGAGGCCCCTGGTTTGATTCCGAAGGTCAAGGGCATGGACCTTGACTGTGAGCACATCCCCAGTAGGGGGTGTGCAGGAGGCAGCTGATGGATGTTTCTCTCTCATCGATGTTTCTGACTTTCTATCCCTCTCCCTTCCTCTCTGTAAAAAATCAATAAAATATATTAAAAGAAAAAAAAGAAACTTTGCTGTTTTTTCGTAGCTCTTCATATTATTATTTTTAAGAAAATTATTTTATTGATATTTTACAGAGAGGAAGAGAGAGGGACAGAAAATCAGAAACATCGATGAGAGAGAAACATCCATCAGCTGCCTCCTGCACGCCCCCTACTGGGGATGTGCCCGCAGCCAAGGTACATGCCCCTGACTGGAATCGAACCCGGGACCCTTCAGTCCAAAGGCCGACGCTCTACCACTGAGCCAAACTGGTTTCGGCCACTTCATATTATTATTTTAACCATTTCTTATTGATTTCTTCCTCAGCATTTCAGCTGTCCTTTTGTTCTTTTATTTTCCTCGTTCGTGGATGCCCCGCTCTTGGGAAGCTTGCGAAGGCCGAGTTCACGGCCTTTGAGGCTTCCTCCAGCGAATGGGAGCAGCTCAATTTTTGAAAAATAAGAATTCCAGGTCCCGGGGGCATCGGGGTGTCAGAGGTGCTCAGGGGGCGTGGCCAGAAAAGGTTGGAACCAAGGCCTAGCCGACCTCCCCTCTCCTGGCTGGTCCAGGCCCTGGCACCCCTCCCCGTCTTGGGGGACCTCTGACCTCTGACCTGCAGGCCGGGAGACCCCAGCAGGACCATGACGTCATCGATGAGGCCCAGCAGGGACAGGAACACAGGGTCCCGGTAGTCGAACCGCCGGCCGAAGAGGAGCGAGAAGGTGACGTTGGAGGGAGCCCAGCCCAGCAGGGCCAGCGGGAAGGGCCGGCCTGCGGGGAGACGGGCCTCAGCGGGGAGGGGCGCGGGGAGGGGGGCCCCCCCCGCCCGCACTCACCTCCGTACTGACGCAGCCGCCCCACGAGGCACCGCAGCTCCTGCAGGACCTTGTCGGCCACGGGCGCCCGGCCCACGCCCAGCCCGTGGAGGGTGCGCACGGCCAGCTGGCGCCTGGCTCTCCAGCCGGGCCCGGACGAGAAGAAGATGCCTGTGGCCACGGCGGCCGGGGGAGGCTCACTGTCCCGCCGTCCCCCCGTCCCCCCGACATGTGGGGTCCCCGTGACCGCCCCACCCCCCCAAACCCCCAAAGAGCAGGCCTCACTGTCCCGCCGTCCCCCCGACGCGTGGGGTCCCCGTGCACCGCTCCCACCCCCCAAACCTCACATGGACACCCTGCCCCCCCAAAGAGCAGGCCTCACTGTCCCGCCGTCCCCAAGGAGTCCAGGGTCCCCGTGCACCGCCCCACCTCTCCCCCCCACCTCCCCAAAGAGCAGGCCTCACTATCCCATTGTCCCCCCAGAGTGCAGGCCTCACTTTTCCGCTGTCCCCTCGGGTGTATGGAGTCCCCGTGCACCGCCCCACCTCTCCCCCCCACGCCCCACCCCATCCCCCCAAAGAGCAGCCTCTCTCGTGCTGTCTCCCAGGCTGACCTCACCTCTCCGGTGTGTGGTGTGTGGGGTCCCCGTGCACCACCCCCTCCCCATACCCCGACATGGACACCCCGAGAAGACCAGGACTGGTGACGGCCCCTCCCCACCCGGGGGGCCCTCTCCCCATCACAAACCTACCCCTGCCCCCCTGGATGAGCTGGAAGATGGGGATGGGGGGCCGGTCGGCCAGCTCCTGCCCCGTGCCCATCAGGGCCTCCCGCACCGCCTTGTAGCCGGTCAGCACCACCGTCTTCTGACCTCCCAGGTGGACGGTGAACACCGGCCCGTACCGTTCCGAGAGCTGGCAGTGGGGGGCCGTGAGGAGAGGCCCGGGAGCCGCACAGCGGACCCCACAGAGCCCCCTGCACCCGCCGGGAGGGACACTGCCCGTGGGGCTGGCGTGGCCGTCCCGGGGTTTCCTCCTGGGGTGGGGGCGCCCGGGGGCGGGGCTGCGGGCTGTGCACTGGGGTGGCCAGGCCGGAAGCTGGGGGCCTGCACAGGAGCCGCCCAGGCCCCACCCCTTGAGGCGCCCGCCCGGCCCCCTGTCTCACTCTGACCGCCCCGGGCTGGCATGAGGGCACTGAACAATATACAGCACGCGCTGGCCTTGGGGGCCCTGGCCCAGTCCCCGCCGGTTCTGTCTCCACAGCATCCCTGCCCAAGGTGGGGGCTGCCGTCCCCCCCCCCCCGACCGCTGCCGCTGAGGCTGGGGCTCGCCCCGGCGTGCCGGACGGCGGCCTCGGGACCCAAACCCAGGCCTGCGGCCACGTGCGGCTCCTCCCGTCCACCTGCAGCCCAGGCAGGAGGACCTGCCAGCTGTCCTCTGGTGGGCAGTGGGCAGCCCCGTTGTGCGCTCCCGGGAGTCCTGCCCCTCCCCTCCCCTGCCTCAGGGTCTCTCCAAATGCTGCCTCTTCCAGGAAGCTCTCCTGGCTCTCTGCATCTCGGACGGCCCTTCTTCCACGTGCAGTAGAGCCTTTCTCCTCCCTGACTCCTGGGGGCCCGGCCTCCCTGACTCCTGGGGACCCCGGCCTCCAACCCACGGGGCTGGGGGGGGGGGCCCCAGAAAACCAGGGCCCTTCCTCCTTAGGCCGGGGCGCCGCAGAGCTGCAGGACGCCCCCTCTTACCTCCATCAGCGAGCGCTCCTGCCGGGACACTCGCAGCAGGTGCAGGTTCCCAATGAGGGGCAGCGGGCGCGGCCCGGGGGGCCAGCGGGGGACCAGGCGGGGGGTGCGGGCGCGGGTGCAGAGCAGCACCCAGAGCCCCAGGAGCCCCAGGAGCCCCAGGAGCAGCAGGGCCATGAGGACGAGGCAGCGGGGGGCCCCCGTCCCGCCCTGCGCCTTATAGGCCTTGGAGAGGGCGTGCCGCATCCACACCCACCACCCGAGAATGTGGAACCAGCAGTTTGCAGGGGACAGCCCGGCGGCTTAAAGCGACAGGCGTGTGTGGAATGTGGGGTCGGGTCTGCAGGGGGGCGGGTGGGGGCCGCGGGGGCAGGTGTCCCCGCCCTGTGCACGGCGGACCCGTCAGGCAGGGGGCAGAGGACTTGGTGGGCCCCCCACTTCTGCCTCAGTCTCCCCATCAGAACCGGGACTTACTTGCGGGCTTAGGGGCCAGGCCCCGCTCTGAAGGGGGACCCCAGTTTCCCTGCTGAGCCTCCCCTGGCCCCATGGCCATGAGGTCCTGGGCCTCTCCCAGCCCCCCACCATCTGTGTCCGCCCGGCCCCTCTCGTGGGCCAGTGGGGCACCCCGGCTGGTCCTCGAGGGTCCACACGCAGACACCTCGATCCCAGGGCCCTCAGGTCACCCGCAGGCCCCCTCCCGCCCTGAGGGAGCGGCCTGAGTGACGTGGGCTCCGTCCCCGCGGCCCAGGCTCCAGGACGGGTGCAGGACGGGTGGGCCGAGCGCCCAGAGGCCAGCCCTGCAGCCGGCTGGCGGGGGACAGGTGGCCGGGATGCGAGCCCTCATCCCGGGCCACACGCTGTCTGTCTGCTGCACCCCGGTCGCCTGGGGGAGGGCGGAGGCCCCGCACTGGGAGGAAGCTGGGAGGGGCGGGAAACTGTTGGCTCCAGAACCGGCTGGGCCTGCTTCCCGCCACCTGCCCCGACAGGAGGCCGCCCGCCCGCCCCAAAGCCTGGGCCCCCCTCCAACCTCCACCGCTCCCCGGCTGCACTGCGCTCCTCCGGGCGGGATGCACACTGCTCTGCACGCGGCCCGTCCCCCGCACGGCTGTGGGACTCGGGGTGGGCGGGGGACGGGGAGAAGGGGCGGAGAGCCAGTTGTTGGGCTTCAGTCGTTTGGGCCAAGCTCCCTGCACCCAGGCTGCCCCCGGTGTGTGGCTGGGTCCCGCCGTGCGGGCCGGTCACTTCACCGGCAGCTCTGACTGCACCCCAGTATGTGCGGCGCGGCCAGGAGCTGGCGGGGCTGGTGGGGTGGGTCCTGGCGGCCTCGAAGCCAGTGTGGCAGGGACTCTGCATCTGAGAACCCATCGGGCAGACGGGGCCCCGGAGTCAGGGAGGCCGGGGCCCCCAGGAGTCAGGGAGGCCGGGGCCCCGGGAGTCAGGGAGGCCGGGGTCCCCAGGAGTCAGGGAGGCCGGGGCCCCGGGAGTCAGGGAGGCCGGGGTCCCCAGGAGTCAGGGAGGCCGGGGCCCCGGGAGTCAGGGAGGCCGGGGTCCCAGGAGTCAGGGAGGCCGGGGTCCCCAGGAGTCAGGGAGGCCGGGGCCCCGGGAGTCAGGGAGGCCGGGGTCCCCAGGAGTCAGGGAGGCCGGGGCCCCGGGAGTCAGGGAGGCCGGGGTCCCAGGAGTCAGGGAGGCCGGGGTCCCCGGGAGTCAGGGAGGCCGGGGTCCCCAGGAGTCAGGGAGGCCGGGGCCCCGGGAGTCAGGGAGGCCGGGGTCCCAGGAGTCAGGGAGGCCGGGGTCCCCGGGAGTCAGGGAGGCCGGGGTCCCCAGGAGTCAGGGAGGCCGGGGTCCCCGGGAGTCAGGGAGGCCGGGGTCCCAGGAGTCAGGGAGGCCGGGGTCCCAGGAGTCAGGGAGGCCGGGGCCCCGGGAGTCAGGGAGGCCGGGGTCCCAGGAGTCAGGGAGGCCGGGGTCCCCGGGAGTCAGGGAGGCCGGGGTCCCCGGGAGTCAGGGAGGCCGGGGTCCCCGGGAGTCAGGGAGGCCGGGGTCCCCAGGAGTCAGGGAGGCCGGGGCCCCGGGAGTCAGGGAGGCCGGGGTCCCAGGAGTCAGGGAGGCCTGGGCCTTCAGAGGTCCACCCGGGAGCCGGTCACAGGGTCCCCCTCCCAGAGCAGCCGCCTTGCGGGGCCTGGGCCGGTGTGAGGCCGGGCCCGGGTGCACCTGCGGGCCTCGGTGGGGCTGCAGGTGAGGAACAGGGTCTGGGGGTCCTGGGTCTGCATGACCTCCTGCAGGCGGTGCCGCCCGAGCCCAGGTCTGCGCAGCCCCGGGCAGGAGCCGGGGGGACTCCCGGACGGCCCCTGGCCGGGTGCTGCCCGCTCTGCCATGAGCCTCAGCTCCTCCTGGCCGCCTGGAGGGGCCATGTCACCGAGGAGGAAGCGGGGCTCAGTGGAGGATCGGGGGGGGGGGTCCCCAGAGTTTCCACCAAGTCTCAGGATTGACCCCTCTGACCCCTGCTCTGGGAGTGAGGATCAAGGGGCAGGGGCCACGACCTATGACCCGAGTCTGAGAAGTCACACAGCTTTGCCACCTGGGGGAGCCCCCATTGGCCCAGATCCCCCGCCAGGGGATGGGCTCCTGGACAGTCTGTCCCCACGGCCCTCAAGCCCGTTCCTCAGGGGGTCCGGGCACCAGTGGGCTCTTTGAGAGCCCGGCCCCCCGTGGGGCGGCAGAGGGGCCTGTGCCCCAACTGGGGTGAAGTTGGTCCCCGGTGTCCACAGGGCCAGGCCTGGGGGAAGCCCTGGAGGCCTCAGATGGGGTTGTCTGGGCCCAGCCCATGCTCAGTGCCCCCCCCCCCCAGGTTCCCAATGACCCCAGACCCCATTGCAGTGAGGGTCCGGGCTGCAACCACAGACTGGGCAAGAGCAGACCCTTACCTGGCCGCTGAGTGTGGGCAGAGCTAGGCCCAGGGGACTCCGGGGGGACCTTCTGTGGCCCCAGCTCCTGATGGCCCCGCATTCCTCCGTGTCCCCCAACATGCCAGGGCTCCTCTCCCTGTGTCTGTGTGCCTCTCTGCTCTGCCTCCTAAGGAGCCTGGTCCTGGGGTGCAGGCCCCCTTCCTCCAGGGCCACCCATCCCGGTTCCTACCTTAGTCACCCTGCAGAGACAGGTGGACGCATCTCTGTGGGACCACCGGCCAGCCACAGCAGAGCTGACCCTCTCTGGTTCCTCACAGGCACCAGCAGAGGGCCCAGAAGTCTCCTGCCCCCGGCTCAGTGACAGGAACCCCCAACCCCACCAGCTGTGCCCCGGCTCCTGCGCCTTCAGCGGTGTGTGTGCGTCCTCACACCTCGTCCACTGATGTCCCGCACAGCAGCGCAGACGTCCAGGTGTGACAGCTCCCCGGGGAGAATGGAGCGGGGGTGTCCTCCGTCCCCCACACCCCACCCCAGGCACGCCGCCCATCTCAGGCTAAAAATATCTGTGGGCATGCCAAAGCCGGTGTGGCTCAGTGGATAGAGCGTCAGACTGCGGACTGAAGGGTCCCAGGTTTGATTCCGGTCCAGGGCATGTGCCTTGGTTATGGGCACATCCCCAGTTGGAGGTGTGCAAGAGGCAGTTGACGGATGTTTCTCTCCCATCGATGATTCTGACTTTCTATCCCTCTCCCTTCCTCTCTGTGAAAAATCAATAAAATATATTTTTTTAAAAAAAAAAATATATATATATATTTAAAAAAAAACACACCCGTGGGCACATTTCTTGGTGCTCAGCTGCAAGGGACGCTCAATCCCGAGAAACGGGGTTCCGGCAGATGTGCCTCCTGTGATGGGCGAGGTCAGGTTCCCTCAGAGGCTGACACACCCGGAGCCCAGGCTCTGAGCCCCTCCTCTCTGCTGCTCCTGCGTTTCCTCGGCCACGGGGGCGCCCTGTCTCACAGGGGACTCTCCAACCAGAGGCCGAGCCGCCCAGCTGGTCCGTCCACGTCCACGCTGTGAACTCAGGAGGGAAGCGAGGGGTCGCTGCCCCCGCCCAGACGGACGTGGCCCCTGGGTTCCTGTGTGCGATGGGGGTGAGCGCGGACACCACGAGGTTCCTGCTTCGGGAGCGTCCACTGGACGCTGCTGTCCGGCTCTCCTCCGGCCGAGGGCCCCTGGGAACAGCCTCGCGCACAAGAGGGCTTCCAACGTGGGTCCCTCCCCTGCTTTTCTTAACGCGCAGCTGAGCGTCCAGTCCCCCACGGGGGAGTCCGTTAAAAGCTGGCTGTCACCTCGAGGTCACGACCCTGCAGGGCCCCAGATGGAGGCTGCGGGCAGGGGGTGGGGCTGCCCCCTCTTCGGCCAAGCATCTGGCTTGCTGGAAATAAAGCGGCGATTGTCCCGAAGCGATTAATGAGTAACTGTGTGTGGCCCCGCCCCAGCCTGTGGACCGGACAGGAAGGAAGGGCCGTTTTTCCCTCTGCAGTTGTAAGCGGGCCCAGAGCCCCAGGCCGATCAGGGCCCAGATGACTGGAGTGGGTGTCCAGCAGCCTTGGGGTGACCCTGTGGACCCAGTAACACGGGGTGTCCGCTCTGTGCTGCCCGCTTCTCCCCACAGAGCAGGTGCAGCCACAGGCACTAGATCCGGCAGGGCCACTGCAGAGGGGGCCTGACAAGGTGGAGGGCCTCCTCGGGGGAGGACACCCGAGCCAGGCCTTGAGGAGAAGCTGGACCTGGGCTGGGGTTGTGGAGTCCTGGGGTGGGGCTGTGGGGCCCTGGGGTGGGGCTGTGGGGCCCTGGGGTGGGGCTGTGGGCCCTGGGGTGGGATTGTGGGCCCTGGGGTGGGGCTGTGGGGCCCTGGGCTGGGATTGTGGGCCCTGGGGTTCTGGGCTGGGGCTGTGGGCCCTGGGCTGGGGCTGCGGGGCCTGTTGGCAGGTGCCTGCCTGGAAGCCTGAGTTTGGAGGTGGCTGCTCCTCCTCACCCTGAAGGAGCAGCGGTGCTGGGCCCGGCAGGGATTGGGGGTAGGAGTGAGTCCCGGGCCAGCTGGTGAGCTCTGCACCGAGGACACTGTTGCCCTGACTGTAATCACATGGGCGGAGCAGGATCACACGGGTGGCCTGGCCGGCCCTGTGGGGCGGCAGGAACCCACCTCCCCGTCTCTCGGTGAAAAGTAGAGGCACTGTGTGGGGGTGCCCAGCATTCAGGGCTGGGGGAAAACTGAGCCGCTCACTGTAATTGTTGCTACAGCAACAAGGAATGACGGCCGGGGGCTTGCCTCTTCAGGAAGCCCTTGTTCCCACAACATCCCCAATCCCGTACAGACAGGGTCCCCACAGGAGGAACAGCAGGTGAGGTCCTTAAGGGGGCGGGCCCTACGCCAAGGATTATGGGGAAATCTGGACCCAACGCCCACAGGGAGAGGCCAGGCGGGGGTGGGCAGCGATCAGGTGATGGGTCTACATCCAAGGGCCCCCTGCAAGCCACCAGGAAAGAGGGAGCCCGGCAGAGGCTGAGCGTTGACCTACGAACCAGGTCACGGTCTGGTTCCTGGTCAGGGCACGCGCCCAGGTTGCTGGCTGGATGCGTCGGTTCCAGCTGTGATTCCCTCTCATCACTGATGTTTTTCTTTCTCTTCCTCTCCAAAATCAATAAAAAATATATTACAGATTTTTAAAAATGTGTTTTAAGCGAATAAAACAAAATTTTATTTAAAAGATAAAAATTAAAAAACGGGAGAGGCACTGCTCAGAAAGAATCAGCCCGCGGGCATCTCAAATGCAGGTTAGCGTGTTTTCTGTATAAGACGACTGGAACGGATGATGACGGGAGGAAGATAACAAATAATAGAGAGAGAGCAAGTGCCGGGCAAGTTCCTGGCGAGTTAGCAACGCCCATCATCACTGCAAGCTACACCCGGCGTATGAGACGAACCCCGACTTTTGATAAGATTTTCCTGGGTTAAAGTCGCCTTATATGCCCTGAGCCGCCTCCGTCGCTGCATCTCTCACCAGGTGAGAGATCAGTCAGGCCCTGGCGTCCATAATACGGTCACGGAGACACCCCCTCCACCACCCCACCCCTGAAGCCGCTGGGCAGGGCCAGGACACTGTGCGCCCCTAGGCCAGCACTGAGCCTCTCTGGGCTCCTCCTGGGAGGGTCACGGGGCTGGGCCTGCAGAGGCGCGGGCAGAACCCGCGGGCGCCCTCTTGGGGTCGAGGCCTCGCAGAGCCCGCCGCAGGGACCCTGCGTGGGGAGGGCGGGGCCAGCAGGGCGGGGCCTCGCGGGATGGGCGGAGCCTTGCTGCGAGGGCCGCTCGACGCGCTCGACGATCGCTAGGGGTCAGCTCGGCGCTCGGCCGGCGGCCTGCGAAGTGCGTGCGTCGTCCTTGGGAGGCTCCGGCGCCGCCACCATGTCTACCGCCATGAACTTCGGGTCCAAGAGCTTCCAGCCGCGGCCGCCGGACAAGGGCAGCTTCCCGCTGGACCACTTCGGTGAGCGGCGCAGGGGCTCGGGCCGCGGGGCGCCCGTCGGCGCGTCTCGGGGTGTCAGGCGCCTCGGTCTCCTCGGCCTAGAGGTCTGCGGCTGCTGAGCTGCCCGGGCGTCAGGGCTCCGGGAAGAGGCGGCGCTTCAGCCCGCAGCGTTTCCGGGGCCCCTTAGCCCACCCGGGCCGCGGGGTGCGCGCCTCGGGGTCGTCCGTTCCCGGCGTGGCCGGAAGGAGAGGCGGACGTGTGCGCGCGGCAGAGACCATATGCTGCCTCCGCTTCCGCCCCAGGTGAATGCAAACGCTTCCAGGAGAAGTTCATGAGGTGCCTCCGCGACAACAAGTTCGAAAGCGCGTTGTGCAGACATGAATCCAAAGACTATTTAGAGTGCCGGATGGAGAGGCAAGTACGACGCCCCGCCCCCGCCCCGCCCCTCCGGTCCAGGCCCTGCCCCCACCGGCGCCCGGTCTCCACCTGGACGCTGCCTTCCCAGAGGCCCTTGCGACCCTGCCCCTATCTTCTTGGGGACGCGGCTTTCCCAGAGGCCTTTGCTAGCTGGAGCCGGCGCGTGCGCACGGGAACTCCTCCCTAGGGGCACCTTGCGCGGGCTTGCGTTCCTCCCAGCAGCCTCTCTGCAGACCTGGGTGGGTGCGGTCACTATGGTTTCAGACCGAGTGAGAAGACAGGCTGTGGGTGCAGTGACCTCCACCCTTTTGGCTGACAGCACGAACACCCCCGTGCTGTGCCGTTTGGGAGGTGGCCGGTGACGGAGGCAGCGGGCTACATAAGAAACAGGAGGTGAATGGCTGCCCGACGGCGCCCAGTTCGGCAGAGCCCCTTATTATTTCTTGTTGTTAATCTTCACCCGAGAGCATTTTATTTCATTTTATTTATTTTTTAAAAAATATATTTTATTGATTTTTTTACAGAGCAGAAGGGAGAGGGATAGAAAGTCAGAAATATCGATGAGAGAGTCATCGATCAGCTGCCTCTTGCACGCCCCCTACTGGGGATGTGCCCGCAGCCAAGGTACATGCCCTTGCCCAAATCGAACCTGGGACCCTTCAGTCCGCAGTCCGACGCTCTATCCACTGAGCCAGACCGGTCTTGGCGAGCATTTTATTTTTAAATATATATATTTTTTATTGATTTTTTTTACAGAGAGGAAGGGAGAGGGATAAAAAGTCAGAAACGTCGATGAGAGAGGAACATCGACCAGCTGCCGTCGAGCTTTTTTTAGAGAGAGGGGAGACGTGGATGTTGCCTCCTGCAGACGCCCTGGCCCAGGCTGATGCTCGCCCTGTTCCCTGAGCCAAACTGTCTGCTTAAACACAACCGCAGTGTTGGTCTCTGGCCTCCCTGCTCCTGACCGCCCTCCGGTCCCAAAGTAACCTCCCCCCAGAATCCACTGACTCTGCAGGGGGTTCCCCCTGCCGCTTAGGGGGCTCGCATAGGCTTCAGGACCGGTGTCCCTGGGCGTCAGGAAGTCAGGCCACAGCTCGGAGAACTGCTGGCCAGGCACCCTCCTCACCAGGCCATGGGGAGAGGATGCAACTGGGCCTGACTGGAGTGGGGGCCATCGCGCTGGGGTTCCTGTGAGCTGCTGCCAGTCCACGCTGCTGACCGGCTGGCTTTTCTGTGGACATTTCCCCTCAGAGCCCAGGATGCTCTCTACCCACCCCTGACCGCCCGGCCAGATCCGGGACCCCTCCCAGCCAGCACACAGTTCAGAGGCCACGGAGAGGCCAGTGGTGCCCGGGGGACACATGGCACCACTGTCCGAGCCTCAGGCCACTCCGGCTTCCCAGCTGCCGGCCTGCAGGTGCCACCAGCATTGGCTGTGCGGTGACAGCCCCCAGGATCTGGCCTCCGGCCACCTACCCACCCTGTCTCCCAGCTACAGGCCCCTCCCAGCCCCTCGGCTGCCTCTCCCATGGGGCTCCTGGGTGTAATCTGAAACCATGCACTGCACCCACAGTCCACACTGGTGGTGTGGTGAGCAAGGAGCTTACCTGCCTGCTTGTCCAGCCCTTCTGGGGACACAGACAAATCCTTAGCCTGCCCTCTGGGTAGACTTTATTTTCCAAGTGAATTCTGGCTTTTTGCAGTGGAGATTGTCCAGCACGTGCAGAGCACAGAGAGCAGTCCAGTGAGCCCTGCCCTGTCCCCCAGTGCCAGTGAATGCCCACGTTTCTCCATTTCTCCCATCCCCATTCCCCTTCCGTTTGCTCAAGCCTGAGAGCCAGTCCCGAGCTTCCTGGCTGCATGAAGTGGCTCCAGTGGTTTCCCCGTGGGGACTGCTGCCGGGGACTCAGGAGGCTCGGGTGCGGTCATTTCCTGGCAGTTTGTGTTTCTCAGCAGCATGGGTCCACAGAACCTCAGAGCTGTGTCTGAGCCTCGAGAGGGGTCCCAGCTGTCCAGCTCTCCTGCTGGGGGTGGAGAGGTGCACGCTCAGTGCTGGGAGGTGGGGTGGCAGGGATGGTGGCCAGCGAGTGGCGGGGGCCACTGAGAGCTGCCTCCCAGACACAACAATGCAGACCCAGCTCTTTTCCGGGTGGGGGTGGGAGGCGGGAGGGGCTCTGGGCTCCTGGGCACCTGACCAGCAGGAGGCTGGTGGGGACAGGTCCCTCAGGTGGGGTGGCAGCCTGGGCCTGGGCGCTGCCCTTATTCTCCTCCTGATGCCTGTCTGTCTGTCTTTCAGGCAACTGATGGCACAAGAACCACTGGAAAAGCTGGGGTTTGGAGACCTGATGGACGAAAAGGCAGACAAACACTGAATTCTCGTGGGAAGACTGGGCTGGGTCTCTGGGGCGGAGCCCTGGGGCTGACTGTCACTCTGAGGGTTACGGTGTGACTGAGAAGGGGGGCGTCCAAGTGCCCTGGGAGCACCTGGGTGGGCCGGGCTCGCGGCCTCCCAGATCGCTGAGAGGACCCCCCCCGTGAGTTCTGTCCGAAACGCGCGTGGGACGCTCCCTGCTCCCTGGGAGGCCCATGGCCGGTGACAGGCTCTCGTTTGGAGTGGACACGGCCGCATCTTGTAACACTGGACGTTTGTGAACTTCAGAGAACTTCCCTGGAAAAGTGGTTTCTTTTCCTTTTTTATAAAACAAAACAAGGAGAAAGCGGGACCCGAGTGTGTCTAACATGAGAAAGACGCTGGAAACTGCGGCAACAGGGGCCCTTGCTGGCGCTCCGCCAGTTAGAGGGTCCCGCTGCGCCAAGGTTGTGGGTTCAGTCCCCAGTGGGGAGGGAACGACAAATCAATGTCTCTCGAATTACAAAACAAATAAGAATCTGTGTGGACTGGATTAAAAGGAAGTGTAAAGGGAACCAACTAGAAATCCCCGTGTGTTTGTACAAAAGAAACTCCTGCAGCTGCGAGAAGGGCCGCCGGCCTGCAGCTCAGCTCTGACTCAGAACCATGTTTATCAGCCAGGCCACAGGCGTCCCCAAATGGAGCACCCCGTGCACAGAAGTGCCCCTGGACCACCCAGAGGGGGAGGAGGGGAGCACCCCAACCTGACGCCCTGAGAAGGCGCAGGTCACGCCGGTGCTTTTCTTGGCAAGTGCGTAACCTCGGTCTCGAGCGCCTGGTACAAACCGAGGAAGCGCGGTCCTCGGCGCCTGGTGTGGGAGGACTCCGGGCGTCCCAGGCACCAGGCTCCGTGGCCCGGCGGCGGGGGGGTCGGGCAGGAGGCCACAGCTAAGGGTCTGCAGGTCAGTGGCCAAGGCGATGCCGCCTCGTCCTGAGGTCCCGTGAGATGCTGTTTGGAGAAACTGGGCTTTTGGGGAGTCTGGAATTGTCTCAGAACGAAAAAATGCTTCGTCAGACTCTGTAGTTGCCTTTCTGTGGACATGGGAAACACGCGGTGGATTGGGAGCAGCGGTGACGGGATGTACAGGGCCTCGGAGGCGGGGAGGTGGAGGTGGGCCTTGCTGAGCACAGCCGAGTGCTAACCGATAGCGGTGGCTCCTGACTCTGAAACAGGATGCGGGGAGCCCCACGTCCGCTGCTCCCGCCGAGCTGCCAGCAGGTGTGTGAAGCCGATTGGTCCCTCCGTGCCCTGTCCCCAGAGGCAGCCGTGCTGAGAGGCACCACAACCCAGGGCCTGGGGAGGGAGCCAAGAGCACGGCCAGGCCACACCCTCCTCCCTCTGGCCCTTGCCCACCCCGCCCAGCCCCCGGCCTCATCCAGCGGGAACCACACGGACCTCGGGGTCCTGCCCAGCCATGCGCATGCCTGCCCCAGCCCGCACTCCCGGCACCAACTGCCTCCCCTCCTCCTGGTTCTCACGATCGTTTCACACAAGCACATCTTGTTTTACAAACAGGCCGTAGTCACAAGCAGCTCCTTGTGTTTATCGTCTATAAGTTTTATATCGTCTGTAAAGGATGTGCCTGGGGCTGTATTTTATATCCATAAGCACAGCCAGCTCCCCGTCCTCGTCTCTGGCGGAATCCAGGGTGGCTTTGCTGGCAGCCACCAGGCACGAAGGACTGTGAGGGGCTCCATGGAGAGGCAAACCGGGGTGGTCAGAGCCACCGTGGTGGTCCAGCACAGAAGGCTTCTCCCCCACCCTCTGGAGCCTGACCCAGAGCTGAGCCTGGACTCGGAGCCGGGGGGGGGGGGGGCCTGGCTGGGGGGGGGCTGGCTGAGGTGAGACTGGGATGGGCAGGGGTCCTTTGTTGCCAGAGACACTGGGGAACCTTTGATGGAGCCAGAGCATGAGCTGGTCAGAATTCTGGAAATACAGTTCTGAGTGTCCAGTCTTCGGGGGAACAGATCACGTTTCACAGCCGTGTGCCGCACATGGTACAGGAGGGCCCGCTGGACAGAAGAGCCCTGGCCTGGGCTCCCTGAGGTCAGCCCTCCTGAGGGGAGCCTGGCAGGATGCTACCCACCCCTTACCTTCTTAGGGGGGCACCCACCACGCTCAGCTGGGCGCCCAGGAGCGGGTCTGTGGGCCGGGCCTGCTCCTGCGGGGGCTGGCCTAGGATGTGCAGGCTGGCCCGTGCCCTGAGCTTCCCTGGGCATTCAGGGTCCTCCTGGTGCTGGACCTGGGAGGGGCCAGCAGGACGGCCACCCCGAAGTCCTACAGGCGGTCTCGCTCCTGTGGGAGCCCTGAGACCTGAGAGTCTGTGCCAGCGGCCGGTGCACCAGGTCTGGGACCCGGATAGCCAGCACCCGGGGGTGAGCTTGCCGAGGAGAGGGGCTCGCCGGCACACGCAGAACCCACACAGGCCCACCATGCCACGTCCCTGCTGTGCCCGCGTTTGCTCACCAGGGAGGGCCGGTCCCCTTCCTGCCCCGGGGACGCCCAGGACAGGGGGCTCAGGGCCAGCACAGGGAGCTCCCCCGAACCCTGGCTCCCTGTGTTGGACCCGAGGCTCCAAGTCCCAGGTGGTGCGGCCGGAAGGACAGGGTTCCGGGCGGTGTGGGGACGGGCTGGGACACCTCCTCCGGGGTCTGCCTGCCCGTCCCGCCCTCCGAAGATGCTGGGCTGGAGGCCCTTTTGGGGGTGAGGCTGGTCCGCCCAGTACAGTCACTGGGCCAAACCCTCAGGACACCCTTTTCCTTCCCCTCTGATCCCCTGCGCCTCCAGGACCCAAGGTGGTAGCGTGGCGGCCCCTGCTGGACGGCGGCGGAACTGCAGCGCGGCGGAGGTCACCCACCCGTAGAACCTACAGGTGGTACCCAGGTCTCCCTGACCAGCCAGGGCATCCCCCCTCTGAGGCTCCTCAGTGCCACCCCCACCCCGCTTGGGGCAAGTGCACATCCGCTTGGGGCAAGTGCCGGCTCACCTGGTGGCCCAGGTGCTCCGCCCACACCTGTGGACAGGCACCTGGGACAGGGGCTGTGGAGGGTAGGGAGGGAGCTGGGTTCCCACGCTGGAGATGAGAGGGGGCTGTGGGGAGCTGGGGGCTCACCCCAGAGGCCAGTGCCCCGTCCTGAGGCGCGTGGGGAGCGCGGGGTTGGGGTTCCGGCGACCCCCTGTGGCCGCCCCCCGCCCCACATTCATCCACCGCATGTTCTGGTGACTGCTCTCCCCCATGGGGCAGGCTGCACTCAGCCAGCTTCTCCCAGGCCTCCTTCATCCCCGAGGCCTCTCACCTGGGCGGGAGGACGCCAGCCGTTGGGGCTGATAGGCAGCCGGGCACCATGGGCTCCAGGCCTTGTGGGCTCCGGCTCTCTCCACTGGGTCTCCGTGGCAAGGCAGCCTGAGAGGTGCGGGCTCTGTACCTGACTTCCCAGGCTCAGCTCCCAAGGAGAGACACAGAGAGAGAGATGGAGACAGAGAGAGATTGAGATGCAGATAGATAGAGAGAGAGAGAGAGAGAGAGAGAGAGAGAGAGAGAGATATGGATGGGTGGATGGAGAATGTTTGGATGGTAGATGGGTGGATGGATGGTGGATGGAGAATGGATGGATGGAGGGTGGATGGGTGGATGGATGGATGGATGGGTGAATGGGTGAATGGGTGGGTGGATGGATGGATGGTGGGTGGATGGATGGATGGTGGATGGATGGATGGTGGGTGAATGGGTGGATGGGTGGGTAGATGGATGGATGGTGGGTGAATGGGTGGGTGGATGGATGAATAGGTGGATGGATGGTGGGTGGATGGGTGGGTGGATGGGTAGGTGGATGGGTAGGTGGATGGATGGATGTTGCGTGGGTGGATGGATGGGTGGATGGATGGATGGTGGGTGGATGGATGGATAGGTGGATGGATGGTGGGTGGATGGGTGGGTGGATGGGTAGGTGGATGGATGGGTGGATGGATGGATGGTGGGTGGATGGATGGATAGGTGGATGGATGGTGGGTGGATGGGTAGGTGGATGGATGGATGTTGCGTGGGTGGATGGGTGGGTGGATGACAGGTGGGCTGTGAGCGGGGGGTGCAGGCACCTGTGCCTGTTTCCAGTTCTCCGGTCTGTGCCCCGAGTGGGCTGGCTGGGCGTGGTCACTGCGTGTAACCACCTGAGGAGCCACCAGACCCTCGTCCACAGAGGCTGCTGTCTCCCGCCCACCGGTTCCTCCGGATTCTGCTCCCCCTCGTCTTGGCCCACACTCACCTTCTGTTTTTGTTTTTATTTTTAAAAACTCATTTGAGAGAGAGGTTTGTTGCTCCACCCACCCACGCACTCACTACTTTCTTATTACACGTGCCGTGACCCACAGCCTTGGCATATTGGGATGACGCACTAACCACTGAGCTGCCCGGGCAGGGCTGTCTTCCGTTTTTGAGTTCTGGCCGCCCCTGGGTGAGCTGGCCCCTCAGAGCCCGCCCTCCGCTCCCTGGTGACTCGTGGGGGGAACACATCTCCGTGGCTTCGTGGCCACGTGTGTCTTCCTTGGGGGAGTGGCCGTGTGGGTCCGGCCCGTGGTTTAATGGGGTCACTTAGCTCCTATCACTGACTTGTAAGAGTTCCAAGCCGGTGGTTTATTTTTATTTTTATTTTTATTGATTTCAGAGAGGAAGGGAGAGGGAGAGGAGAGAGAGAAACATCAGTGATGAGAGAGAACCACTGATTGGCCGCCTCCTGCAGGCCCCCATTGGGGACCGAGCCGCCACCAGGGCAGGGAATTGAACCATGACCTCCTGGCTCAGCCACGGAGCCGCACGGGCCGGCACAGATGGATTTGTGTGAGTGGCACCGATTTCCCCGTGAACTGAAAACCCACGGCTCTGCCCTGGGGGTGCTGCCCAGTGGCTGCAGCATCGTGGTCCCACCTAAGCGTCGAGGGCTCGGTCTGGGCAAAAGGGCACGTGCTGGGCTGCAGGTTGATTCCCGGCCCTGCCTGGGTGTGTGTGGGAGGCAGCCAATCTCTCTCTCTCTCTCTCTCTCTCTCTCCCTCCCTCCCTCCCTCCCCCCTCTCTCTCTATCTCCTCTCTATCTCCTCCCCACTAGCTCTCTCCCACCCCTTCCTCTCACTCCAACAATCAATGGGAAAGCATCCCCCGATGAGCATTAAACACACACACACACACACACACACACACACACACACACACACACACAAACAGCCGAACCGGTTTGGCTCAGTGGATAGAGCGTCGGCCTGCAGACTGAAAAGTCCCGGGTTCGATTCCGGTCAAGGGCCTGTGCCTTGGCTGCAGGCACATCCCCAATGGGGGGCGTGCAAGAGGCAGCTGATTGATGTTTCTCTCCCATCGATGTTTCTGACTTTCTATCCCTCTCCCTTCCTCTCTGTGAAAAATCAATAAAATACATATATTAAAACACACACACACACACACACAAAAGCCCCCACAGCAGCAAGGCCACTGCTGAAAGGGGCAGGGCCAGGGGAAGCGGGGGAACCCCAGGGTCCTATTGGGTTCGTTCTCCCCCTCCCCCACGGGCCAGGTGAGGGGAAGGCTGAAGGTGGGTGCACACGGCTCCCTGCTGCCCCCACCCTCACCCCCCGTGGCTGCTCAGGGCTGTGCCCGCTGAGTGCTCGGCCTCTGTGCCCGCAGGCCGTCCCCCTCCTGCCCCCCGCAGTCTGAGGACCCTCAGACCCCCTCCTCCCAGCTAACACCGTGTCTCCTCGGGAAACTAAGCAAACAATATCTTCCAGCATTTCTCTGCCAGGCAGTGCCCGCTCCCCCGCCCGCCCGTTCTCAGACCAGGTCAAAGCCAATGCAGCCAGACGGTGCTCTCTGCTTCGGCCTCAGGGCCCTGAACTCCACCCATGAGGGCCTCTGTGGGCTGTGGGTCCTGCACGCCCCCCCCCCCCCCCGCTTTGGCCCTGGGGGCGGGAAGGGTCGCTGGCTCCTTGGGCCGGCCCATTGTGCGCTAGCCCTACCCCCCTGCAGAGCTCCCCGAAGCTGCCACCCCATCTTCCCTCCGGCTTTTCTGTTTCTCTGGGGGAACACAATGACCCTTTTGTAGGGGCGGGCCAGAGGCCACGGTGCCCAGGCTGCGTGGGGGAGGCTGGCTTTCCACAGGCCGTGCCCAGCACCCTCCCCTGGCGCCTATCCCTCCCGGTGCAGGGGGGGAGGGAGGAGGGCGCCTCCAGGGCTGGGCGGGGAGCAGGCCACAGAGAGGAAGCTGATGGATGGATGTGGCCCGGGAGGGTGGGAGGGGGGAGCACTGGCCGCCCCTGGAGAGCTCTGGCCGGGGGTGGTGCCCGCGCCATTCCAGGTCCCGTGGTTGTGCAGCCGAGAGCTCCAGTGCGTGTGGGGGCAGGGGCGGGTCTGCTGCCGCCAGGGATGCCCACTCCCCTCCCACCCAGGCCAGGGTCCCAGGTGCAGGCCAGTTCAGCCAGATGGGTGCTCTCTGCCTGGGCCCTCAGGGTCCCCCCGGGGGTTGGGGCGCCGAGGCCCGAGTCTCAGACCCAGAGCGGCTCCCCGGGTGCGGCCTCCCGCCTCTGGCAACAAGGCCACGCTCATGCCACCACTGCCCACTCCGCGGGGGTTTGGGGGCAGAGAGGGCCTGTGGGCCCAGCAGCACTCCTCTGAGTCTTGGACTCCAGTCGCCGCGTCTCACTCGAAGGAGAAGGACTTGAGGGGCCGCTCTGTTCTCCTGGGGGCAGGGGGTGGGCTGGGTGCTTGGGGCCTGAATATCTGCAGGCCCTGGGCTGGGTGGGGAGAGGGGAGCTGTGGGGTCCTGGCCCCTGGCTGGGCGGGGAGCTGTGGGGGTCCTGGCCCCGGGCTGGGGGGTCTCTGCTGATTACTCAGGGTGCTTGGCTGGTGGTCCTGGGGGAAGGGGAAGGGTAGAGACTGTGGGTCTCCAGAAGGAGCTGAGGGGCTGTGAGCAGCGATGGGCCCAGAGGGCCTGAGTGGGCAGAGGCTGTGACTTTTCAGGCCACTCTGTTGCAATTTGTTCTGAACAGGATGTGATCCTGTTCGTGTTGAAAAAGAAACAGAATTTGAGGAAACGCAGGGGCACGTGGAGGAGGGACATCCTGTGGACCGTCCCCTCCATCCCCATCCATGTCCTCTCCATCCCCGTCCACGTCCCCTTCATCCCCGTCCACGTCCCCTCCATCCCCGTCCACGTCCCCTCCATCTGTCATCTCCATCCCCGTCCACGTCTCCTCTATCTCCATCCACGTCCCCTCCATCCCCGTCCATGTCCCCTCCATCCCTGTCCACATTCCCTCCATCCCCGTCCACGTCCCCTCCATCCCTTCCATCTGTCACCTCCATCTCCGTCCACATCTCCTCCATCCCCGTCCATGTCCCCTCCATCTGTCACTTCCATCCCTGTCCATGTCCCCTCTACCTGTCACCTTCATCCCCGTCCACATTCCCTCCATCTGTCACCTCCATCCCATCCACGTCCCCTCCATCCCCATCCACGTCCTCTCCATCCCCGTCCACATCCCCTCCATCCCCATCCACATCCCCTCCATCCCCGTCCATGTCCCCTCCATCTGTCACCTCCATCCCCGTCCACGTCCCCTCCATCCCCATCCATGTCCCCTCCATCTGTCACCTCCATCCCCGTCCACGTCCCCTCCATCCCCGTCCATGTCCCCTCCATCCCTGTCCACATTCCCTCCATGCCCGTCCACGTCCCCTCCATCCCTTCCATCTGTCACCTCCATCTCCATCCACATCTCCTCCATCCCCGTCCATGTCCCCTCCATCTGTCACTTCCATCCCTGTCCACGTCCCCTTTACCTGTCACCTTCATCCCCGTCCACATTCCCTCCATCTGTCACCTCCATCCCATCCACGTCCCCTCCATCCCCGTCCACATCCCCTCCATCCCCATCCACGTCCCCTCCATCCCCGTCCATGTCCCCTCCATCTGTCACCTCCATCCCCGTCCACGTCCCCTCCATCCCCGTCAATGTCCCCTCCATCTGTCACCTCCATCCCCGTCCATGTCCCCTCCATCCCCATCCACGTCCCCTCCATCCCCGTCCATGTCCCCTCCATCCCTGTCCACATTCCCTCCATCCCCGTCCACGTCCCCTCCATCCCTTCCATCTGTCACCTCCATCTCCGTCCACATCCCCTCCATCCCCGTCCATGTCCCCTCCATCTGTCACTTCCATCCCTGTCCACGTCCCCTCTACCTGTCACCTTCATCCCCGTCCACATTCCCTCCATCTGTCACCTCCATCCCTGTCCATGTCCCCTCCATCCCCATCCACGTCCCCTCCATCTGTCACCTCCATCCCCGTCCACGTCCCCTCCATCCCCATCTACGTCCCCTTCATCCCCGTCCGCATCCCCTCCATCTGTCACCTTCATCCCTGTCCACGTCCCCTCCATTTGTCACCTCCATCCCCGTCCACATCCCCTTCCTGCTAGGCCGGGGCAGGAGACTTCGCCCAAGGCGCTGGGGCCACCCTGTCCCATCCCCTGGAGCAGGGAGGGTGGGGCCTTATTCCTCCTGGGCTCCCATGGAGGGGGGGTGTCTTGTCACCTGCTGGCTGTCTCCCCCAGGATGGTGAGTGGGGTCCACTGTGGGCACTCAGGGGGACTGGCCGGGTTTGGGGCCGGAGAAGGCACAGTGAGTATGTGGGTGCTGTCGCCGCCACCCCAATGCCCCTCCGACCTCACCCACGCCGGCAGACACTGGGAACCTTGGATGGAGCGGAAATAAAGTTCGGATTCTCAGGTCTCGGGAGGAACAGGTCACGGTTCACACCTGTGTGTCACGCATGGTGCAAGGGGGACCGCGGACAGAACCCCGGCCTGGGCCCCCTGAGGTCAGCTCAGGGGATTGGGCCCCACCTCCATATGGGCTCGGGGAACGGGACAGGGCTGCAGGCTGATTCCCGGCCCTGATGGCCTGTCCGGTGTGTGTGGGACAGCCACCCCACCCCGGCTCCCGGCTCCCGGCTCCGCAGCGTGGCCGGGGGCTCAGTGCAGCGCGGCGGCACACGGGGTGGGTGGGGTGGGCGTGGGCCCCCGGATTCGGGGCGCGAGGGCTGGGTGCGCCCCAGAAGGCCGCCTGCCCGCGCCGCTGGGGGCCGCCCGCGGGCCGTGCCGGCCAGAGCGCGCCGTCTGCCGGGCCCGCAGCACACGCCCGGCCTCGGCGGCCACGCGAGCGAGCGGAGCCCGGCGGCGGGAATGCGGAACCGGCGCCCCGGCTGAGCGGCCGCATGGCGGGGCGGCGGCGGGCGGCCTGCGCGGGGCCCTAGCGCGGAGGGACCGAGCGCCCGGCCCGGGGCGCGGCGCCGCGATGGCTCAGGAGCGGCCGGTGTGGGAGCTGCTGCGGCGGCCGGAGAACGCGCGCTGCGCCGACTGCGGCGCCCCCGGTGGGTGCGGGCGGGGCGGGTGCGGGCCGGGTGCTCCGGGGTGCGGGCCGGGGGTGCCGCCGGGATGAGACCGGACCGGACCGGACCGGAGGGCGCTATGGCGCCGCGTGGCTGGGGCGGGCGCACAGCCTGGTCCCCGCGGGTGGGGCGGCCCGGGTGCACCTGCCGGACCGACGCCAGCCCCCCCTCACCCGCAGCGCCGCCTGCCCTCCCCCATCCTCCCCTCCCCCTCGGGGCCCCCCCGCCCTGGCCCCGGCGCTGTCACCCCGGACCCGCCGCGTTGCGACACCTCAGGCTCCTCGGAGAAAGAGGAAATGGCCCGCGGGGCCGGGAGGATGGGGGCCCGGGCGGGGCTGGGCGCGGGCTCCACCGGCTCCCCGCGACCTGGCGGTGACGTCATGGCCCCGCACAGCGGGGAGGAAGCCCCGCAGGGGCCGCTCGGTGGCTCTGGCAGTGACCGGGGCCGGCGCCCCCATCCTCCCCGCGGGCAGGGAGGGGCCTCTGCAGCCCCGGGTCTGGGAACCGGCTGGTCAGCCGCCGTGGGAGTGGGGGTGGGGGTTAGGGTGCAGGGTGGGGGAGAGGGCACGTGGGCATCCCACGGGGAGGCAGCGGGGGTTTCTCCAGGGGCTGGTGGGGCGGCATCCCCATCGCCCGGGATTGCTCATGCGGAGACCTGGCCCAGACTCCTCCCCTCCCCTCCCAGACCTGCCTTTCCACTTGTTCCCCGGGCTCTCAGGTTTGGCCTGTCCCTGCCCTTCCTCCCACCACATTGCCCTCCAGCCGCTGGTCCAGGGGCCACAGCCTGGGTGGCTCTCCCGGGCCCCAGGACATCGGCATCCAGCCCCCCTGCCAGGCGCCCCCATTTCTCGGTGGGGAAATGGAGGAGGTCCTTAGGGGCAGCTGGGGCACTCCTCCTTCTCTTCCTCCTCCTCCTTCTCTTCTTCAACAGCTAGTCCAACCACTTTATTTTATTTTTAAAAATATATTTCACTGATTTTTTACAGAGAGGAAGGGAGAGGGATAGAAAGTCAGAGACATCGATGAGAGAGAAACATCGATCAGCTGCCTCCTGCACACCCCCCACCGAGGGATGTGCCCGCAGCCACGGTACACGCCCTTGACCGGAATCGAACCTGGGACCTTTCAGTCCGCAGGCCGACGCTCTATCCGCCGATCCACACCAGTTAGAGCGATTCCTTCTCTTTTAAAATAACTACTTATGGTTGGGGAGCATCGACCCTTCCCCTCCTCGCCCTGTTCGCCCCACACCCGCTGGAACGCCACCTCTTAGTCTTTGTGATCTGCCGTCTGGGGCCACCGAGCACCCTCGGGCGGGGGCCCCGCCCACACAGGTCCGCCGGCAGGTGCTCCCCGGGGTGCGCCTATCCCACCACAGCCAGCCGGAGCCTGCGCGCCCATGGGGTCTGCCGCCTGGTGGCCGCTCGGCCCCATTTCTCCGAGGAGAGACTGTGGGGGGGACCCTGCTGGGCTCCCGGTGGCCGGGGAGGAGGGCGTGGTCTCTGTGGAGAAGCCAGACGTCCCAGTCTACCCCCCCCCACCTCTGCGGACGGCCTCTCGCTGTCAGGCGCCGGGCGGCCACGGGGTGGGGTGTGTGTGTGTGGGAGGGGGTGCTTTCCCCTTTACCGTGTTAAAATCCACACCACGGAGAGCTGCCATCTCACCCACATGGGTGCAGCCTTCCTACTGTGCTGTGGCCTTCATTCCTGCCGCGCCCGTCGCTCCCTCCGGCCACCCAGCCCGCACCCACCTCCCCCGGAGCAGTGTCCTCCAGGTCCCCCCCAGGTGGCCGCGTACTCTAGAATCTTCTTTAGAAAAGTCACAGGTGCCCGGCTGATGTGGCTCAGTGGTGGATGGAACGTAGACCGAGGAACCAGGAGGTCTCAGTTCGACCCCAGTTTGGGCACATACCTCCCCCCCCGCCCCCCGCCACGGGACGTGCAGGAGGCAGCCAATCAGGGATCCCCTCTCATCACGGTGCCCCTCTCTCTCCCTCTTCCTTCCTCTCTGAAGTCAATGCACACATTTGAGATGGCAGATAGAGCAGACATGTAACTGATAGTGGCCCCAGAGGTGACCGCCGCGGTTAACCGTTTGCACGTCCTGAGACGTAGTAACATACGTTTTTAATTAAATCTTTCCCGTTGCCTTGGATGCGCTCCAGTCCCTCCACCTCACGACGTCATTTTTTTAAATTTTTTTTATTTTTGTGACGAGAGCTTTTAAGATCTCAGCGCTCAGCTGCTTTCCAGCGTTGGGCTCAGCATGAGGTGTGGCCGCCCCGGGTGTGGCTGACACGCCCAGAAATCACCGTATGACTGGAAGCTTCTCCGTTTAACCCCGTGCCCACAACGTTCCCGCCCCCCGACAACCCCCCCTGTCCTCACGATGGGGTTGGGGTTTGTCTGTCTTTCTGAGATTCCACAGGTGGCGTTTGTCTGTCTGACTGTTCCGCTCAGCACACAGCCTCGGGGTTCATCCGTGTCGTCCTATATGACAAGGTTCCTGCTTTTTAAAATATATTTTCATTGACTTCAGAGAGGAAGGGAGAGGGAGCGAGAGAAACATCGATGGTGAGAGAGCATCAGGGATCGGCAGCCTTCTGCACGCCCCTCACTGGGGACGGGGCCCCCAACCCGGGCAGGTGCCCTCACCTGGAATGGAACCGTGACCTCTTGGTTCAAAGGTCAAAGCTCAACCACTGAGTCCCGCTGCTGGTCAAGGTTCCCCTTTTATGGCCGCGGCACAGCCAGAGCGTGCGTGGGGACCCCACTGACCCCAGCCCCCTGTCCACAGACCCCGGCTGCCCAACGGGGCCGCTGGCAGCCACGCTGCCACGGACACAGTGTGTGTCTTTCTTGGGGTTCCGTTGTCCTGGGTCCACGCCCAGCCCGGCGCTGGTGTGCGTGTTGGGGGGAGGTGGGCTTCTCCCCAGCTGTTTTCTGTGGGGCTGCCCGATTTGCCTCCCGGCCGAAGGGCCCGCGGCTCCCCTTTCCCCACCTTCTCGCCAGCCTGAGCCCGGATTGTCAGGCGGAGGCGGTGGCCGTGGTTTGGATTTGCGTTTCCCTGAGGAGCCGTGACGGGTGCCGAGCACCTTCCAGGCACCTGGGCGTCTGCAGAGCGTCTCCCACATTCTGTTTGTTGTTTTAAGGGTTGACGCTATTACCGATGTCCCCATTCCCACGACCTTTGCCCCCCTCCACCCAGCCTGCCCATGTTTTAATGATCCGGTGTTTTTGGTTTGGGATTTTTTTGCTGTTAAACTTGTATGAGGTTTTGTTGTTGTTTGTTTTTAATATGTATTTATTGACTTCAGAGATGAAAGGAGAGGGGGAGAGAGATAGAAGCAGCAATGGTGAGAATTATAGACGGGCTGCCTCCTGCACACCCCCTACTGGGGATCGAGCCCACACCCCAGGCGTGTGCCCACGACTGGAATTGAGCCCGGGTCCCTTCGGCCCACAGTCGGAAGCTCTGTCCACTGAGCAAACCGGCCCGGGCTTGTGCGAGTTCTTCACGTGTCTCTGGATGTTCAGCCGCGTCCTCTCATTCGCCGGCTGCCTGTCGCTGCGTTTCGGGGTCCCTTTGCTGTGCGGGTTGCCTGTCGCTGCATTTCGGGGTCCCTTTGCTGCGCGGGGTTTAGCTCCGTGCGGCCCCACTTTGTTTCTGCCTTCGATGCTTTCGGTTTCAAACCCAAAAACATTGGTCACGGAGCTCACACCTGTGCCGTGTTCGGGCGTGTTCTGGTCCCAGGCCTCACCGCAGGCGTAAACCCCGTTCGGAGTTGGTTGGCGTGTTCGGCGCCCGACAGCAGCTTATGGCCGCCGCTGGGTGTTCTCTCATTGATCCAGGTCTTTGTGTTCGTGTCAGACATAGTCCAGCTTTGCCATGTTGCCCAGGACGGCCCTGTCTTTCCGGCACGTTTACTGGAGCGACTGTTCTTTCCCCTCTGCGTCCTCTCCTGTGTCGTAATCGGTCGTGTCCCAGGGTTTATTTCTGGGCTCTCTATCCCGTTCCTCTGTGCGTCTGTTTTTAAGCCGGCGCCATGCTGTTCTGATCACTGTAGCTTTGTACTGCGGTTTGAAATCTGGAAGTTGGATGCCTCCAGCTTTTCCTCACCCCCCTGAGGATCGAGTGGCCTATTCCGGGTTGTTTGTGGTTCCGTACAAATGTTTGGATTGTTTTGGTCTATTTCTGTGAAAAAGGCCATGGGATTTTTTAAAAAATATATTTTTATTGATTTTTTTACAGAAAGGAAGGAAGAGGGACAGAAAGTCAGAAACATCCCAGAGAGAAACATCGATCGGCTGCCTCTTGCACACCCCCCTCTGGGGGATGTGCCCGCAGCCCAGGTACATGCCCTTGATGGGAATTGAACCCGGGACCTTTCAGTCTGCAGGCCGACGCTCTATCCACTGAGCCAAACCAGTTTCGGCAGGCCATGGGATTTTGACGGCGATGGTGTTGCATCTGTAGATTGGTTTGGGCAGTCTGTCATGTTAAGTTGTGAGCAAGGGGTCCCTTGCCTTTTCTCCGCGTCTTTAATGTCTTTCCGTGACGTCCTGTGGTTTCCCGCGTGCAGGCCTCTCACCGCCTGTGGGTGCATTCGGGAAAATGTCCCTTCAGAGCCTGTCCCCGTGTTTTGCAAACGCTTAGCTGTGTCCCTGGTTGGGTTTATTCCCAGGAACTTTACTCTCTTTATTGCAGTTGTACCAGGGATTGTTTTCTTCGTTGCCCTCTCTGACAGCTCGTTAGCGTCCAGAAACACAGCAGGTATTTGTGAATTGAGGTGTGAGTCCCGCAGCGTTGCTGAGCGTGTCTGCTAGTTCTGACAGTTTGGGGCGGGGCCTGTTGCATTTTCCACACGGAGGGTCCCATCACCTGCAAACAGCTCGCCCTTCTTTCAGACCTGGGTGCCTTTTGTCGGTCTCTGTTGCCCAATTCTGCCTGCAACGGCTGAGACCCCTTGGGGAAAAGGGCGAGGGTGGCATCCTTATCTCTCTCTCGGAGCTGCCTTTCCGGTCCACCACGGAGCGTGCCGTGAGCTGTGGGGTGTCATTCGGGGACTTGGTTCGGTGGAGGTTGCTCCTCTGCACTCGATGATGAGGGGACCTGTCACAAAGGGGCATTGAGTTTCCTAAACGCCTTTGGGGTGTCTGCAGAGACGATCGTGCGGTTTCTGTCTCTGTGGGTTCCTGCGGTGTGTCCCTCTGACTGGTGGGTGCTGAGCCAGCCTTGCACCCCTGACGGGACTCCCTGGCCCCGGGGTGTGATCCCGCTGATGTGTCACCGACTGCGTTTTGTGGAGGCTTTTTGCATCATGTTCGTGGGAATGCTGGCCTGCCGTTTCCTTTCTCGTGGCTCCCTGTCTGCTGTTGGTATCGGGGTGATGTTGGCTTTTTTATTTTTTTTATTTTTGCTGCAAAAAGCTTTACTGTTTCATTTGGTCCAATGCGGGGGAGAGGGCTCCAGGGTGGTTAGAAGAATGGCTAGTAAGTTTCGGGGAGAGGCTCAGGTGAAAAAGCCAGAGACACCAGGAGGATGCAGGGGGGGGCCTCTGAAAGGTTTCTGGGCTCCAAAGGCGGCTCCTAGTCGTGCTTGAGGGTGAGCCTTTCGAAGAGATACTCGCCCAGCCCAGCCTGGGGGCCGGCCAGCCTGCGGATGTTAGTCAGGTGGTCGCCCATCTTCTTGATCAGTTTCACCTCCTCATCCAGGAAGTGGTTCTCCAGGAAGTCGCAGACATGAGGGTCTGCACCGGTAGAAGCCAGGGCGTGCAGCTCCAAAAGGGCCTGGTTCAGGCTCTTCTCCAAGGCCAGGGCGGCTTCCATGGCGTCCAGAGTTTTGCCCCAGTCACTCTGGGAAGGTTTCTGCACGTCCTGGAAGAGGATGCGGCCGCCTCGCTTGTTCTGCAGCTTTAAGAAATGCTCCGCGCCCTCGTGCTTCTTCTCCGCCAACTCGCGGAAGAAGTGGCCTACGCCCTCCAGCGCCACATCGTCGCGGTCGAAATAGTAGCCCAGAGAGAGGTAGGTGTAGGAGGCCCGCAGGTGCAGGTTGACCAGGCGATTGACCGCAGCCTCCACCTCGGTGGAATAATTCTGACGAATTTGGGAGCTCATGGCTGCGCAGCAATGAGTTGTTCAGGTAGGAAAAAAAACAAAAAAACCGGTGTGCTGGCTGGTCCAGGAGAGTGGCCGGAGGCTGGAAGAGCGGGCGTCCCTGGGTCTGTTCCATCCAAACACTGCTGAAGCAAGAGACAGATCCGGGACCTCCGAGTGCGCGGCTGCGTGATGTTGGCTTTGGTATCGGGGCGAGGCTGGCTTTTGTAGGTCGAGACTGGAAGCAGTCCCTCCTCCTCGAGCTTTGGGAAGAACTTGAGGATTGGCATTAATTCTTTAAAGGTAGCTTGTGGAACCGAGACCGGTGTGGCTCAGTGGATAGAGCGTCGTCGGCCTGCGGACTGAGGGGTCCCGGGCTCGATTCCGGTCAAGGGCATGTACCTTGGTTGTGGGCACATCCCCAGTGTGGGGTGTGCAGGAGGCAGCTGATCGATGTTTCTCTCTCATCGATGTTTCTGGCTTTCTATTCTTCTCCCTTCCTCTCTGTGAAAAATCAATTAAAAAAAATATATTTAAATGTGGCTTGTGGAGGTGACACCCGCCTGGCAGGCCGAGGGGCCTGGGCTGCCCCACAGGATGGAGCAGGGTGGGGGGGGGCGGGGAGGCGGCCTGGGAGATGAGACAGTGACCTGGGCCCCAGGCCTGCGCCCCCCGCCTGAGCTGGCCCAGAGCCACCCCCGAGGCCCTCCCCTCATGGGCCTCCTCAGGAAGGGCAAAGGTCTGGGCGCAGCCACCGGGCTCGGCCACCCCTCCCCACTGCTGAGCTTGGCTGCCTGGGACGCACCTGTTCTGCTGGCTCAGCCCCACCTGCCTCACGTGTCCAGGTGGCAGTCTGCCTCCCGGAAATGGAGAGGGGCTGAGTCACCCCAGATTGGCCTGGAGAAAACAGGGCAGAGGGGGACAGACAGAGGGCTGGCAGCTGGAGGGCTGGGGGGCTGGGGAACTGGGGGGGGGGGGCTGAGGAAGTGGGGGGCTGGAGAGCTGGGGGGCTGAGGAGATGGGGGCTAGGGAGATGGGGGGATGGGGAGGTGGGGGCTGGGAGGTGGGGGTGGGGAGCTGGGGGGTGGGAAGTGAGGAAGTGGGGGGCTGGGGAGGTGGGGGGACTGGGGGACTGGGGGGCTGGAGAGCTGGGGGGCTGAGGAGATGGGGGCTAGGGAGCTGGGGGGATGGGGAGCTAGGGGCGTGGGGGCTGGGATATGGGGGTGGGGAGCTGGAGGGCTGGGGAAGTGGGGAGCCAGGGTGGCTGGGGGCTGGGGAGGAAGAGCAGCCAGGGGAGCTGGTGCCTGGGAAGGTCTGTCCTGAGCCACAGGTGATGCCTCCCGGACTGAGAGTAGGGCAGTGGCCTGGAACAGGGGAGCCCCCACGTTGTGGGCTGGGGCAGGAGTGCACCTGAGCTTCAGGCCTGGATCCGCCGCCCACCCCTCCTGCTGCTGTAGGCGTCCACCCCAGGCCCTCCGCCCCCTGTAGGCCCAGGTTCCACCACTGGCCCTGGAGGGGTCACAGGCCCTGGGGCCCCAGCCCATTGGGCAGGACTTCTGATTCCTGCTGCCCACAGGAGGCTGAGGGCAGAGCAGGTTGGTCAGTTCCTCTGTCTGGCCTGGGAAGAGGGGCACAGTGCCGGGAGCCCAGGATTAGGGTGTAAGGCTCCTGGCCCGAGGAAGGGTCCTGGTGCTGGGGTTCCCAGCCAGCTCTGCCCACCACAGGCCCTCCTTCCCCCAGGGAGGACCCTGAACTCAGGATGTGGGTTTTTGTACACATGTGGACACCCTCCCTCCTGGTTCCCTCCCAGCTCTGATGGGGGCTTGTGCGGGGGGGGGGGGGGCAGACCTGATGGGGGCTTGTGGGGGGTGCAGACTCGATGGGGGGCTTGTGGGGGGCAGACTCGATGGGCTTATGAAGGAGGGCAGACCTGATGGGGGCTTGTGGGGGGGGGCAGATCTAATGGGGACTTGTGTATCTGGTTGGGATTGTGGTCTTTTTATTCTTATGTAAAAGGTTTATTGTCTCCATTTCTTAATTTGAAACTGTTTTGTTGTTCATCCTCACCTAAGGTTATTTTTCACTGATTTTTAGAGAGAGTGGAGGGAGGGGTGGGTGGGAGAGAGAGAGAGAGAAACATCGATGTACGAGAGAAACATCAATTAGTTGCCTCCTGTCTGCACCCCAACTGGGGCTGGGTATGGAGCCTGCAACTGAGGCACGTGCCCCTGACCAGAATCGAACCCGGGATCCTCTGGCCCGCGGGCGGATACTCTATCCACTGAACCACACTGGCTGGGGCTTGACACTTCTTGAGCCCTCCTTGCAAGCATCTGCTCAAGGTGGGTTCTGGGCCCCCCCCACATGCACACACACACGCACATGCACACACACACATCAGGTGGGCGGCAAGTGTCCCCCAGTGAGCCCCGTGCCTGCTGCGAGATGTGGGGTTCGGTCGTCAGAGAGACACCAGTCAGGGCGTGGCCACCATCTGGGCGCGGGCTCCCTGGCTCCTGGGCCACACCCGTTTGTCTCCCTGAGGCTGGGCGTCGCTCTGAGTGCCCCCTCCCCCGCCTGTCACAGCCTCACCCTGCTGGTCCCGCAGACCTGGCTGCTGAGGGGGCGGCCGAGAGAGCCCCAGCCCAGGTCCTGCTTTGGGAGAAACACCACTTGATTGCCCTGCGCCTGTGGTTTCCATGGAAACCTGTCACTGGGGCCCCATTCTGGCCCGCTGCCCCCCGCCCCAGGAGGCCCCGCCCCAGGAGGCCCCGCCCCAGGAGGCCCCGCCCCAGGAGGCCCCGCCCCAGGAGGCCCCGCCCCAGGAGGCCCCGCCCCAGGAGGCCCCGCCCCAGGAGGCCCCGCCCCAGGAGGCCCCGCCCCAGGAGGCCCCGCCCCAGGAGGCCCCGCCCCAGGAGGCCCCGCCCCAGGAGGCCCCGCCCCAGGAGGCCCCGCCCCAGGAGGCCCCGCCCCAGGAGGCCCCGCCCCAGGAGGCCCCGCCCCAGGAGGCCCCGCCCCAGGAGGCCCCGCCCCAGGAGGCCCCGCCCCAGGAGGCCCCGCCCCAGGAGGCCCCGCCCCAGGAGGCCCCGCCCCAGGAGGCCCCGCCCCAGGAGGCCCCGCCCCAGGAGGCCCCGCCCCAGGAGGCCCCGCCCCAGGAGGCCCCGCCCCAGGAGGCCCCGCCCCAGGAGGCCCCGCCCCAGGAGGCCCCGCCCCAGGAGGCCCCGCCCCAGGAGGCCCCGCCCCAGGAGGCCCCGCCCCAGGAGGCCCCGCCCCAGGAGGCCCCGCCCCAGGAGGCCCCGCCCCAGGAGGCCGAGCCCTGCTGCGGACTGCAGCCCTTGGGGTGGGCGAGGCCGCTACATCTCACCTGTGTCCATGTGGCCTGAGGGTCCCCGGGGGTTGCTGTGCCCGGGCACAGGGGCCTCCTTGCTGGTGCGGCCCGTGGGTCCGAGGATTTCCTCATTTCCTGGGGGGACAGCATTTTCGCAGAGGGAGCCGCTCCTGGGGCCGAGGAGGGGCCATTGCCCTGTCCGTGATGTCCTGGGGTTGCTGCGGGGGCCGTGGGTGGACTGTGTCCCACTCCCAGCTCCCGGGACCCCTGGGAGCGGGGCCTCGGGGCGGGGCAGGGCCACCAGGGGCGGAGCCTGCAGCTGTCCAGCAGTTTGAGTGACACCTGCATCAGGGACCCTGAGAACAGGACGGGCCTCGTGGCTGGGAAATCTGAGGTCCCCGGGTGCCCGTGACAGCTTGGTCTCGGGTGGGGCCGCCTGTGGGTGGAGGTGGGTCAGTGTTCCCCCCACCCCCCTCCCCGGGCCGCTGTCCACCCTCCGGCGTCTCACGGACCCCGGCTTCTGGCCCCTCTAGCCCTGGCCACCACAGGGCACAGGCTTCCCCTTGGCCGCCACGGTCACCCTGGGGATGGAGGGGAGCTCAGGGCAGTGCACATCCAGGGCCCTCATCTGCAGGCGGCCACCTGGCCAGGCCGCAGGGAGGGGCCCCGCAAACCGCCCTGTACATCCTAGGGGTCGAGGCAGAGGGTGGTCAAGAGGCAGATGAGCAGCGATGAGGTGGTGGGTGCCCTGGGGAAGCGACAGGGCCCCTGACTGGTGCCCCCCAACTGTGGTCAGGAGCTCTGGGTATGTGACCTTTGAGCTGAGGCGCAGGCTGTGGGGGAGGGGGTCTCTAGAGGTTGGGGGGGCAGCCTCTGGGCTGGAGGAGGCCTGGGAGAGTCTTTTAAGCAGAAAATGGGTGTGCTGGGTGCCCCAAAAGTATGGCTGTGGCTTCTAGGTCTGGCAGGCTGAGGCCGTGGCCATGGTGGAGGGACAGGGAGCCAGCAGGGACAGGAGGGTGCTGGGGGGTCTCTCTGGCCCTCCCTCCTGACACAGCTCCTCTAAGCTGGGGGAAGGCCCCCCAGAGCCCAGGCTTCGAGGCCTTGGGTCTCTGCACTGCCCTCCCTCCCTTGCAGGCCTTGGTGGGCCCCTGATGTCAGCCAATCCTGGTGCAGGGAGGGTCCCTGTGAGTGGGGGGCACTTGCCCTTCCCACCAGCCACCCCCCCATAGACTCCAGCCAGCCTGCCCTCCACCCGCGTCCCCCACAGAAGGCAGCTCCATCCCCACAACCCGGGAGAGTCGGGCAGGGCGCCCACCAGTGACCCAGCTCTTTTCTCTGAAACTTCTGTTTCGAGTCCACTGAGAAGCTGTGCCTCCCGGCCTCCACTTTCTGTGCTAGATCCCCCGCCCCCCCCAGCCTGCAGAATAGACTGGACACTGGGCTGGGGGGTAAGGAGGGGCCTGGACACTGGCCTGGGCTGGGAGTCAGGGAGGGGCCTGGACACTGGGCTGGGCTGGGAGTCAGGGAGGGGCCTGGACACTGGGCTGGGCTGGGAGTCAGGGAGGGGCCTGGACACTGGGCTGGGGCAGGGAGGGGCCTGGACACTGGGCTGGGCTGGGAGTCAGGGAGGGGCCTGGACACCGGGCCGGGGCAGGGAGGGCCCTGGACACTGGGCTGGGCTGGGAGTCAGGGAGGGGCCTGGACACTGGGCTGGGCAGGGAGGGGCCTGGACACTGGGCTGGGCTGGGAGTCAGGGAGGGGCCTGGACACTGGGCTGGGGGCAGGGAGGGGCCTGGACACTGGGCTGACCCTGTGCTGTGGGGCAGGGAGAGACATCACCACAGACACACACAGCCCTGGCCCCGCCCTCATGGGCTCGGGGTCAGCACCTGCTGATCGGCCTCACCCACACCGAACCGAGTCTGCTCCACCTTCTCATAACCTGACATGGTGTGCCCCCCCCCATGTGCTGCGGGCACGGCCAGGCCAGGGTCCGCGTCACCTGGACAGACGTGTACCTCATCGTGCCTCCGTCCTTGGACTTGCGGTCGTCAGCGTCCCCCACGGGATGCAGTGTCCGCTTGGGGGTGGGCAGCTCTGGCCCCGGGACTGCTGGGGTGTTGGGGAGAGAGGGAGGGCTGCCGATCCTCTGAGGAGCCTCCCACAGGCTGTGGGTCCCAGCCGTGACCCCCCCACCCCGGCCCGCTGCCCCTCTGACCAGACTCTGGCCTTTGCCTTCCAGATCCCGACTGGGCCTCCTACACGCTGGGCGTGTTCATCTGCCTGAGCTGCTCCGCCATCCACCGCAACATCCCGCAGGTCAGCAAGGTCAAGTCCGTCCGCCTGGACGCCTGGGAGGAGGCCCAAGTGGAGGTACGGCCTGGGGTGCTCGGGGCCGCCCTGGCCCTCGGCCGGGCCCTCTGAGGCCCCTCATCCCTGTGCTCCCGGCTCAGGGCTGGGCCTGGGGGACCTGAGGCTGGGCATCCATCCGTCTGGCGTGACCTCTACCCCCACCTCCCTCATGGGGCAGCTGCAGGGAGAGGGTGAAGGGCGTCTCCCTGGGCAGCTCCTGGGGCTGTGGTCCGAGTCCTAACACCTGGGGGCTTGCCCAGCTCTGCCGAGGACACAGCTCCTGCCCTTAGGGTTCTGCCCCTCACCCTCTGGGCACCCTGGAGGGTCACGACCCCGCCCATCCTGACCCCCGTCTGTTGAGCTCTCGCTGCAGGAGGGCTGGGGCGGTTGCTGGCCTTAGGGAGGGGGACAGGCGGGTCCTCTCCTCAGCCCAATGTCATGGGGAGGCAGCAGGCAGGGGCTGGGGAGACCACCCGGTGTGGGTGGGGCAGAGGAGGTGGAGCAGGTGGGGTCTGGCCCCCTGACGGCTGTGGGGAGACAGGTGGGCTCCAGGCTGGCCGTCACATGCAGGGGACGCCTGTCAGGAAGGAGGGAGAAGGCCCGGAGCCCCCAGCCGCTGGGACTGGGGCCAGGGCGGGTGCTGGACGGGGCGGGGACTCAGCCCTTCGTGCCCTGTGTTGTCCTTAGAGCAGAGGTAGCCCCATGGACAGACACGTGGGTCTCGTCTCCTCCCACTGTGACCCGGCTCGTGGCCAGGCTGGGGGTGGGGGTGGGGGCGTGTAACCTGGTGCAGGTGGGGCTGGGGGTGCAGGGAAGCCCAGCTCCTGGGGCCATGCAGTCAGGGTCGGTACTGCAGCCGAGAGGTATGCCTGTCCTTCCGCCATCCTCTGTTCCCCGTCCCCCAGTTCCCCTCCCCCACCCCGTTCCCCGTCCCCCAAATCCCCGATCCCCGTCCCCCATTTCCCATCCCCCAACCTCCACATCCCCCGTCCCCTGTCCCCCATCCCCCCCATCCCCCCATCCCCTGTCCCCCACATCCCCCATACCCCCATTTTCCCATCCCCCACATCTCCCATCCCCTGTCCCCCCACATCCCTCATCCCCCATTTCCCGTCCCCTGTCCCCCACCCCTCCCATCCCCCACACCCCCATTTTCCCATCCCCCCTCCTCCGTCCCCCACGTGTCCCATCCCCCGTCCCCCACATCCCCCGTCCCCCGTCCCCTACGCTGGCTCCGAGTGGGCCCTTTGCGGAGAGAAAGGAGTAACTGTCCCCGAAGGGTCTTTGTGGGGCCTCCCCTGGTCTTGGATGAAGGTGAGCGTCTGTGTGAGGTTTCGGGGTCCCCTGTCCCCGCCGGCCTGGCCGTGACTTCCATTTTCTCGAGGTTCTCCCGCTTTGGGGGTTGAACCTCCGCAGTCGGAGCTGCTGCTTCTCCAGGCTGCGCGCCCTTGACTTTGCTCGTGGTCGCAGTGGAAACTTCGCTTCGATGTCGTCAGATTTGTCGGCCTTTTCTCTTGTGGTTTGAGGGTGTGTAGCAGACGCAGAACTATTTTTACTCGTCACGGCTTCAGGGAGAGCACCCCACACACCTCACAACTCGCCATTTAGAGCTCACAGTCCCCACCGGTTCAGAACAGCTTCCTGTCCCGGAATAAGCCGCACCCATCGCCGCCCTCCCTGGTGCCGCCCCCCTCCGCCCCGTCCCCCCACCAGCCCCTGTGCTGGGGCATCTCAGGGTGGGGCTCACAGGGCATAGGCTCCCCCCACCCCCCACCCCCCACCCCCGCTTTCCCCAGCACTGCTCTGTGGCTCCTCGCCCAGCAGCAGCCCCAGCACCTTCTGCAGTGGATGGACCCTGTGCCCCGCACCAGCTCAGGACCGCTGGGTGTCTCCCCAAGGCCGGGAGTGCCGCTGTGAGCATGGGTGTGGGTGTCCGTGGGGCGCGCTCTGTCTCCCGCCTGGAGCAGAATCGCCGGGTCTTCTGGTGACTCGCACCTTCGAGAATCTGCCAAACCCTGCGCACTCGAACCCGCAGCCAGTGTGACCCTGCTTCTCTGTAAACAGTTAATGTCCGTCCCCCGAGATGAGCTTAATGGCATCCTGGCTGTGACCTTGACCTCTCACCTGGCTGTGGCCTTGACCTCCTCTCACTGCTGGGGGCCACGCCTGTGCCATCTTTGGAGAAGTGTCTATTCACATCCTTTCCACATTTCAGGAAACGGGTGATTTGTCCTCTTATTGTCGAGTGTGAAGAGTTATTTACACATTCCAGAGACCAGTCCCTTATCACCTAAGGTGTCTGTAAGCAACCTTTTCTCATTGTGGGCTGTCTTTTAACTTCCTTTTGCAGTAATTTTTAAATGCAAAAAGTACAGTTTATATTCTTAAGGGGCTCAGTTTTAAAGTGAAAAGTTCAGTTTAAAGTGAAACATTTAGCACATCACAATGTGTGCAACCATCACCTCCTGTCTAGTTCCAAAACATTCCCAGCACAGGGAGGAGACTCCGCCCACCAGCAGCCTCTCTGCCGCAGCCACTCTGCCCTGGCCCCGCCCCCTGGCCCCACCCAGGTCCCTGACCCCGCCCTGAGCACTGACTGGCTCCGCTCTGAGTCCTGGCTCCGCCCCTGAGCCTTGGCTCCACCCTGAGTCCTGGCCCCGCCCCAAAACTAGCCCCCCTCTCCCTTCCTGTCTGCTCTAGACCTTATATATATGCTACACACACTACACAGCTACACGCGGGTGGAACCCACAACCTGGGACCTTTCAGTCTGGCCTCTCTCCCACACGCCCGCGTGCCTTTGAGGATCCTCACGTCTCACTAGCTTGGCGGCCTCTGCGGCACACACGTGTGGATTTGAAGAAGTTCATTTTTTCTTTTCATTCCTTGTGCTTTCAGTATCAGATCTAAGAAACCATTTCCTCAGCGAAAGTCACCAAGGCTTCCTCCTATGGTTTCCTAAAATGATTCTGGAAAGTATCTCCTGATTTTTTATTTTACTTTTTAGTTTTTGCAGTCAAAGGTGGGAGAATTCTTTATGTATTGTTTGAGTTTGACATTTTATTTTTTTTATCAGAGGCCCAGTGGGTGCCCTCAGCCTGGCCTGCGCCCTCTCACAATCCAGGACCCCTCGGGTGATGTCAGACTGCTGGTTTCCGCCCGATCCCCGCAGGGCAGGCCGAGGGACCCCACTGGTACATGAATCCGTGCACCGGGCCTCTAGTGTGGATATAAGATCTTTGGTTAATCTCTCCCCCCCCCCCCCTTCCTTTGAGATTCATCAGTCTGTTCCATGTTTCCATGCTGTGTGTTGAGCATCTGCCCCCTGGTGGTCGGTGCGAGTCATAGGTACCAGTGGGACGGTCGTTCGGCTGCCTAGGCTTTTATATACATAGATTGTTGAAGGTATTACAAATGTCCCCTTTCACCCCCCATTGATTCCCTCAGCCCGCTCTGCTCCCTCCCAGGTCTTCCCTGAACTATGGCCTGCCCACAGTCTACGCATGTGAGCGTATAAGTTCTGTGGTTAATCTCTTGCTCCCCACCTCCCATGAGTTTTGGTTAATCCTCACTCGAAGATCACTTTTTTCATTGCTTTTTAAGAAAAACAGTGTTCTTATTGGTTTCAGTGAGGAAGGGAGAGAGAGATAGAAACATCAATGATGAGAGAGAATCAAGGATTGACTGTCTCCTGCACACCCCCCACTGGGGATCAAGCCTACAACCTGGGCATGTGCCGTGACCAGGGAATCGAACCTGGAACCCTTCAGTCCACAGGCCGGCGACGCTCTATCCACGGAGCCACATCGGGAGGCCGTGGCTGGTTTTAGACTCTGACTTGGTGGCAGCTCTCTGCTGACGTTTCTTGGTGGTGGTGTATTCCCCCGTTGGTCTTCCTGGTCCCCCACGTTCAGGGTCCGATGGTCCTCAAAGCGCAGTGACTTCGAGGGGCGGGGTTCCTGTCGGAGATCAGATGCTGAAGGCCTGGAGCACAGGGGGGCCCATCACCCTTGTCCTCGAGGCCTCTGTGGCCGGGCTCCAGCACCTGCGTGGTCACCTCCAGCCCCGCCACCCGCTCTGTCCTCACCCCCACGTCCCCCCTCTCGCTGTGGCCCGTGTGCTCAGAGGATCGTGGCCTCCCTCGGGGCGTCTGCAGGGCCCGGCCCGGCCTGTGTCTGGCACACGTCAGCTGCTCCCTAAATAGGGTCCCTGATTGAATAAGCCAGGCCGTGTGGGGCGCCTCAAGGGGAGCAGCCCGCATCTCGGGGTGCCTGTCTCATCTCGGGGTGGCCGTGGGGCTGGGACAGGACTCAGACCCTTCCCAGGAGGCCCCCCTGTGCACCCCCAGGAAAGGGTGGGTTCTGTCCCCTCACTCCAGAGCGTGTCCCTGGGACCAAGGCTCGGGTGGCCCCAGCCCAGTGAAGGCCGGGCCCCGGCTCTCTGACCCCCGGCTCTCTGACCGCCTCTCCCCGCAGTTCATGGCCGCCCACGGGAACGACGCTGCCCGGGCCACGTACGAGTCCCACGTGCCGTCCTTCTACTACCGGCCCACGCCCGCCGACTGCCAGTGAGTGCGGCGGGGCTCTGGGGTCCCCGTAAACAGCGGGGGGCTGTGGGGGTGCCGCGGGTGGGACGGACAGGCAGGGCTGCCCCTGGAGCTGGGGAGCGGGGCCTGGCCAGGAGGCGGGTGCCGGGCATGAGGGCGGCTCGCAGCTGGAGCTCCGCCAGGTCCGGGGTCTGAGACGCTGTCCGTGTGCGGCTCGCCTGGCTCAGGGGCGGCGTGGCCACGGGGACCCCCATCCCTCACTCACCTCCACGTGCCTCCGGGGGCCCCACAGGGCGCTCAGCCTGGGTTCCCTGCCGGCCCTGAGCTCGTCCCCACCCCCAGCCGCCACGTGTGCACCCCCCCCCCCCCCGCGCCCCGCCACCAGTGCCTCACTCCCCAGCGCCCCGCCCCCAGCTCCCGCCCCCAGCGCCCGACCCCCCAGGGCCTGGCCCCCCAGCTCCCCACCACTAAGTATCCTGCCCCCAGCGCTCCGCCCCCAGGGCCTCAATCCCCAGCGCCCCGCCCCCAGCTCCCACCCCCACTGTCCGGTCCCCCAGTGCCCCGCCCCCAGCGCCCCGCCCCCAGCTCCCCGCTCCAGCGCCCACCCCCAGTGCCAGACCCCCCAGAGCCTGGCCCCCCAGCTCCCCACCACTAAGTATCCTGCCCCCAGCGCCCCGCCCCCAGCGCCCCGCCCCCAGCTCCCCGCCCCCAGCTCCCCACCACTAAGTATCCTGCCCCCAGCGCCCCGCCCCCAGCGCCCCGCCCCCAGCGCCCCGCCCCCAGCTCCCCGCTCCAGCGCCCACCCCCAGTGCCAGACCCCCCAGAGCCTGGCCCCCCAGCTCCCCACCACTAAGTATCCTGCCCCCAGCGCCCCGCCCTACACTCCACACCCCACACCCCACACCCCACACCCCACACCCACCCTCCAGCTCTGGAGGCAGCACCTGCTCCAAATGTAGAAAACCTGTCTTGACTCCAGAGCGGCCTCAGCCCCAGGGCCCTTCCCTGCCCAGAGCCACAGGACCCACTGGGAGCCGGGCCTCCGTGTGGGTGGAGCCTCAATGTGGGCGGGGCCTCACTCTGGATGGGGCGGGGCCTCCGTGTGGGTATCTTGCTGTGGGCGGGGCCTCACCCCGGATTGGGGGCTGACCCTTCTCTAAGTCCCGGCAGGAGTCCAGCCTCCCTCACAACTAGGGGCTCCTTTTAAAAAGGGAAAGCCGTGCACCCCCTTCTCTCACCCACCCTCGCGCCCTGCGGCTGCCCCAACAGACAGGATGCTCCCCAGGAAACAGTCCCAGAGCCGCCCTGCACGGTCAGGGTTCACGGTTCGGGTCTGGGGAGTGACGGGCACTGTGTCCGTTGGGTGATGGAATGTTCTGGAACTGGGTTGAGGTGGTGGCTGCACACCTTGTGACTGTGCTGAGGCTGCCAGGTGGCACTTTATGTGGGGAACGGGGTAGGAAGGGGAAGTGAGTGAGACGACGTCTGACCAGCTAGCTGTTTCCAACCCCAGAGCCGGGCCTCCCCTGCCTCCCGTCCCCCTGCCTTCCGGGGCTCCCACCTCCCCTGCCTCCCGGGGCCGGACTCGCCTCTGGGACTCCCATCTCCCTGCCCCCCCACCCCCCGTCCCCTTGCCTCCTGTCCCCCCTGCCTCCCATCCAGCAGCCCAGCACTGCCTTGCTCTGTCCCCAGCCTCCTGCGCGAGCAGTGGATCCGCGCCAAGTACGAGCGGCAGGAGTTCGCCCACCCCGACAAGCAGGAGGCCTACTCGGCAGGTGAGGCCGCAGCCCCATCCTGTCCCGTCCCCGTCCCCGTCCCTGTCCCCGTCCCCATCCCCATCCCCATCCCATCCCCGTCCCCATCTCGTCCCCATCCCCATTCCCATCTCGTCCCCATCCCGTCCCATCCCGTCCCCATTCCCATCTCGTCCCCGTCCCATCCCCATCCCCATCCCCGTCCCCATCCCGTCCCCATCCCGTCCCATCCCGTCCCCATCCCCATCCCGTCCCCATCCCCGTCCCCTTCCCCATCCCGTCCCTGTCCCTGTCCCCGTCCCCATCCCGTCCCTGTCCCCGTCCCCATCCCCGTCCCCATCCCGTCCCCATCCCGTCCCCATCCCCATCTCATCCCTGTCCCCGTCCCCGTCCCCGTCCCCATCCCCGTCCCATCCGCATCCCGTCCCCATCCCCATCCCGTCCCCATCCCCATCCCCATCCCCATCCCCATCCCCGTCCCCATCCCATCCCCGTCCCCATCCCATCCCCATCCCCATCCCATCCCCGTCCCCATCCCTGTCCCCGTCCCATCCCCATCTCGTCCCCATCCCCATCCCCATCCCCATCCCCGTCCCATCCCCATCCCATCCCCATCCCTGTCCCCGTCCCCATCCCGTCCCCATCCCATCCCGTCCCCATCCCATCCCCATCCCCATCCCCATCCCCATCCCCATCCCCATCCCATCCCCATCCCCATCCCATCCCCGTCCCCATCCCATCCCCGTCCCCATCCCTGTCCCCGTCCCATCCCCATCTCGTCCCCATCCCCATCCCTGTCCCGTTCTATTCCCGTCCCGGTCCCTGTCCCTCTACACTCCATGCCCTGGGCTGTTGGACGGGGACTGGGGTAGGGGTAAGGGTAGAGCAAGGGCAAGGGCATCCTCCGCCGGGCACCCAGAGCCATCCTCCAGCCGGGCAGAGTGGACAGTTCTCCTTCCGGGCAGAGTGGACAGTCCCCCGGCTGGGAAGAATGGATGGTCCTCCACCCGGGCAGAGGGGAAGGTCCTCCACCCGGGCAGAGTGGACGGTCCTCCAGTCGGGCAGAGTGGACGGTCCTCCACCCGGGCAGAGGGGACGGTCCTCCACCCGGGCAGAGTGGACGGTCCTCCAGTCGGGCAGAGTGGACGTTCCTCCAGTCGGGCAGAGTGGACGGTCCTCCACCCGGGCAGAGTGGACGGTCCTCCAGTCGGGCAGAGTGGACGTTCCTCCAGTCGGGCAGAGTGGACGGTCCTCCACCCGGGCAGAGGGGACGGTCCTCCACCCGGGCAGAGTGGACGGTCCTCCAGTCGGGCAGAGTGGACGTCCTCCACCCGGGCAGAGGGGACAGTCCTCCACCCGGGCAGAGTGGACGGTCCTCCACCCGGGCAGAGTGGACGGTCCTCCAGTCGGGCAGAGTGGACGTTCCTCCATCTGGGCAGAGGGGACGGTCCTCCACCTGGGCAGAGTGGACGGTCCTCCATCCAGGCAGAGGGGACAGTCTGACCGATGACGCAGTGGACAATGGAAACACCCGGGGTCCACGCAGACTAACGGTCAGACAGGGTGGGGGTGGGACGCACTCTCAGCGGAAACCAGCCAACAAGCGGAGACGTGCAGACATGGAGGCCGCGTGGAGCCACGAGTCCCTTGTGGACAGACTGGCGTGGACGTGCGTCCGAGGCCGTGGTCCTGACACTGAGGACAGAGGGAAAGGCCCTGACCCAGCAGACCCTTCCTGGTGACCAGATCTACCGCACGCGTCACCACTGCCTCATCACCCTCACCACCTGGAGTCACCACACGGAGTCACTGCCACGGAGTCACCACACGGAGTCACTGCCACGGAATCACCACACGGAGTCACTGCCACGGAGTCACCACACGGAGTCACTGCCACGGAATCACCACACGGAGTCACTGCCACAGAGTCACCACCTGGAGTCACCACCACGGAATCACCACACGGAGTCACCACCACGGAGTCACCACACGGAGTCACTGCCACGGAATCACCACACGGAGTCACTGCCACGGAGTCACCACACGGAGTCACTGCCACGGAATCACCACATGGAGTCACTGCCACGGAGTCACCACCTGGAGTCACCACCACGGAATCACCACACGGAGTCACCACCACGGAGTCACCACACGGAGTCACTGCCACGGAGTCACCACCTGGAGTCACCACCACGGAATCACCACACGGAGTCATTGCCACGGAATCACCACTCGGAGTCACCACCTGGAGTCACCACACGGAGTCACTGCCACTGAATCACCACACGGAGTCACTGCCACGGAGTCACCACACGGAGTCACCACCACGGAATCACCACCACGGAGTCACCACCACGGAATCACCACACGGAGTCACTGCCACGGAATTGCCACACGGAGTCACTGCCACGGAGTCACCACCACGGAGTCACCACCACGGAGTCACCACACGGAGTCACTGCCACGGAGTTGCCACACGGAGTCACCACACGGAGTCACCACATGGATAGCACCACATGGATATCACTGCCACAGATGTCACTGCCACGGAGTCACTTCATGGAATCACATGAAGTCACTGCCACGAATGTCACCACATGGAGTCACCACATGGATGTAACCATCACAGAGTCACCACCACGGAGTCACCACACGGATGTCACTGCCACGGAGTCACCACATGGAATCACCACATAAAGTCACTGCCACAGATGTTATCACATGGAGTCACCACATGATGTCACCACACGGAGTTACCACACGGATGTCACCGCCACGGATGTCACTGCCACGGAGTCACTTCATGGAATCACATGAAGTCACTGCCACGAATGTCACCACATGGAGTCACCACATGGATGTAACCACCACAGAGTCACCACCACGGAGTCACCACACGGATGTCACTGCCACGGAGTCACCACATGGAATCACCACATAAAGTCACTGCCACAGATGTTATCACATGGAGTCACCACATGATGTCACCACACGGAGTTACCACACGGATGTCACCGCCACGGATGTCACTGCCACGGAGTCACCACACGGAGTCACCACATGAAGTCACTGCCACGGGCGCCACATCCGAGGCTGACCACATCAGAGAAACAGAACAGGCTGAGGGACGCGGGGCAGCCTTAAGCGCATCCGAGTGTGGAACGCAGCCACGTGGGAGCCGGGTGCAGGGCCTGTGCGGGGGCAGGTGGGCGAGGGCACCGGGCGCCTCTGTGCCCAGGACGGGGTCCCGTTGGTGCCCGGGGGGCACACAGCCACCGTCCCCATCGTCACGGCACCGGCGCTCAGGCCAGGCTGACGGGTGTCGGGGAGCGAGGTGTGGGGGGCACAGGCTCTGGGGGGGCCCATTCGGGCAGGAGCCAGCCCGGCACTCCCACTTCAGCCAAGGTCATGTGGGCGGTCCCTGGGCCAGGCTCCCCGAGGCCCCTGCCGGCCGGCCCCGGTGACCCCGGGAGCAGCTGCTCTGGCCCCGCCCACCCGCCCGCCTCCAGCCAGAGCCTCAATGGCAGCCTTTCACCCGCAGACAATGGCCCGGGCACCGACCGACACAGCACCTCCTGCTGAGGCCGGCACCCGCTCTCCTGGGGCTCCCCCCAGCCCCCCTGAGTCTCCTGTTTACCCCACCACCACCTCTGCCCTGAATGTCACAGGGGCCTGGGGGGCAGAGCCAGGGGCTTCCTGGCAGTGACAGAGCCTGCCTGTGCCTCGGTTTCCCCTTCCGTGTAGGGAGGGCCTGGTGCCCAGTCTGGGGTTACTGTCGGAGCCTTAAGGATGTCAGTGTGGCACACAGTGGGCCCGCGGAATCCCCCCTGTGGCTGGTGGGGGGTCGAGTCTTTTGTGAGGTTCAGTTGGGAAACAGGTGTACTGACTCTGCCCCCCCCCCCAGCAGATCCGGGCACCTCAGTGAGGCGTCTGGGGGCTCAGGGGCAGGAAGCACGGCTGGGGGGCCGGCCAGGCTGGGGCGAGCCCAGCTGTCTGTCTCAGGATTGGGGAGTGGGGGGGCCCTAACACAGCTGAGAGGAGGTGGGGTCACCTCGGGCCTCTCGGCTGCCCGCTGTCCTGGGCTCTGCTGCCACCTGCTGGGCCTGGAGGGCAGGGCAGTGGCTCGGGCTCGGGTTCCTGGGGAGGAGGTGGCCTTGGGCCGAGCCTCTGTTTCAGTAGGACGGGGTGAGAACAGGGCTGGGAGATGGGGCGTCGGTGCGGGTGGGCTGGTCCGGGCGGTGGTGGGTGAGGGGCACGTCTGTCTGGGGGTCCTGCCCTCGAGGAGGAGGCTGGGCCAGCACGGGAGGGAGGGGGATGTGAGCCCGGAGGCCGAGGCCTGTTCCCTGGCCGATTCCTCTGCCGGTCAGCATCTGGGGCCGTCTGGCGGGGGGAGGCTCCAGCTCTGTCCGTGACTGACTGTCCCCTTCACAGGGCCGTCTGGTGACTGACCATCCCCCCCACAGGGCCGTCTGGGTGGTGGCCGGCTGGCTCTGGCCGTCTGTCCGGCTGGTGGCTCTGGCCGTCTGTCCAGCTGGTGGCTCTGGCCGTCTGTCCGGCTGGTGGCCGGCTCCCCCGGTGACTGACCGTCCCCCCCCCACAGGGTACCGAGAGGGCTTCCTCTGGAAGCGCGGCCGGGACAACGGGCAGTTCTTGAGCCGGAAGTTTGTGCTGACCGAGCGCGAGGGCGCCCTGAAGTATTTCAACCGAAACGATGTGAGCGGTGGGGGAGGGGGATAAGGGGGGAGGGGTGTGAGCGGTGGGGGAGGGGGATAAGGGGGGAGGGGGATGTGAGTGATGGGGGAGGGGTGTGGGGGGAGGGGATGTGAGTGGTGGGGGAGGGGGAGGGGGAGTGAGTGGTGGGGGAGGGGAATATGAGTGGTGGGGGAGGGGGATAAGGGGGGAAGGGGATGTGGGCGGTGGGGGAGGGGGATAAGGGGGGAAGGGGATGTGAGTGGTGGGGGAGGGGGATTCGAGGGGTGGGGAGGGAGGGGAGGGTGATATGAGTGGTGGGGGAGGGTGGGGAGGGAGGGGGAGGGGGATGTGAGGGGCGGGGGAGGGGAGGTGGGGGGAGCATGTGAGCGGTGGGGGAGAGGGATGTGGGGGTGGGGGAGGGGTGGGGAAGGAGGGGGAGTGGGATATGAGTGGTGGGGAGAGAAGGGGGATGTGGGGGAGGGGGATGTGAGGGGTGGGGGAGGGGGATAAGGAGGGAGGGGGATGTGAGCAGCGAGGGGGAAGGGGAGCCCCTCCTGGGGCAGTGGTCCGTGTCCCTGCCCGTGTCCTCAGCTGCCCACACCCGGTTCTAGGGGACGTCCCTGTCCTCAGGGACGAGCTCCACTCCCCACCTAACGCCGGGCGGTCCCTGCGAGCCAGGCCCGGTGCTGGGCACAGGGAGCTCCCTGGCCTCCGAGGGGCAGGACCACACATGCTGGGTGGGCCCTGGGTCCCCCAGACAGCACGTGGGGGTGCGAGGTCCCCGAGGCCCCTCCCTCCGCAGACCGGCTCCGGGTCAGAGCGTCAGTGAGCGGCCGAGAAGCTTGGGCCACCGGGCGCAGGGCAGGGAGGCCGGCTGCAGGCAGAGGGTCAGCCGGCCGTGGGCGCCGCATCCTCCCTGCCGGGAGCCGTCGCTGTAGACGCCGGGGCACCCACAGAGCCCCCGCCGGCTCCCGCGCCGGTTCCCGATGAGGGGACCCCCGCCCGCCAGGCCCTGAGCCTGCCCTGCCCCACAGGCCAAGGAGCCCAAGGCCGTCATGAAGATCGAGCACCTGAACGCCACCTTCCAGCCGGCCAAGATCGGACACCCGCACGGCCTGCAGGTCACCTACCTGAAGGACAACAGCACCCGCAACATCTTCATCTACCACGAGGA